>ML784477.1:232067-338331 GCA_009831015.1 Picea engelmannii
AGTATGATGAGCCCATTCCAATATATTGTGATAATACAAGTGCCATCAATATCTCAAAAAACCCGGTGATGCACTCCAAGACGAAGCACATTCCAATCAAGTATCACTTTCTACGGGAACAGGTTGCAGAAAAGAACATTAGAATTGAGTATGTGGGCACAAAAGAACAAGTGGAAGACATCTTTACAAAACCACTTCCACGGGAAGCCTTTGAATATCTTCGCCAAAGACTTGGAGTTATTTCTACTCCAAAATGGGAGTTATTTCTACTCCAAAATGAATTATTTTTTAATGCTTATCTTATATGTCTTAGATTTACATGAGGAAACACCATAAGAGGACAGTTCAGTCAGGGGGAGCAACCCCGGATGGAAAGATACCTTTTCCATTGATGACAAAGGGGGAGAGATTTATCAGATACAAAGGACAGAGGCATGGTTCCATGGGGAGCATGAGTGATATGATTTCAATATTGCATCAGAGTTTTTCCATCAATGCCAAAGGGGGAGATCGTTGATTAAGGTTGGTTGTCATTGATGCCAACCCTTGAAGAAAGTCCCATAGCACAAAGGTTTGGGTAATGGACCCAATATTGTTTGATGTAAATATGAATCATTATTTTTTGTCAGGTTTCATAAGAAGTAAATATGGATGAACTCCAAAGTGGCCCCCTTATGGTGAAATCCCTCATGGGAAGATGCTTTGCGGAGTAAGAGAACCCATGCTTAATTGTGGAATAATGAGATGAAGGATAGTGAATTTGTCAGGGAAACTATCCTATATGGATAGTGCTTTTCATTCCATTTCCGATGGTATGTAGAACATCACATAACTCCTCATGGTTAGAGAGTTGTGACCATGTGAAGTTGGAGAACCTAGGTTTGGGTAATGGACCCAAGTTTGTTTGATGGATAACAGTATGATTTTTTCTATATTTGAAGGTGATAATATTCTATATGGATAGTACATGTCATTCCATTTCTGGTGGTATGTGGAATGTCACATAACTCCTCACGGTTTGAGAGTTATGGCCTTATGAAGTTGGAGGACCCTCATATGTCATCTAGAAGCCCCAAAAGGTCAAAGTACTCAAAGTGGTTTAAGAGATTTTAAAAGGTAAATAATAAAGTGAAGTTATGAGTGTATTATAATTCAAAGTGAATACAAAATAAATTATTTCAATAATAAATTTAATGGAGAAATTAGAAGCGGGTTAACCCTAAAATAAGGAAAGTGGGCCAAGTGACCTAGAAGATGTTTTTAAGGAAGCTACTTGGAGAGTATAAATAAGAGGAAAGTCTCTCTCATTTTAATCCCACTTGAGAATATTGAATATATATAGGTGTCTGAGGTAACCAAGGATATCTAAGCTGAATTTCTGAGGGAAGGTAAAGAAAAGAAGGCCGAAATGCAAGGAAGAATAAATTCTTTTGATGGTGCTTTCTAAGGTATGTTATTTACAGATAATCTCACCATTTTTGCAATAATTTTTTTCTATAATTATTCAGAATTTGAAATTGCTATAACATTGAGAAAACATAACCAAGTATATGTGGTAAAAAATTCATCTTGTGGGTCATTGTATTCTGGGAGTTACACTCTGTGGAAAATAGGGTTTGTGGCTAATCCTTAAACTAGTAAAAAATAGGTGTTTCGGGTAAACACGTCATAAATTCTTCATAACAAATCCAAATTCCGTGAGAAAAAATGTGTTGGTTAGGGTATAGTCTTTATTATACTTTGTAACAATTTCAGATCAATTAAATTAATATTTCATGCGGGGCATGCTCTACAAGGTCGCTCTCTAGAATAAGACAAAAGTCAGGAAGGTATGCCATTTTTGAAATAACTCATTTTCTGAGAGGTTCCAAGTAGTGACACCTGGAGGAATTCAATAAAACACACTGAAGAACATTGTGTATCAGTTTCATATCTTTATTCATTACAGGTTCAAAGTTATGGTTACTTCAAGTTAGGGTTGTTGACTAATCCAAAACTAGGCATGTGAGACTAAAGAAAAGTTTGATGAAAATGCTAGTCTCTTGTTGTTAAAGTTAAGGAAGGTTTGCAGGAATGTGATCATATACACCAAGTCTATTACAGAGCTACAAATTAGATTTGGATGATGAAATTGATGAGGGATTTTGGTTGAGGTACATGTTGAGTACATGGTTGAGACAAGTAGTTGATGAGTTGGAACATACATGAGGTGTATAGTTGGTGATGTTGGTACATATTGATGAGTCACAGTTGATGAGTAGTTGACACATGATTGGTACATACTTGGTACATGGTTGGATTCACTTGGTTATGGTACAGGTTGATTACAAGTTGTTTGGTATAGGTTGGTGCATGGTCGATGCACTTGTTTATGGTACAGGTTGATTACAGGTTGAGGTACAGGTTGATGCATCGTTGATGCATGGTTCAGATTTATTGGTACAGGTTTACAGTGGTATATCTCACAGTGATAATGTGACAGTGGTTCCATCATTATACTTCTACTTTAAGGTGGCAAGACAGGGCAAGGACAGGTGGTTGTAGCCGAAAAACATAGGGGGTTTTAGCCTCCTTCTGGTTGTAGCCAGAGAATTGGGAGTTGGAGCTTCCCTCAGGTTGTAGCCTGAGAAACTAGGGGGTTAGAGCCTCCTTCCAGTTGCAGATGGAAAACAAAGGAAGTTGGTACTTCCAATGAATGTAATTCTTCAAGACATATAAGAAAAAAAATTCCATGGTTTTCTCCCGATTTGGGTTTCCACGTAAAACAATTGTGTATTGTGTATGTGTGTGATTGTTTGTTTCTTACTGCTCATTATTGGATAATAATTCTACATTGATATAACATTTGAAGAAAAAGGATTATACGCTATTAATGATTCACCCTCCCTCTCAGTAATCCAATAGATGGCACTCTGATTGTCACACCAGAGGGTGGTTGGATGCTTCTACTAGAATCCAAACTCTAAAAGGATATGTCGAAGCCATAAGGCTTCGTAACTTTCATTAATTATTGCTCAATACTCTGCTTCTTCTAAAGAAAGAGAAATAGCCTATTGTTTCTTATAGGCCCAAGTGACATGTTGATCCAGGAGGATCTAAGGAATGGTCATAGAGGTCAGAGAGGATTTGGAAGGATCATAGATGTCCTAGGAGATCCATAAATGCTCAAATTTTAACCATCTCAAATCATCCTGAAAACAACATCATTGTGTATAGCTCGTTGTCATCTTTCCAATGTCGCAAATGGTTCGTCAAACATAGATCGTATGAAAAATTTATGGGCAGTCAAAGACAAAATTCAAAGGGATAAAAAGGATATGTGTCATGTTCATATAGTGACACATGGCATAAACGTACAGGTGATGTGACCACACCCCAAGGTGCCACGTGGACTGATCGTACAACTGATTGGGCAACACAGGTGGTTCAATCACAGGTTGATGTGGTTCAATGGTGTGTTGACACATGGAATTAGGTAGCCAATGAGAAGATACCACATGGTAGCTTCCCATTGGCATATATGGTTAATTTATTGTAAAATTTTGGAGTCAACAGGGTTTGACCCCATGAACTCTATGACCACCAAAGTCTTAACATAGCCTGCATAACCAACATACCACACATTATCACTTAACCATATCATGGCATATAATTCATTTGAAATTGTATTAAATTTTGTTTGGGAGTGGAAAGGGGCCGAGGGCTATCCCCTAGCCCCTGGTCCACATATGTTATGGCACGACCAATGTTAAGTCCGCAAGGAGCTTAACCTTAATCCACGTGGGAGCCATAACTTATGTTTTATATATATAGTACATAATATATATATATATATATATATATATATATATATATATATATATATATATATATATATATATACACACACCATGTAAATATATATTAAACCAAAAACAATAACGATTATGCCATGCAGAGGATTGAATCTGGGCCTCTGCTAGAATAGGAGGAGGTTCTAACCAATGTACCAACAACCCCATACTTTGCGAGATTCCACTATTTTTAGTTTTAGTTGCCACTAAATCCGCGTGGGTAATTTTAGGACCGAGCCTATATATTGGGAAAGAATCCTAATGCAAGAATGCATCCCTATGCACATATTTCGAGGTGCATGGATCCTGAGATAGTACATACTATACAGAAGTACATGCAAGTACAAGACAAGTTTGGTGTTGCATCGTAAAGCGTGCCAAATGGTACCTTGATGAAATTTCAAGTGTTTTATATCGATTCTACATGATTTTTCACAAGGATCATGAATATGAGGTATTTTTTTGGATTTTAGGTCATTTGTAAAACTTTTTACTCAATTTGTCATCAATGGGCATTTAATGCATTGTTTTGTGTGCCAAAGAGCGTAAAATTGAGTTAGTTTGGAAATCGGTCGACTTTATAGTCAAAAGTTTCAGAATTTCGCAAGGATTTCAATGGTGAAGTTATTCTCTTGTTTTGTGTAATGGAATTTAAGAAAATCCATTAAATTGGCATATTTGAGTCATTTTACATGTGATGTTTGATACTTGAGATGGAGAAGGCAGTTTTCATTGGATTGAATGGAAATTAAAGATGAAACAAAAGTATGTAATTTGAATTCTTTTATTTTATATTGTGTCATATCACTATCAGTAAGCAATTTAATCTTCAATTTATGATTTTTTGGGTCAAAAGCACATCATTAGAATTCCGCAAACCACCCCAATATGATCAATAAATTATTTTTGGATCAAGTTAGATACTACATGTATATATGTGAAGTATTAAGTGGTGTCTAAGGATTTTTTGATCATGGGTCCTGAACCAAAGCTGAAAACATAACCTACAATATACTTTCGATCATCATGATATCCATCCCAATATGAATCAGTGAAACCAACCAATAAAGGAGTCCCCCTTGAGTTGTAATGTATCATGAACTGAATTGTTCACTGAATATACTGAGGTATCCTTTAGCTACTTTCCAATGGATATCATGGGGTGTTTGCATATACCAGGAAACAATACCAATGGAAAAGGAAAGATCAAGATGGGTATCAGTCAAGTATAAGAGGCTACCAACTAATTGACGATACAAGGTGGGATCAACTTTGAGAGAAGTACATGTGGCATCAAGTTTGAATCCAGACTGGAAGGGCGAAAGGGTTGGTTTAGAGTCTTCCATGTGAAAGCAACAAAGAAGGTCACAAGCATACTTATACTAGGAAAGAAAGATTCCTTCCAAGGAAATAGTGCAAATAGCCTAAGTTGGTCATTTTAAATTTCTTCTTAACGTTTTTTTTCACATGGTTTAAAATTTTTGGGTCACTACCAGTGAGGACAAGGTCATCAACATAAAGAAAAAAGATTATGATATGGATTCCTACTTTCTTGGTATAGACATTAGGATCCGAATGGCATCTAGAAAAGTTGATATTAAGAATAAAGTTGTCCATTTTGGCATACAAAGATCAAGGAAATTTTTTAAGACCGTAAAGAGATTTCTAAAGGAAGGAAACAAGGATGGAGTCATTCTGGAAATATCCAAGAGGTTGTTCCGTGTATATTTATTCTTGAAAATACCCATGCAAGAAGGAAGATTTGACATTCATCTGATGGAAATCCCATTTATGTGAGGCTACAAGGGATAGAACAAGGAATATGGAATTCATTTTGGATGTAGAGGAAAAGGTTCCATTATAGCCAATTCCTTCAACTTGGGAGAATCCTTTGGTAACTAATCGATCCTTGTGTATTTCAACACTTCCATATGATGCATACATAGTTCTTTAGATCCATTTGCATCTGACAAGTTGTCTTCCTTTTAGAAGAGGTACAGGATCCCAAGTTGTTTTTTTTGTAACACACCTGACCCCCTTACTAGCTTTCCAGGGAATGGGGTATTAAAATTTCACTTTCTTTAACCATCTAAAAATCCATTTTTCTCAGCATCAACATCTTTTTCTCCTTGTGAACTTTCCAACAACTATAAGTTTTCTCAAAACTGACCTCTAGATTGAAAGTTATGACTTTCATAAGCTTCTTGGACATAATTGGCCTAATCCCACTCACTACCACATGGAACCCACATGGTTGTCTGACCTCTGTGCCATCTGACATGGCACAAATGTGGCTCCAACGTGCCACTTTCCACATGGCTATCTAATTCATGGTTCTAACCCCACAAAGCCTCACAATTGTTGACAGGAATTAATCCTCACGGGTAGCAGATACCTCCACTAGAAGTTCTGACGACGTCCATTCAAACAAAAATTTCCTTGATCTGATGATCCTCATCCCTTTAATATAATGATTTTAGATGAGTCGAAAACTCCATATTGAATGATAGTTAACTGCTTGTCCCTTTCTCACCTCTATATCTAGCGAGAGGGACCCAAGGTAGATCATCGGTTCAGAATAATCCTTCACCCTGCGCTGACCAATGGTCCTGATCTATCCTCCTTTCATTGTCATCGATATTTCATAACAACGCCTAACAAGCCCAGCCTTGAACCCTGATGACATTGCACCTAGATCAACGGTTCAAATCCACTGGCCTATAGACCCAATAGCTAGAAAATAAAACAAAGGCCTGAAGGAAATTCTCTCCTAATGGCTCCCACTTTACCTCATCGACCAATTACATAGTGACATATATCACTACTCAACCACACTGAATGCCATGCTGGCACCCTCACATCATCATGACGTCAACCTCTCTCAGATGGGTCTCAAGGAAATTAATGGTGGATATCTCTCTTACTTATCGACAGATCGATGAATCCCCTCAAGTCGTTGAAACCTGTTTTGTCGATGTCATCCAGGCCTTCTCCCTATTTCAACAACTTTGCACCTTCAACGACAATAGGTCAAAATCAATGACCTATCTTACACCGGGGGGTCTTCGATTGATCAATGGTCTAGATATACCATCCCATATATTCAACGATCGTGATTAAAACCTAGGGTCTAAGGACTTCCTTGTCAAAAGGGGACCCACCATCTCTCTAACAGCCTATCCCTAGATGAAATATGTCACCATTCTATACACATGGGTTGTCGAGTTGGCAACCCATGTCATCAAGACATCACCAATTTCATTTACTCTCACACGAGATAGACCTTCATAGATCCAATGACTATTGTTCACTCTCGGGTTGTATCGATCTATGGTCTAGACTATCTCTCAGAGTCTTACCATAAAATTGCATACACGTTAGCGTCTGAGGGTTGCTTTGAGCACCAAACTTTGATGAATGCCCGAGATCTGTCCACATCCAGATATAATGGTCTATATCATTATCTATGTTATAGAGGTTTCGAAACCATCCAAGACCACTCTCGTCTCATCAACGATCCCACTGGAGGCACATGTCACCCCTAATAATTCATTGGTTTCCATGCGGACATGCCACATCACTCATGACATCAACGCCCCTTTATATTTACCTATAATGATTTTCTAGAGATATTTGGTGGAGATTAACTCCGACCTACCACCGATCAACGACTCTCATTGCCTCTAATCATTGTCATCATCGAAATTGGGTATTTTGTATATGCTTTACCTTCCTTGCACTCCCGACGACGATACATTAGGAATCAATGGTGGATATCCCTCCTTCCTCACAACCAATGGCCAAGATTCTAATTGAACTTAGATAATGGATCTACGGTGGAGATCAATTGATCCACTGATCCAACAACTAATATTTTCTAGTGACATCATGGGGCATGCACAAGTCCTTGTTTAATTATCATGATCGATCCTTGTCTACAAATCTATGGTCAATATCCCTTATTTCTATTATCTGACGGGCATTTGACTAGGGTGTGGGACCAGGGTTTGGAGCCTCATTCCCCGAGTGTCGGCCCTTTCGATAGAACCTGGTGTAGATGTTGTTCTAGGGTTCCGATGTTCCGATAGCCTGACAATGATTCCATCCTGAGGTTGTTTAAGGCACTGGAAACCGATATCTCTTGGGTCCATGGATCTAAAGACTCTCAATTCATCACCGATTTCGCAGGGATTTTCAATGAATAGACTAGTCCAGCTCTTGGACGGTCTAGATCAATCATTTTCCCCAGATCGATGACCACTATTCTTTGTTGTTTTATGGTGTAAATATCAAACACTAGTATCATGTATTTAAACGAATGCAATCTATTCCAACTCATGGATCGACGGTTGTTGATTCTTATCAACTTAACCAAGCATTAAGAGGGTTTGGTTAACAATTGGGTCCTACCAATTCTATAAATGTGCACACATCACACATATATACAAATTCATTTCCTTTGTGTCATTATGAAGTGTTCCTATTTTCTAATTACAAAGAATTTCCATAGAAAAATATCAAGCCCATTAAATAGGCATACATATTAAAAACACAATCATCGATATCAATAATTGTTTTCCATTCAATTACACAGAGTAAAGAAAATATTATTTTTTCAGTGTGTAATATTCCAGATATAAAAAGTATGCAGAACAGAAATAAAATGCTAGAAATGGTAGATAAACAACAATATAACCATAACCACACCATAATAACGAAACGATATCAAAATAACACCAGAAAGAGCACTTTGATTCTGAGAGAAATGTTAACTTGCCTCTTCGAGGGGGCAACCTCCAGTCGAGCAAAGCTCTATTACCATAATATCCAAGATAGGGTTCTCATACCATCGACTCCTATTTATACTAAATATGTCTATCAAAAGAACCATCTAGAGGAAGATCCTTCTAGAAGCGGAAGCTTCTATTAGGTCTTCTTACATTCGACTTGTTATACCTTATTGCAAGGCCTTATTAATATTGACCTTTATTACATCTGAATATATTATTCTACCTATGTGAGGGGTTAGGTCCCTAACATGTCCTCCCCCATAAAAACAGCCTTGTCCTCAAGGCTTGAGATGTGGAAATTGCTGCAGAATGGTAGTTGGTTCCCTAGTGGAATCTGTTGGAATTGTATCTTTCCACTGGACTAACACTTCCTTTATGGTTCGTTGACGCAGGCGACGCTCACGTTGGTCCAAAAATATGTGTGGTTGTAGCCAAATGGATCCTTCTTCGTCCAATTCGGGAAGGTTGGTTTGAGTTTGGCACTTAGTTCCAATCACCTTCTTTAAGCATGAAACATGAAAAATAGGATGTAGCTTAGAATGACTAGGAAAAGCTAAATGATAGGCCACCTGTCCCACATGCTTGAGAATGGTATAAGGACCATAAAATTTGGGAACCATCTTCTGACAATGGTCGGACTTGAGGGATTTTTTCTTGTAAGGTTGCAGTCGAAGAAACACATGATCCCCTTCTACAAATTGACGTTCAAAGCGACCTTGATCCACTTGCTTCTTCATGCGATTCTGGTCCATGAGAAAATTCTCTTTGAGGGTACGGAGAATAGCCTCTTGAACTGTAAGTGTTTGTTCAATCTCTTGGACCTTCAAGACACCTGGTAAATATGAGAGAATTGAAGGTGGATTTTGTCCATATACTGCTTCAAAAGGAGTCATGTGGGTAGTTGTATGGTATGAAGTGTTGTACCACCATTCAACCAAGGGTAACCATTGAGCCCACTAATTTTTCTTTTTCGATGCAAAACACCTCAAATAGGTTTCCAAACACTTGTTGACAACTTCAGTTTGACCATCAGTATGCGGATGATAAGTTGTGCTGAGATGCAATTGGGTGCCTTGTAGCTTGAACAGTTCTTGCCAAAAATTGTCGGTGAAAGGTGGGTCGCAATCAAAAATAATAGAATGCGGCATGCCATGAAGCTTTAAGACTTGATGCATGAAAATTTGAGCCAGAGTGGATGTTGTAAATGGGTGTTGAAGAGCACATAAATGAGCATACTTGGAAAGGTGATCCACTACCACCATGATGACTAATTTATTTCTCGATTTAGGTAATCCTATAATAAAATACATAGAGATATCCCTCCAAATAGTAGGTGGAATCAGAAGCGGTTGTAGTGTGAAAGGAGATTTGACTATTTCTCCTTTGTTGCATTGACACACATCAAATTCAGCTACAAAATTATGAACGTCGTGTTTCATACCATCCCAGAAAAAAGAACATTTGACCCTGTCATAGGTTTTGGTAAACCCAGAGTGCCCAGCTGTGGGTGTAGCATGAAGCTAAAAAAGTACCATGGATTTAAGTTTTGACTGTTTACTTAAATACAAACAGACTTTGTATCGAATCTCATCATGGATCCAAGAGTACCCTGGGGAAACTGGAGAATTGGACTGCAATTGTTGTATCAGATGCAAAATTTTGGGATCGTGTAGCCATTCCTAGCAAATGGCTTGGACCCAATCTGGTACAATGAAGGATAGAGAAAAAATGGATCCTTCATCTTCATATTTTCGGGAAAGTGCACCCGCAACCACATTGTCTTTGCCTTTCTTGTAAATGATCTCATAATCATATCCAAAGAGCTTAGTCACCCATTTTTGTTTCTCTGGGGAGGAAATGCGTTGTTCCATAAAATACTTGAGGCTTTGATGATATGTCTTAATTTGGAAGCGTTGCCCCAATAGATAAGGGCACCACCGATCAACGACATGTAGAATAGCCAACATTTCCTTTTCATAGATTGATTTGCCCAAATTTCGTTCAGACAATTGTTTTCTAGTAAAGGCCAAAGGCTGACCCTCTTTCATAAGGAAAATGCCAATTCCTTTCCCTGAAGCATCACATTCCAAGACAAAGGTCTTTGTGAAATCAGGAAGGGCCAGGACTGGAGTGGTGCACATGGCCATCTTCAAGGTTTGAAAATCCCGAGCAGCTACTGGAGTCCAAGTGAAAGAATTGTTTTTAAGGAGTGTAGTGAGAGGTGCCGCAATCTTTCCATAATTCTTAACAAACTTGCGATAATAACCTGTTAAGCCCAAAAATCCACGCAAAATTTTGAGAGTCTTTGGGTGAGGCCAGTCTTGCATAGATTCAATATTTTTAGGATCCACCCTAATGTCATCCTTGCCAATAAGATGACCCAAGCACTTGACTTCCTAGGCACCAAAAGCACATTTAGACTATTTTAGGAAAAGTTGGTGCTGAGAGAGTAGATGGAGAACTCGATCCACATGAGAAAGATGGTTTGTCTAGGTTTTTCTATAGATGAGGATATCATCAAAGAAAACTAATACAAAATGACAGAAAAAGGATGGAAGACATGATTCATGAGGCTTTGGAAGGTGGAGGGGGCATTACACAAGCCAAATGGCATGACCAAAAACTCATAGTGGCCCTCATGATTTCTAAAGGCAGTCTTAGGAATGTCTACCTCTTTCATATGTATCTGGTGGTAGCCAGAATGAAGATCAAGTTTAGTAAAGAACTGGGTGCCACTCAATTCATCCAAGAGGTCATCAATGACATGAATAGGAAATTTGTCTTTAATGGTGAGTTTGTTGAGGGCACGGAAGTCAGGACACATGTGCCAAGAACCTTCTTTCTTCAGGACCATGAGCACAGGAGAAGAGTAGGGGCTCGTACTAGGGCGGATAATGCCTATGTTAAGCAGTTCTTGAACCATTTTCTCAATTTCATTTTTTTGGGAAAAGGGGTGATAATAGAGACGGATATTGGGAGGAATTCTTCCTGGTACAAGGGGAATGGAATGATCATGAACACCATGGGAAGGAGGGAGTCCCTAGGGAGTGGAAAATACCACTTGATGTTTAGAGAGGATGGATTGGAGGTCTTGTGACACATAGGGTGTCTCAGTTTCTTGTATGGCATGGAGTTGGGAAATAATGCCAGAATGACCTTTTTTGAGCATCTTTTCCATGTGATGGGAACTAATGATCTCAAATGAACCAAAAGTGATGCCTTGGAACTTATATTTTTGGCCCTCCTGGTCGAATTGCATGGTTAATTCCTTAAAATCCATGAGAATGGGACCCAAAGTCCTTAGCCAGTCTGCACCCAACACAATGTCACAACCACCCATGTCGATAGCAAACATATGAGATTTCAGGTGGTAGTCACCAATTTGGAGACACACATTTTCACAACACCCTCCACATTTGATGGAGCCTCCATTGGAAATCATGATTTGGAAATTATTGATTGTATGGATATAGCAATGAGTTTCTTGGGCAATGCGGCGATGAATAAAATTATGGGTGCTTCCACTATAAACAAGAGTGGTGACCTTCCTATGCTTGATGTAATCAATTAGCTTGAGGGTTTGGTGAGTAGAGAATCCAGTGAGATCATTTAGGGAAATTACCAGTTCTACTTTGGGAGGGTCTGAGGGAGGGGTTATGTCAGTGGGTTCAGGTGACTCAGATATAAGGGGAGTTTCAACATCCTCTTCCGAAATATCCTCCGAGATGGCCATAAAAATATTTTTTTCCTTACACTTGTGGCCCATAAAATATTTGTCATCACAATTATAACAAAGGCCATTGAGTTGTCGATCATCCATTTCAGCCCTAGTCAATTTTTGGATCTTTAGTGGAGCAGAAGGAGTTGTGGGATTTACTAGTTTAGTGCGAGGAATAAAGGAGGGTTTCCAGTTTTGAGAAGAGACAACTTGTTGTGATTCCTTAGATCTTTTAGTATCCTCCACCCAACTCTGAGGCCGAACCATGAGGACATGGGCATGAATCTCATCCTTGAGGCCACTGATAAAACATTATCGGAAAAAAACATCAGACATGCCCTATGTATGAAAATCCAGTCACTCAAAAGCAGCTATAAAGTCTTCCACTGTTCCAGATTGTTTCAACTTTGTCAAAGGGCCTAAATGATTGGTGTCAGTGTCAAATCATTCATAAATATCTGCCACAAAGTGTGTCCAAGAAACATACCCTTGACGGGCAGTATTTCTCCATTGCCACCATTGCCAACATTCTTGATCTAGATGGAGAACACCATACCAGAGTTTGTCCAAATCATCTATAATGTCGTACAAAGAGAAATAATGTTCCATTTGAGTTACCCAACCAGTCGTATCTGAGCCATCAAATTTGGTCACATCCACCCGCGGAAGGCATAGGTCACGCTGAAAGTGATGGGGATGAGAATTATGGGAATGAGAGGAACTTTCAGTTTTGGTATGCAAAGGTCGGTTAGATAAAGGGGGATTTGTAGGGATATGTAGCTTGGTGTAGATCATTGACATGATAGATTCAATCTAGGTAGTCATGTCTTGTTTGAGGTCTTCTTTGAGTTTGGTGATTGATGCGATGATGGAGGAATGCATATTTTGATTGATAGTGGCAATATTGGCACTGAGTTGTCTCACTTCTTGTTGGGTCTCTTTGAAATTAGATTTCAAGGTATTGAAGCGAGCTTCCAAGTCTTGGCTACGAGTATGGGCCATGATGACGAGGGAACCGAAAAAGGGGGGGTGGGGTCAAAAATTTTGCTGAAAAATGATAGGTATGAATTTGATAAGGGTGAAAAGATAAATCCAATGGAATAGGTCTCAAATAATGGTGCAAAAATTTCCAAACTTTTTTTTTTTTAACAGCTGTGTAGTTATACTCTGCTATGAAGAATACTGCAGTGATGAAATACCCAAATTCTTAACCCGAAAGAAATGTGTAGTGATTTGGAAACTCAAACATAATTGCGCGACAATAGATCTTGTATGTTTTATGTTTTGTTGTCGTCCTCAAGGGTTAGGTATTCAAGGGTTCTACATATAAGGGTTTTCCCTATGCTATATCTCTCTGATATACGTGTAGGGTCCAATAGTAGTACTCGGCCCAATATCTCAGGGCACCAACTAGGGAGGCTAGATCATGCCCTTAACCGTACTATCTGACTACCCAGGTACTAGAGAATATATTCCCGAGTGTTGTTCTAGGTGAAACTATAGCAGTTAGGCGACTGATCGGTTTATCTAAAGAGGGATTTAGGAAATCTAGGTCGATCTGTATACAGGTGTTGTCTGATGTGCTACCACTCAAAGGGATACCAACAGGGGTTACAAGGGTATTAGCCAACAAATGTGCGCTTAAGAACCACTTGTATTTCCTACATGTATGAATCCCTCAACCGCAGGTTTATGTGCATAATGACAGATCTTTGTAGCTTAAAGACATCGGAATACGTCTCTACCCTGAAAAAAATTAACCCACAATTTTATGTTGGGGAAAGTGCTCTGATACCACTTGTAATATTCCAGATATAAAATGTATGCAGAACATAAATAAAATGCTAGAAATGGCATATAAACAACAATATAACCATAACAACACCACAATAATACTAAAACGATATCATAACAACACCAGAAAGAGCACTTTGATTCTAAGAGCAATGTTCACTTTCCTCTTCGAGGGGGAAACCTCCAGTTGAGCAGAGCTCTATTACAATAATATCCAATCTAGGGTTCTCATACCCTCGACTCCTATTTATACTAAATATGTCTATCAAAAGAACCATCTAGAGGAAGATCCTTCTAGAAGCAGAAACTTCTATTAGGTCTTCTTACATTCGACTTATTCTACCTTTTTGCAAGGCCTTATTAATATTGACCTTTATTACATCCAAATATATTTTTCTACCTACGTGAGGGGTTAGGCCCCTAACATAGTGAGGAACTAAATCAACCAACCGACTATGGGTGTTCTCCTTTCCACCCAACCATAGGCTCTGCGTTCTCAGTCACTTCAGTAGTAGGCGACCCCCGTGCCAAGCCATGATACCACCGGGGAGTCTCTCTTAGGTTCTCAAGGAAATTTTAAAGTGTAGGTTATTCTGCTTCATACCACTCTTAGTCAATATTTTCTCATACCCATCTATCCAATCCCTTTACGAGGTTTATCACATGCTCTCCAACATTGATTTCACGAACTTCTTAGCTCAGGTTGGGATCTAGGATTTCCAACTAGCCCTGTAACCAAATCTTGCTTGAGACCCATGTCTCTTAGCCCACACCTGGGCCTCTCCTGGAATTTTCTTCCCCATCCTCTGTTCATAAATCCTCCCAAGTTCTCCCTCTCTATGTTTATCCCACTGAAATCTTCTCCCTTAGACCAAAAATCCCTTCTGCTCGAAACTCCTTGGGAAAGTTCTTGACTTGTACCCTTTTTCCTTTTTCAAAAGGGAGATCATGGGTCAATCATGGAGACTCGTGGTGTTCCTTCCTAATGTACTCTAGCTGAAAATTTATGTCACCTCATGAAGCCCTTCATATCTCCATTCATTGAGGGTGGTTGGTTGTTCAACTACCAACCCTCTTCTCATTAACTGATTTTATCTTAAAATCAAAGCTAAGGGAAATATCTGAATATTTCCAAATCAAATGCATTCAGCAAAGAGGATTGGCTCATCTTAGCATGATGACCCCCCTCTCTAGGTTTTCTCACTCTTTCCTCTAGTGGTATGATCATGTCTAGTACTTCAAGGATTCAACCCACAATCAACTGGTTGGTGTTTTAAATCAAATAATAATATATTTACAATGTTCTTATGCGATTACATGGAAAACAAAATTCATTCTTAATTACACATAATCATAGGTTTAGAGAGGGGGGTGTTACAATCCCCTCCCCCTTCAAAGGAACATCATCCTCGATTTTATTTATCAGTAACACTTGCTATGCCATCTTCTTGATTTGGTCCTTACTCGGACTTTGTCATTTCGGAACATGACTACAACAATTTTCAACAATAAGCATATTAATCACCATTTCATGCAAACATTTTATTGTTGTTCAAACTCAAGAGGAAATATTCACAAATCAACACAATACTTATATGTGAAGTTCATGGATATGCATACAGATGGCTATCTCATTAACCTAGCTCACTTTTTTCCTGGACATACACATTGTGTACATGATCCTAGTCAACAGATGACAATTTTTTTAAAGATTCCACTGAGTCTTTCTCATGAGCTATTGAAGTCTCCCCTTCCTTGTGGTCACTCGCATTTCAGGCTCCGGCTCAGGCACCCCCTTCTCTGATATACAATCCCTTGGGCGATCCATCTTTCTTTCCTAGGATTTCTGGCACAAGAAGAGTTCTCGGGACTTCGCTGAATCTTACAACTAAAGCATCCCACAAGATTTATCTTACCAAGGTGTCCCTCTGGCTTGATCTATCGAAAGTGTCCCTTCGGTCCATGTTACCACAACATAACATTTTTTATGGTGATCATGAATTATCAGAAAGTTCAATATTATCCCTTGTTCACGCTTTCTTATTTGATAGCCACCACCTGTCCTCCCTAGACAGATCTCTTCCTCTATCCTTTTTTCACATATTTCATACATAAATTTGTGAGATATTTTCATTAAATTTTCATTCTAAAATCCTTCCCAAATCTGTTACCTACTGATTTTCAAATTCACAATTTCATTTCTTTTTCAAATCTATTCCAACGAGCATTGATCCCCCTTATGGACTTATTTTTCTACCATAGACAAGACCCTTCTTCCTGGAATTCATTCTTTACACAACCAAAAAAATTGTTAGTTTCTCATGCACATTATATTTTCCTTGCACACATTCTTTGGCTTTCGAACAATTTCAAAATTGTGCATACTAATAGTTAAGTCACTTTCATTTCAAATCAGTCCCATACAAGAACCTGGTTCCACAAGCCTGCGATTTATTTCTTAAGGAAGATTGGCTCTTTTATAATCAACATGCATTGGTCTTCCCTATGGATTTACAACACTTCCATATCCAAGACCTTTCTTTTTGCAATTCATTCTTTACACAACCAAACAAATCGTTATTTTCTCATGTATATATATTCTCACGACACATTTACAATGGCATCACAAAAAAATATTAATGTGTTCACTCTAACAGTTGCATCACAAAAAAAATGAAAGGAAACATCATTCCTTACATATGCAGCATCTCAACATACTAAACTTTTCCAAATGCAATTTAGCATTAAATGACTTTAATCAATGTACCAATGCCCATGGCCACATTCACACACAATGCACCCTTGCAATGATTTTAGATTATAATTTTTCCTATTAGAAACACTTTCCATGATGTATTGGAATTCAACCAACCTCTCCCACTTGGATTGTCTATCCCTATTCATTATTATAGAAAGACCATCCCTCCTGCCTTAAGTTGAACTTAGCCTCAAATCGTCATACACAAAACTAAAATTTTCACATGAATGCATTCAAGCATTCTTTCTTCACTGGTAGCTAGGATGTTAACATTCATGGCCGCCCAATTTCTCTCTTTACCATTATTTAACTCCAGTAGAGTAATGGAAGATCCTCCTTCCATGATGTGTAGTTCTACATATTCCCACTATCTTACAACCTACATATTCTCAATGTAATATATCATTGTGTTTCTTATGAGAACTTTCAATCCTTCTTGATTAGCATATGTATTCATGATACATTTTTTCATGAATTTCTTGCAAGGATTGTAACAATCCTTTACTGCTAGGGTTTCTACCCTCTATGATGCAGGTTCTTCTCCTTGAATCTTTCCCTGCTTGGGTATCAATGACATACAATAGCCATTCAAAACCATTCTCATATCATTAAAATAATAACTACCTCAGAAGGAATTCTTACCCAATCCATTCATGCCATAGGCCACATAGGCATGAACACATTTATACATGTTTTGGCTTCCAACACCTTCTCTGATATTAACTCATCAGTGGTTCTTTCATGGGAAATCCGAAGGTTTCTTCAACAAATTTCAACGACAACCTTCTTTTGTTTACCTCTACCTGAGGTTGTTCACCATAGGTCATTTTCTTTCCTTAACAACTCCAATCGTTTCCTCAATATGTTTTTGAGTGTAAACACAATCAAATTTCCAGTTGTCTCTAGATTCATACAAATTTCAACATTATCATGTAAAAAATATTCACACACAACAACATATTAGTTTCTCATCCAGAGAAAACACAATAATAACAAGAAAGGAGATAAGGGATTCTTTCCATTTCCAAATTCTCCTATACACAATCATAAACTTTCAGTTCTACTGAACTTTTCCCAAGGATTCACTGCCTTTGTATAACATGGCTTAACAAAGTTCATTCATTTAAATGGATTCATTGTTTTTATTTTCTAGCTATACTTGTTTCCATAGCTGTCCTTTTTATGACATATAATTAAGCAAATCGGAGTTTCAAAGGGAGAAAAGTATTCCCCATTTTCCCTTTCTTTGTTTTTCAATCTGTCCCTCTTGGGATCTACCTACTCTATTCCTTGAGCATATTCAACCAAGATTCATCTTGACCTTCTCTGGATGTAGTCAACATGCTACATTAATAATATTTTTTTTCACAAAATAACTATGACCTAATGCATTTTGCACATTTCTCAACCAGAAATGAGATTGGTTATCATTCATTTGCATATATTTTACTCATGCATGATATTTTAAAATGTAATCCAGGATTATTATATAGATAGGCTTGCAATGCATTGCCTAATTTTTCCAGCAGTCATTAGGGTTATGACTTTGTTCTCCTTACAGAGTTCTCACACAATTTATCCACATGGAACTGTCTCATCATGTGACTTCCTGATTGCATATCCATCACTATCTGAGATGACCTCAACCTCGATTCATCCTCAACCTTGTCATTTCATATTCCTTCCCAATATTCCATAATGGATATAAACTTGCATTCTCATTATGCATTCCCAGATACATATTCAAACCTGTATATTTGGGTTATCAACTTGCTTTCAAATTGTTATGTCATACATTTAACCACATGCATCAATGTTTTGTGTGTCTATAATAGGAAAACTTTGCATATTTCTTTACAAATTATTTTAACTCATGATCATTCATAGTCAGTCTCATGCAATCCTCAAAGGCATGACAAAGTTAGTTTCCTTTATCATGACAACAATGCATTCCTTCCCGTTTATTCTTTCAATAATTTACACTAGATTTTCATGAGGAGATGGAACACAATATATATATATATATATATATATATATATATATATATATATATATATATATATATTATTGTTAGCATGCAAAATTCCATGCTTTCATTTTCCTAGGTCATCCATACACATTAATATTTTCATGACCAGTCTCATGGTCATACTCATAATTATACTCATACTACCCTCACTCATGGAAATAAGTAGAAAGAAATTACTTTTTTCCAATTGTTACAAAATCATTTCTATTCAGGAATACCAACTGGGTAACGTCATGTCAAATACAAAACTCTGTCTCTCCTCATGTCTCCATTCACTCTTGGTCAATAGACCTCTATAGAGTAAATCCTTTTTCAGACTCCATCCTCCTTTTAGGCCATACATGTGTGGCTATTATCCACCTCTGGATACAAATCTGACCCATTGGTCATCTAGAAGTGTTTCATCACTTCCTTTATCAGACCTCGTATTGGTGTCTCATTAATTCTTACAGTATATCTTCATAAGACGGTATGAAAATATCATTATCAACATTTGTATTCATGTCGTCAACTATTATGCTGATATCAAATTATTATTGACCAAATTGTTCCATCAAAAGACCATTATTTTTCAACCGACCATAAGTTATACATTTATCTTTGCATGTTTATGTACATGTTTACCTATTACCATATGCATTATGACACATCCACATCTTGCATTTTCAAGTACCTAAGTCAATAGGTGTATACATTTCCTTTAGTTCATCCATGAGCTCACAAAATGGCTCGAGGTTCATATCATTTACCTCTCTTATGAGGACAATCAACAGTCCAAAGGACTCCTTTTTCTTTGCTTAACTAGGTTATTCTAGTAACATATTTTCATTCATTATAGGTCAAGTAGATTGACCTTACAAATTTCCATCAATCCTCTAAACATGAGGAATTATATATATATATATATATATATATATATATATATATATATATATATCCAATGATCATATCCATCCATACCAGATTCCTTTAACCACAAGGAATCTCTTCATATTATATTAGCCCTTAAAAGAACAGTAACCACCAATGCTTATAGGAAGCATTACGGTCACTAGTTTATTCATTCTTTTGAACCTAAGAAACCCTTAACAAGACTATGCCATTTTAGATCAGATTCAACCATGAATGCTTACCAATGTATTCTCACTCCTTTAGAAGAAACTATTAATTCATCAAGCAACAACTGTTCTTATGTTGCATGAAATCCCAAAACTGGATTTTAAATCCGCAGACCTTCTTCTCAAATAACTTGTGAAGATAATAAACAATATTTTAATGTAGATAAACTTTTTATAATAGGTCTATCCTAGCCTTAATATACCAGTCCCATGACTGATCTATGGCCCATCCAGGCTAAGTGTTTGAACTCTGCTCCGATACCACTCTGTAACACACCCGAACCCCTTACTAACTTTCCAAGGAATGGAGTATTAAAATTACAGTCCCTTTAACCATATCAAAATCCATTTTTCTCATCATCATCATCTTCTACTCATCATGATCTTTCCAATGACTATAATTTTTCTCAAAACTGACCTCTTGATTGAAAGTTATGACTTCCAAAATATTCTTGGAAATCATTGTCCCAATGCCACCTCACTACCACGTGGCACCCACATTTTTGTTTGAACTCTGCATCATTTAACATGGCACAAACATGGCTCTGACATGGAACTTTCCATATGGCTATCTGATTCATGGTTTCGACCCCATGAAACCTCACAATTGTCGTTAGGAATTAATCCTCATGGGTAGAAGATACCTCCACTAGAAGTTTCAATGATGTACATTCAAATGAACCTTTCCTTGATATGATGGTCCTCATCCATTTCATCCGATGATTCTATAAAATTCAACGAATCCATATTGAATGACATTTAACCTCTCTTCCATTTCTCACCTCTATATCTAGCGAGCAAGACCCACGACAGATCAATGGTTCATATTGGGCCTTCACCCTGCATCGACCAACGGTCTTGATCTCTCCTCCTTTCATCATCATCAAAGTTTCATAACAACACCTAACATGTCAACCCTTGAAACCCGATGACATTTATCCCGGATAAATTATTCACATCCACTGGCTCATAGACCCAATGGATAGAAAATAAAACAAAGTCTCGTAGGACCTTCTCACCTAATGGGACCCACTTTTCCTTGTCAACCAATTATGTAGTGACATCTATCACTACTCAGTCACACTAGCTTCCACGTTGGAACCCTCACGTCATCATGACTTCAACCTTTCTCGAATGAGTCTCAAGGAAATTAATGGTGGAGATCTCTCTTTCCTATCGATAGATCGACGGCTCCCCTCAATTCATCAAAACCTATGTCGTCGACGTCATCCAAGCATTCTCCCGACTTTACCAATATTGCACCTACGATAATGATACATTAGAATCAATGACCTAGGTTACACTAGGGGAGGGGGTCTCCAACTGATCAACGGTCCAGATCTACCATCTCATAGGTTCGACAGTCGCGATTAAAACCCAGGGTCTAAGGACTTCCTCATCAAAATGGGACCCACCTTATCTCTAAAATCCTATCCCCAAATGACATTTGTCACCATTCTAGAAACATGGGATGTCTATTTGGAAACACACGTCATCAAGAAATCACCACTTCCATTTACTCTCACACGAGATAGACCTTCATAGATCCAAAAAATATTATTCACTCTCGGGCTCTATGAATATATGGTTTAGATTGTCCCTTGGAGTCTTCCCATCATATTACCTACACCTCGACGTCCTAGGGTTACTTTGAGCACCAAACTTCGATGAATGGTCAAGATTTGTCCAGGTCAAGATCTAATGATCTAGATCATTGTCTACACTATAGAGGTTCTAAGGCCCTCCGAGACCACTCTTGTCTCGTCAGACATCCCACTGGAGACACACGTCACCCCTAAGGACACAATGGATACCATGCGGGCATGCCATGTTAGTCATGACATCAATGCCCCTTTATGTTTACCTAAAAGGGTTCTATGGAGATCTACAGTGGATATTAACTTCGACCTACCATCGATCAATGAATCTCGTTGCCTCCAATCATCGTCACTGTCAACACTGGGTATTTTCTCTATGCTTTACCTTCCTTCCACTCCCGACGACGATACATTAGGGATGAACGGTGGATATCTCTCCTTCCTCGCAACCAATGACTGAGATTACACTTGAACTTAGATAAAGGATCTATGGTGGAGATCAATCGATCCACTGATCCAATGAATTTTATTTTCTAGTGACCTCATGGGGTATGCACAAGGGCTTGTTTAATTCAAACAATCACGATCGATACTCATCCCTATATCTATGGTCGATATCCATTCTTTCTATTCCTTGATGGGTATTTGACTAGGGTGTGGGACTAGGGGTTGGAGCCCTATTCCCTGAGTGTTGGGGTGTCGACCCCTTCGACAAAACCTGGTGTAGATGTTGTTCCAGGGGTTTGATCCTCTAGTACCCCGATGATGATTCCCTCCTGATATTGGTTAAGAGATTGATGACTAATATGTCTTGGGTCTGTGGATATGACAGTTCTCGATTCATCATCGATTTCACAAGGATTTTCAACGAATATACTAGTCCATCCCTTGGATGGTCTAGATTGATCATTTTTCCCAAATAGGAGGCCATTGTTCTTCATTTTTTATGGTGTAAATATCAAATATTGGTATCATGTCTTTGAACGGTTGAGATCAATTCCAACTCATGGATCGTCGGTTGCTGAGTCTTATCGACTCAACCAAGAATCAAGCGGGCTTGGTTGATAGTTGGGTCCTAGCAATTCTGTAAATGTGCATACAACACGCATAGACACAGATTCATTTCCTTTGTGTCATTATGAAGCATTCCTATTGTCTAAGTACAAATAATTTCCATAGAACAATATCAATCCCTATAACCAAGAATACATATTTAAAACACAATAATCAATATCAATAATTCTTTTCCATTCAATTACATAGAGTAAATAAAATCTTACCTATTCAGTGAGGAACTAAATCATCCAATCAACTGTGGGTGTTCACCTTTCCACCCAACCATAGGCTCTGCATGCTCAATCACCTCGACAAGAGGCCATCCCCATGCCAAGCCATGATACCACTAGGGAGTATCTCTAGGGTTCTCAGGGAGATTTTCAAGTGTATGTTACTCTCCTCCATACCACTCTTAGTCAATATTTTCTCGTATCCACCTAGCCCAATCCTTTACAAGGTTTATTAGTTTCTTTCCAGAATTGAGTTCACAACCTTCTCAGCTTAGGTTGGGATCTATGATTTCCAACTATCCCTATAGCCAAATATTGCTTGAGACCCATGTTTCGCAGTCCACACATAGGCCTTTCCTGCACTTTTCTTCCCCGTCCTATGTTCAAAACTCCTCCCATGTTCTCCCTCTCTGTTTTTATTCCCTCACTCTCTTCTGCCTTAGACCAAAACTACCTTCTACCTGAAACTCCTTGGGAAGGTTCTCAACATGTACCCTTTTTCCTTTTTCAAGGGATGAGTCTATGAAACTTGATCCAAAAGAGAAGAGGATCCTTGGAACTATGAACATGTTTGACATTTATATGAAGGATCACCGACGAGATCACCAGTTGCTTCTCATGTTGAATGAACCCATCTAGGAAGCAATGGTGTTGGTTTAGGTTCATGTTCAATGGACTCATTTGGAGGAAGGTGAGTAGGAAGAGGTGGATTTTCATCCTCATTGTCATCATATGAAGAAGAAGAAACTAGAATAGGAACAAAATATGGCACAAATTTTGAAGATGGATCGCTAGCCAAAGGACGCACAAACATTGAATTAGACTCGCAGGACAAGATATTTTCATCCAATTTAGCATCTCTTCAAATAATAATTTCATTTGAATGAGGTTGAAGAAGTATGTAACCTTTGACATCTTCAGAATAACCAAAAACATACACTTCTCACTTTTAGGTTGTAAATCTTTCCTTTTCACATCAAGAATGTGAGCCCATTCTACACTACCAAATACATGGAGTGCAAGCTTTCCTTTCCTTCTAGTGTTATATTTTTAAGAGCCTTTGTGGGAGTGAAATTTACTATGTAATTTTCATAGTTAATGGCATTCGCCCATTACTTTAGACTTAATCCCTTATATTGGATCATAGAGTTAGCCATTTCTTTTAATGTGCAGTTCTTTCTCTCAGCAACACCATTTTGTTGTGGTGTATATGGAATATTGTGTTTAATTTGGATGCCCTGTGCAATGCAATAACTTATAAAAAAATTGTTCACATATTCGTCTCCATTATTTTTTCTTAACCTTTGAAGTTGATGACCAGATTGTTTTTCAGCAAGGGCCTTGTAGGCCAAAATCTTGTCAAACACTTCACTCCTAAGTTTTAATAAGTAAAACCAAGTGCGTCTGGAAAAGTCATCAATGCAAGTTAAGAAATACTTGCACCTAGAAAAGGAAGGAGAAGAAAGTGGATCACACAAGTCAATATGAACAACTGCAAAGGAGTCTATGCATGCCAAGAGGCACGTTTTTCAAAACTATCTCGATGATGTTTTCCAAGAACACAACCGGCACAAACACCATCTCTGCAAGAAGCAAGAGGAAGACTAGTCAATATTTGGTGATTACATAGTTTCTACAATGAGTGATAGTTTAGATTACCAAACCCCTCGTGCCAAATTTTTCTCAAGTCATCGCTATGAGAAACAAAACTAAAGGAAAAGATGATGACCCGAAGTTTTCAAACTTGTACAACTTGGTAGTATCATTAGCAATTCTAATTGCAAGAACATGCTTAGGATATTTTAGATCCTTGATTACAACTTGGTGAAATGAAAAATCTACGGTTTTACCTTCACCTTAATGAGATATTTGATATACTAACATAAGGTTGCAATAGAGACTTGTAACACATCATACTTCATTGAAATGATGATTATCTACCATAATTGTTTCAGACCCTACAACACTAAGATATCTATCATCAACAACAAATATTTTCTTAGTGTTACATTCATTTAGAGTATAAAATATGGATTTATCCTTAGCCATATGATAACATTCTCCATAATCAATAAGCCACTCATTAGAAGAAGAAGAAGTAAAAGTTGCATTGAAGGGGAAACTAGAAGCAGAAAGTGCATGTCTATGAGAAGAAGAGTTAGAAGAAGAAGAAACAATAATGATGTTGTGCTTCTTCATCACTTCTTCCAAAGATTCCATCTTCTTAAAACATTTGGACTCCACATGACCATATTTCCCACAAAAGTTTCAATGTTTGTCAATCTTATTTTTTTTAGATTTTTCTCCTTTTTCACCATTAGGAGCGGAAGCTGGCTGAGAGGGTTTGAGACCCTTTTTTTGTGTGTTGTTGTGGCGAGGATGTTGATTCTTGGTATTTTTGGATTTATCTTTTTTTTGGACCACTAAGGATTTGTTGGATGTGCCTGTAGTGATAATCAATCCAATTTGCACAAGATTACCTTGATCTTGAATTAGAGAATCAAAAAAGGACTTGAGAGAGGGTTCTTTATAAGCACTTTGTAGAGATTCTCTAGTGGAGGTAGATACAAAAACAAAATATGCACTACCAAGCTTAGAAAAAATAACATATATGCATTGATCTTCCTTCAGATCTAGTTGGAACTCTATAAACAAAAGTCTAAGTGTTTTGAACTTAGATAAGTAATCTTCAATGCAAGGAAAATCAGTTGGACTTAAATTCATAAATTGATTTTCCAACCGGTGAGATCGAATAATATTGTGTTTACCAAACATATCTTCAAGATTTTCCCAAGCTTTATTAGGGGCATTAACTTATTTAAGGTGAAACCTTAAATCAGGATAGATGGAAATTATGATTAGTCCATGCGATTCATAGTTCCTATTGATCCATTTGGCATACTTGTCATCATCAGTGGGTTCTTGTTCTTTTCCCAAGGTAATTCGATACATTCCTATACTTATTAATAAATACTCCATATGGGATTTACATTGGAAGTAGTTGGTGATGGTAAGTAAAATATCACTAGGATAAGCCATATTAAATATGCAGAGAATGTGGATTTAAACATTGAAACGGATGGTCTAAATGGAAATCTCTCAAAAAAATAGGTTGTTTAAAAAAATGACATTGAAAATAGACCTCGGATGTGAAAGTTATTCGCTTTTGAAAAAAGGAATAAATGGTGACCAAAGAACCACATGGTAGGTAGAAGTTGGTCCACGTGGTGATACCCCTCCTAATAACCTCACTTTTACAAATATTTTTCTTATGAAGTGACCCACTTTTAAAGAATAAGCTAGGATTATTTTTAAAATAAAGTTACTTTATAAATGAAAGTTGCATGCAAAATAAATAACTTAAAATAAAATATTGAAGCTACTTATAGTGATTCAATTTTATAATTTAATTGAAATACACTTTACAATGGATGCATGATTTTTTTCAAAAAAAAAAGTAACAAAAAAGAGAGTCGAACTCAAGACCTCTTACTTAAAAAATCAACTTTTAACCAAGTGAGCTAGTTCAAAACATATTATATTGTTTATAAGGTTGATTGGGGGTGTTTTTATTGTTGTTCTAGAAGATAGCCTTGGAAAGCGTGCTCATAAAAAAATATTTTCACACAAGAAAAAAATTTATTTTCTCCATGGAAACAAGGGTTAGATCTTGGCTAGATTACCTGAAAAAGACAACTTTTCCCTCTATTTGTTATTTACCAAGATCACACAAAGTGCACGACAAAGAGAATATGTAGATAGGAAAACCTTTTCCACTTTGTTTATGATTTTCTGAGATCACACAGGGCACAGAGCAAAGATAATTCATATATATAAAAGAGTAGCAACCCAGAAATAAAAAAACAGAAAACCGAATTATTATCTTTGCAAAAATTTAAAAGGGCATATTTAGGCTTTATACCTCTGGATCTTATTGAAATGGTTGTATCTTGGAAAAATAGAAACCTTTTCAAGTGAAATGAAAAGTGTTTGTGACTGAAAAGAGCGCTCCAGATGCAATGGAATGGTCCTCTAAGCCTATAAATGTACAAAAATGGTAGACACTAGAGATGTGGAAACACGTCTTCACAATATCGACCTACAATGGGAGTGGGTCTTCAAATGCGCTGTGATACCATGTTCAACAACACATGTATTCCAACATAGGATGAACACCTTTAGTAACCACTCACACAACCATATCAAAGATCAACACACCAATGTTTTTACATGGTAAAACCCCTGTGGGGAAACATCCACGACCCCATCCAACATGGACACTTAGAACAAATTATTAATGCAAAAGAAACATATTCCGAAGACATTTACAAGAGATTTTCTCAAAATCGATCATCGACAAATGACCCTCCATGCCCTTTAAATAGAGATCATGAACCAATCGGGTTTTAAGCCACATAACAATGTAGTTGTTAAGATCAAGGAGAATGTGAATCATTGGATCACTCTATGTAGAGAACATGTTGTGATCATTGGATTACCTAACTACAAACGCATACTAAAGAAACACACTAATAAACACACTTTTACCTAACAACACATTAGACCAAGTTTATCTTAACTAACTCCTAAGTGTCCAAATATCCTAACAACTAATTGATGGAAACCATGGTTGTTGGGTCTTAAGTCATGGATAATTCAATCGCAAAACAAAACATATTGTTCATCCCTCACAACTGAGAACACACATCACTCAAATTCTAGTGGCCAACAATTTGTGTGTGTACAATTAACAATAGTATTCAAACCATGAATATGTAGAAATAAGTTAAATTCTATCAAATAGAAATAAAGTCAAACTTGTAATTGACACAAAGATTTTACCCTAGAAAACCAAATCAGAAAACCAACTTTGAATGGGGGCTCAGTTCTCATTTCAGTAATATCTGGTATTGTACAACTCTTTTCTCGCTATGTCTCTTCCTCTCTTGGCCAAAAGACCCTTTGAGAATGAGGATACATGAGGAAATAGGGATAACTAGGGTAATGTGAAGGCCAACAGGTTGACCTTTTGTTTCCATTCCTCAACCTATTCTCTCCTATATTATTATTTTTTTCTTTTCATTTGTTTCTCATCTTTCTCTTGTCTTATTCATATTTTAGCATTTTCATTGTTTTCCATACTTTGTCTAACCTTCATAAATTCCTAAATTGGGTTGCAAGTACTGAGTCTTATAACCATTCGTTGGATTAGATCTATTTTAGATCATCTAGAGAGAACCTTCTGATATGCAACGTTTCTCAGATTGGATGAAGAATTTTTGGATTTGAACTCCAAATTCATTACCATCTATTGTTGCAAATTACAATACCTCTCCTTCCAAAAAAATTGAAATTATTATGATGGTGATAAAATTTGGCTTTGAATAACACAAATGGAGCAAATTCGCATGTTCTCCCAAGAACTTAATGTTTTGATTTTGGGTAATTTGTGATGGTGTGCCTTCAAATTGGTTAATGCTTTTAACCCTTATGATTGAACTTGTCTTGAAATCCACCATTTTGTTTATTGTACAAGATACAAGTTTGTTAATCTTAAACTTTGATGAGAAAATGTTACAATACAACACTAGTTCCTTCACTAGCACACCAAATGAGAAAGGTCCCAAAAACTCCCCTTTAGTAGGATTTGACTCATCCACATTTGTCACAAGATATATGGCAATGAAATATCTTTGATTTGAACAACCATGTAGAAATATAACTTTCTTGATAAAGATAGCTAACCTAGATTCGACTAGAATATTCTTAACTCCATTATCAAAATCGACACCATTTATTTACTTCACCTCAACATGTTGCAAATATCACTCAAAGTGGCTACCAACCTATGATGCATCTCATTCAATAAAGGTGTCATGTGATATTTTCTTCTAATAATATGTTTTCACCTCTTGATGAATGGAAAAATTGAATATCTCCATTAAAAACCTTAGTAACATTCACAATGACACATCCATCCTTGATTTCGTCATTGTGCAACTAATTTCTACTTGGGTAGGCTATTCCTTCAATAATCCATTGAATAGAAAATCTACATTGTGTTCATAATTTAACATCCCATAAGACATTTTTTCCTATCTACAACAAAGACAACATCACAAATCAATATATTTCAACTAAATTATACATAAATTAGTTAAAGTCAATATAAATAAACTGCATTCAACAACAAAAATGTATCGATGTAATAGATAAACATAAATAAAAATAAACCAATACAAATATAATAAATTGATATAAACTCTCTAAGTTAATGTGCTCTTCCATGTTGTTGTGCAAATTTTAAAAAATACTTGTGTAACACTATAACACTGAATTGAATAAATCTATGTAAATTTAATACAAGTCACAATAATAATAAACATTCATCTCCCTGATGGTGATAGGGATGTGCCATAACCATCCTGTAACATCACCCACTATTCATAATGACCAACACAATAAGAAATCTACATGCATGTTGTATGAGGCCTACTCCACATGCAACAACTTGGTGAGAGGTGGAGAAAGACGAAGGACACATGCATAGGACAATCACACCTCTTGTCGATGATGATTATAAGGATACTCCATGAGAAAAGCTTCTACATGACATCTTGGAAGGAAATATTGAGAATATTTTAAGCAATTTATTAGAATGGACCTATGAGTGCTCAACTTGGAGTATGAGAGAACATCAAGCATGGAAAGGGCCATTTCACCCTTCCTCGGTCATTCCCTTGATGTAAACACTTATATATAGAAAATATTAATCTATACAATGGGTTGGCCAACCCTTATTCAATCTCCATATGAACTAGAATATTAATATAGATGAATGGTTAATTAACCCTTCCTTATACACCTACTTGATGAGAATACTAATCTAGAGGAAGGGTTGGTTGTCTCTTATTCAGTTTTCCCCTATAGGAGAATAATAATCTTGAGGAAGCATCATCTATCCCTTCAATAGGATACCCCTCAAATAAAATAGCATGTTTGAGGAAACATTGGTCAACCCTTCCAACTTCTCTCCCCAAATTGAATACTAATCATGAAGAAGGGTTGACCACCCCTTCTTCAAGTTCCCCCTCAATGAGAATGATATGATTGAGGAAGGGTTGAATTATATTTCATTAAGATCCTCTATGATGAAAATATTAATGTATAGGAAGGGTCAAGTGACCCATATTTATATTCCTTCTTGATGAGAATACTAATCTAGGGACAAGGTTAGTTCACCCTTCATCTAGCTCCTCTTGGAAGAGAATACAATCTAAAGGTCGGGTTATTTTTCCCTTCTTCAAGATCCACCTCAAGGAGAATACTAACCTTGAATAAGGATTGTATTACTCATTCTCGATCTCTCCTTTTAAAATATTAAGGCAATCCTTCCTCAAGGCGTAAATAAGGGTCAACCATCCCTACTTAAATACCCCTCTTAGTGAGAATTGTTGGAGTTACTTCACACACACCTAGGATTTATTTTTCCTAAGGTTTTTATTTGCTTATTAGTCATAATTAGTCATTATCCAGTCTCCTATATTTTAGGAGAGAACATTCCACCTGGAGAATATTCTCTTTCAGTTCACACTTCAGTTTGACTAGTTGAGTTGAGTTTAGATGTTGCATTGGAATCATCACCATGCAACATTGGGATCATCACCATGATAATTAGTCCTTGCCTTGGTATCATCACCAAAGTGGCACATTAGCCTTGATTCCTTGAGTTAAGTCCTCACTACGTTATGTTCAGTCAGGTAACTGAAGACTAGTTGACTAGTTAACTCAACTAGGTGGTCGTTCACTCCCGTAACTGCCTGAGAGACTAGAATAGGTGGAAGTTCACTCCTGTAACTATTGGTGTCTATCCATATCACTCTATACCACCACTATGGTGACTTGGTTCACCTCAAGTCGAACTCATTGAGTTATACAGAGTATATAATGTGTAAATTATTCATTATTCACAACGGTTAATGGGAATTCTTTCCATTCGTTCTCTCCTTCTTCTTATTTTTCCAATTCTCTCTGCAAATGTGTGTATCATTGTTTAACTATATCTATTATGTGTAGGTCAACAAATTTACATGGTATCAGAGCCGATGGACTGCTAAGCAAAAGTTACACTAAAAAATTTTGCAGGTACAAAAGATTGAAGACAACAGAAAGATGGAATTCCAAAAAGAATTCATTCTTACACCTTACAACTATTTTGCATGGAAGGATAAAATAGCCATGCATCTCTAATCTAGAGGGATGTATAGTTTAACCATGAATACAGATACAGAACCAACATCAGCCATAGAAAAATTCAAGTACTTAAATCACATGGATGAGGCACTCAGAACAATTTGCAGTCTTATTTCTCCCGATCTCCTTTTTCACATATCTTCTTGTAAGACTCCCAATGAAGCCTGGAAAATCTTGGAAGGGCTCTTTGGAAAATAGTATGAGATGAGGGGACACATGTTGGAGGTGGAGCTACTCACATCGGATCCAAAAATATTCGACAATATCTTAGATTTCTTTACAAAATTCAAGGATTTACTATCACAACTCAAAGCTTGTGGGGTTGATAAATCAATGGAGGAGAAACAAATGGTTCTCACCATTCTCTCCAATCTTGGACCTAAATTATATATATTCGTATCCACATTCCATACTGTCAGATTCGCCTCTGGAGCCACCTAGAAGATGCCTTCTCTTGAGGAATTTATCAAATCTCTGACACAAGAGAAAACCAAGCTCATCAACATGGGAACATGCACTCACTGTGCATGATGGAAGTCAAAAATATCATAAATATAAAGATAAAGATAAGTGGAAATCTCATGCACATACGAAGAAGGAAGGGTACACAAAACCCTTCACTGATGCCTCTGGATCCAAAGGAGAAAAGGAGAGAAATGCACATACTGCCACAAAGGATTCCATTCGGAATCTGCATGAATGCAAAAACAAATAGATCTGATGTCTCAGATACTTCAAAAAAACAACCTTGGATATCTCATCCCCGAGGGTGCAAAGAAGAAGAAGCCAGAAGATCTGAATTCCAAGAAAGGCAATTCTAGCCATGCCTTGATTACCATCAACTCCTCTCCCGATGCTTGGATTGTAGATTCAAGAGCATCACATCACATGGCTACCTCAGAAGCAGTCTATTCTTCTTTGTATGCATGCAAATTTCCTCCTATTCTTATGGGGGACAACTCTTCTGTCGAAGTCACCAGCAAAGGAAGGATTGAACTCACCAACAGAAGCTTCGAGAATGTGTTGCATGTTCCCAAGCTTTCTGTCAACCTTTTCTCCATGTATCAGATGACCAATTCTGGCACCGGAAAGAAAGTCGTATTCACACCAAATTCCATGGACATATATGACATGAAAACCAACTCCAGGGTTGCTACCGGTGAGGTAAATCATTAGTCTAGATTGTATACATTTTCTGAATTCATTGAACCTAATACTACTTTACTGCTTACTCATGTTGATGAAAGTAGTAGGATATGGCACGAAAGGTTTGGACATTTGAATTTTAGATACATGCAACAACTTAGCAAGCACAGATTATTTTATGGTCTACCAGACATCCATTTCTCCAAGGGATTATGTGAGGGATGTGTTCTCGAAAAACACCCTCAAGAGAAATTCGACAAGGGAAAGTCTCAGGGAGCTTCCGCACCTTTAGATCTGATCCACAGTGACCTCATGGGTCCTTTTCCACATCCATCGATCAGAAAAGAGAGGTTTGTTCTCATTTTTGTTGACGATTTCTCATGTTTTACATGGATCTGCTTTCTCAGGAAAAAATCCAAGGTCTTTCAACACCTCAAAGATTTCAAAGCTTTGGTTGAGACATAATCCGGAAAGAAGATCAAAGTCCTTCGAACTGATAACAGGGGAGAGTATTTGATTCATGAGATCCACAAATTTTCCATGAGGTAGGGATTCAGTTGCAGCATACAATTCCCTACACTCCGCAGCAAAATGGAGTTGTTGAGCGGAAAAACAGATCTCTAAAGGAGATGGCATCTTACATGTTGCATGCAAAGTCACTACCATAGAGACTATGGGCCGAAGAAATTAACTGTGAAACATACATCCAAAACAGATCTCCCCATAGATCTATCAAGGATAAGACTCCCTACGAGGCTTGGAGCGACCTCAAACCAGAAGTGACCCACTTTCACATTTTTGGTTCTCGTGCATGGGCCCGCATTCCCTCTGAAAAGAGGAAGGCACTTGGTCCACAGAGCACTGAGTGCATTTTTGTTGGATACCCCAATGGTGTGAAGGGATATTGGCTTATTGATCTTTCCTCGAAAAGACTCATCATTGAGCATAGTGTCCAATTCGAGGAAAGTGTCTTGCATGTACCTCAACAGTCGCATGCAGACACCTTCACTCTTCCACCTATCTGATATGATGATCATGCACATGTTGACTCTTCTTCAGATGAGAGTTCTGATTCAGAGGAGTCAGATGATTTAGATTCAGAGTCAGTACAGTCAGATGCAGAGTCAGAGCATCCAGATGCAGTTGCAGAGCTAGAGAAGAGGCCCAAGTAGGCACAGACTACTCTTCAAGATGCAGGGGATCATGTTGGTGATCCAACCGATACTAGGAGGACTCGATCTGATTTCAAGGAGCCTCCTGTTGCACTCACTACCACTGAACCATTGCCTTCCAGGCATATTTTCTTGGTTCAGTCTTCAGATCCACAGTCTTATGGCGAGGCTATTGGAAATCCCTTTTGGGAATCCGCCATGCAAAAGGAGTACAATTCCCTTCTTGAGAACCAGACTTGGGATCTAGTTCCCCTTCCTTCTGGGAGGAAACTTGTCAGATGTAGATGGGTCTACAGGACCAAGAGCGCAGCGGATGGACAGATCAGCAGATACAAAGCTAGGCTTATCGCCAAAGGCTTTCAGTAGGTTCATGGTATTGACTATGATGAGACCTTCTCTCCAATAGCAAAGATGGATTCCATATGATCGGCACTTGCCATTGCGGCAGCCAAGGGATGGGAAGCCATCAGATGGACGTGAAGAATGCATTTCTTCATGGTGATCTCTCTGAGGAGATATACATAGTGTAGCCCTAGGGATTTATGTAGGACTCATCTTTGGTCTGTCAACTGAAGAAGTCACTTTATGGCCTCAACCAGGATTCGAGGGCATGGTATTCCAAGATGGACTCCTACCTATTGTCACAGAACTTTGTACATTGTAAATCAGACCTAAATGTATACATGCTCGGGACGGCTGATTCACTTCTACTTTTAGTTCTGTATGTCGATGATTTGTTGATCACCAGTTGCTCGACTTCAATGATTGTTGTAGTCAAGAGGATTCTTCATGACAGGTTTTTGATGACGGACATGGGTCCACTACACTTATTCCTTGGACTTGAGATCAATCAGGATGCATCAGGCATAAAATTGTCTCAAGCCAAGTATGCACGAGATCTCCTTGAGATATTTCACATGACAGACTGCAAGTCTGCTCCCACTCTTTTCCTATCAGGAGTCAAACTTGAGGATGGCAGGGAGACTCCACTGGTTGACATCACATTGTACAGACAACTAGTGGGGATCTTGTTGTATCTCACACACTCCAGACCAAACCTCTCATATGCAGTTGACGCAGTTTCCAGGTTCATGCAGGAGCTGCATGAGCTACATTGGAAAGTTGCAAAGCGTATCCTTCAATACGTATAGGGCACCATCACCTTTGGGATTCATTATGCAGCAGACTCTACATTAGATCTCATTGGTTTTATTGATTTCGACTGGGCTAGCGATAGCATTAATCGCAAGTCCACATATGGTTACTCACTTAGTCTTTGTTCCGGGCCTATCTATTGGTCGAGAAAGAAGAAAGTTGCCATTGCTCTATCTTCAGTCGAGGCAGAGTACAGAGGGGTAGTTAACATAACCATTCAGGTTATGTGGCTACAAAATTTTCTCACTGAGTTGGGCATTCAGTTTCATCGGTCGATTGTCATCTAGTGTGACAACCAAAGCACTCTGAAGTTCTATAGAGATCTAGTTCAGAGGAAGCGGACGGAGCACATCGAGATCCACATGTACTAAATCTGAGACTTGGTACATGAGGGGATCATCGACTTACAGTTATGTCCTTCAGAAGAACAGATGACAAAAATTTTCACCAAGACCTTCACTGAGCAGAAATTCCATTCTCTGTGAGGTCGTCTTGGAGTGAAGGACACAGTTGCCTAGCAACTGTAGTTCTTCTTCTTCTTTTTTTACATACATTGTACCTTGAGGGGGGGGTTTTCCCATGAGGTTTTCCCTCTTTCCTCACTTTATTTTCAGTGTATCTTTTGTATTTGGGTACCTAACATGGCCTCGTTGTCGGGACCCAGTCTTTATTTTCACCATAGTGATGTTCAGGGGGGGTGTTGGAGTTACTTCACACACACCTAGGATTTATTTTTCCTAAGGTTTTTATTTGTTCATTACTCATAATTAGTCATTATCCAATCTCCTATATTTTAGGAGAGAATATTCCACCTGGAGAATATTCTCTTTCAGTTCACACTTCAGTTTGACTAGTTGAGTTGAGTTTAGATGTTACATTGGGATCATCACCATGCAACATTGGGATCATCACCATGCTAATTCAACCTTGCCTTGGTATCATCACCAAAGTAGCACATTATCTGTGATTCCCTTATTTAACTCCTCACTACGTTATGTTCAGTCAGTTAACTGAAGACTAGTTGACTAGTTGACTCAATTAGGTGGCATTTCACTCTCGTAACTTCCTGAGAGACTAGAATAGGTAGCAGTTCACTCCCATAACTGTTGGTGTGTGTCTGGATCACTCTAGACCACCACTATGGCGACTTGGTTCACCTCAATTCGAACTCATTGAGTTATCTAGAGTATATCATGTGTAAATTATTCATTATTCACAACGGTTAATGAGAATTTTTTCCTTTCTTTCTCTCCTTCTTCTTCTTTTTCCAATTCTCTCTGCAAATGTGTGTATCATTGTTTATATATATCTATTCTATGTACATCAACACATTTACAATAATACTAATCTTGAATAAGGGTTGGTTAGAAGTTCTTCATGCTCCCATTCGAAAATCATATTAATTTATAAGAAGGTTCGATGAACCCTTCTTTAAGATATCCCTCGACAATAATATTAATCTATAGGAAGGGTTGGTAGAATCTTCCTCTATCTCTTTCTTAGTCCAAATATTTCTTCAAGCTCCTTCTCAAGGAGAATATTAAGCTTCAAGAATGGTTGACCAACCCTTCCTAGGCTCCCCTTTGACTCAAATTCTTATCTTGATAAAGGTTCATTCAACCATTTGTTGGAATGTCATGAAAAAAATTCTAATTTTCATGAAGGGTAAGCCAACCCTTCCTTAAGAATTCCATGAACAAGAATATTAATCTATAGAAAATGCCAACCATTGCTTCAAATCACTCCCTATCAATGAAAATACCAATATATATAAAGGATCATCCAACCATTACTTGTGATCAAAATTTATGAGAATAATAAGAGGAGGAAGACTTGGCCTACCTTTCCCTAGGCTCCCTCTCAACAATAATACAATGTTCAAGGAAGGGTCAATTGAACTATCCTCAAGATCCACCTTGACTAGAATACTATCCTTGAGACCGACACTTTTTCTAGCTCCACCTTGATAATAGTATTAATATATAATAAGGATAAATCAACCCTTATCAAAGCTCCTTCTTGATGACAATACTAGTCTAAAGAAAGGATAAACTAACCCTTACTTGAGATCCACTTCAATGAGAATACTAATTTGGAGGAATTCTTAGTTGACCCTTCCCCAAAATAACCCTTGAGGAGATTACTATTCTTGAGAAAGGGTTGAGTGATCCTTACTCCAACTCCCTCTTTACTAGAATACTATACTCAAGGAAGTGTCGATTGATCCTTGCTAACTGTGTTTTCTATCAATTAGAATATTAATCTAAAGTCTCTATTGATCCTTCCCCTTTCTCCCCCTTGATAAGAATACTAATATAGAAGAAGGGTTAGTGGAAACAACCTCAATCTCTCCCTTTATTATAATACTATTCCCAAATAAGGATTAAACAAATCTTCTTAGATATCTCACTCAATAAAAATAAATATCTAGAGGAAGGAGAGATCAATCCTTCCTTTGATCTCCCTAGACAAGAATACTAAGCTAAAGGAAATTTTAACCAACCTTTACCCAAATGTTCCCATTAATGAAAATACTATGCTTGAATAAGTGTCACTTTACCCTTCAAAGGGATCCCCCTCAACTAAAATACCATGCATGAGTAAGGGTCAACCTACTCATCTTCAAGTTCCCCCTCAACAAGAATATTAATCTAGAGGAAGGGTCAACCAACCCTTGCCCAAGTTCCCACCTGATGAAAATATTGTTCTAGATGAAGTATTTGGCCAATCCTTCTTTGTGATTCTTCTAAATGATAATACTAATCTAGATGAAGTTTCAACCAAACCTTCACTAGGATTCCCCTTGATGAAAATATTCATATAGATGAAAGGTAGGTTGACCATTCATCAATATCCCACTCAAAGAAAATACTAATCAAGAGGATGGATTGGTTGACCCTTCCTTAGGATCCCCTCAATGAGAATACTAAGTTGGAGGAAGGATCAATCAACTTTTCCCCAAGATCCCCCTCAATGATAATACAAGGAAGATTTGCTTGACACTTACCTAGACTCTTGCTCAATAACAATATTAATCAATAGGAAGGGTTGATCAAACCTTCTTCAAGACTCTCCTCAAACAAGAATATTAATATAGAGGAAGGGTCATCCAACCCTTCCCATGGATCCCACTTAATGAATATTTTAATCTAAAGGAAGTATTGGTTAACCCTTCCCCAAGATTCCCCTCCATGGCAATACTATGTTGGAGGAAGGGTCAATTGACCCTTCCCCAAGCTCCTCCTTGATGAGAAAATTAATTTAAAGCAGGTGTTGGTTGACCCTTCCTTGGGATCCCTATCAACAAAATTATTTGTATATAGGAAGGATCATCCAACCCTTCCTTATTATCCTACTTGATGAGAATACTAAGCTAGATGAAGGGTTAAAAAACCCTTCCTTGAGATCCCCCTCAATGAGACTACTAATCTAGAGGAAAGGTTGGTTGTCTCTTATTCAATTTTCCCCTAGAGGAGAATGCTAATCTTGAGGAATAATCGTCTAACACTTTAATAGGATACCACTCAAATAAAATAACATTTTTAAGGAAACATTGGTCAACCCTTCCAACTTCTCAACCTTTATGAGAATACTAATCTATATAAAGGATCAACCGACCATTACTTGTTATCAACCTTTATGAGAATACTAAGAGGAGGAATACTTGGCCTACCCTTCCCTAGGATCCCTCTCAACAAGAATACAATGTTCAAGGAAGGGTCATTTGAATTATCCCCAAGATCCACCTTGACTATAATACTATGCTTGAGACCGACACTTTTTATAGCTCCACCTTGATAAGAGTATTAATATATAATAAGGATCAATAAAACCTTCTTAAATCTACCTCTTTATGACAATAATAGTCTAAATAAAGTATCAACTAACCCTTACTTGAGATCCACTTCAATGAGAATACTAAGTTGGAGGAAGGCTTAGCTAACCCTTCCTCCTAATAACCCTCGATGAGATTACTATTCTTAATAAAGGGTTGTGTGATCCTTACTCAAGATCCCTCTTTACTAAAATACTATGCTCAAGGAAATGTTGAATGGCCCTTGTTAACTATGTTTCTGATCAATAAGAATATTAATCTAAAGGATCTATTGATCCTTCCCCTTGCTCCCCCTTGATAAGAATACTAATATAACATAATGGTTAGTGGAAACAACCTCGAGCTCCCCCTTGATTATAATACTATGCCCAAAGAAGGATTAGACAAACCTTCTTAGAAATCTCACTCAATGAAAATAAAAATCTATAGGAAGGAGTGATCGATCCTTCCTTTTCTCTCCCTCGATAAGAATACTAAGATAAAGGAAATTTTAACCAACCCTTACTGAAAATTTCCCATCAATGAAAATACTATACTTGAAGAAGGGTCACTTGACCCTTCAAAGGGATACTTCTCAACTCAAATACCATGCATGAGGAAGGGTCAACTTACTCATCCTCAATTTCCCCCTAAAAAAGAATATAAATCTAGAGGAATTTTCAACAAACCCTTCCCCAGGTTCCCACCTGATTAAAATAATCTTCTAGATGAAGTGTTGACCAATCCTTCTTCGTTATTCCTCTAAATGATAATATTAATCTAGAGGAAGTGTCAATCAACCCTTCACTAGGATTCCCCTTGATGAAAATATTAATATAGAGGAAAGGTAGGTTGACCATTCCTTGGGATCCCACTCAATGAAAATACTAATCTAGAGGATGGATTGTTTGACCCTTCCTTAGGCTCCCCTCAATGAGAACAATAAGTTGAAAGAAGGATCAATCAAATTTTCCCCAAGATCCCCCCAATGATAATACTAAGCTAGAGGAAGATTCGATTGAAACTTACCTGGGCTCTTTCTCAAAAATAATATTATGCTAGAGGAAGGATTGATCAAACATTCTTCAAGACCATCCTCAAACAAGGATATTAATATAGAGGAAGGGTCACCCAACCCTTCCCATGCATCCCACTTAATGAAAATTATAATCTAAAGGAAGGATTGGTTGACCCTTCCCCGATATTCCCTCAACAAGAATACTATGTTTGAGCAAGGATCAATTGACCCTTCCCCAAGCCTCCCCTTGATGAGAAAATTAATTTAAAGGGGAGTTTGGCTAACCCTTCCTTGGGCTCCCTCTCAAAAAAATTATTTCTATAAAGGAAGGATCATCCACCTCTTCATTATTATCCTACTTGATGAGAATACAAAGCTAGATTAAGGGTTGACCAACCCTTCCTTAAGATCCCCCTCAATGAGAATATTGATCTAGAGGAAGGGTCAATTGACCCTTCCCCTAGATATTACTCAATGATAATATTATGATCATGGAAGGGTCAGTCAACCCTTTTTCAAGAACTTGCTTGACGAGAATATGAATCTAAAGGAAGGGTTAACCAACCCTTCCTTAGGATCTCACTTAAATATAACATTATGCTCAAGGAAGGGTGAACTGACCCTTCCCTAGGATCCCCCTCAATGAGAATATGATGTTTAATAAAGGTTCAGTATAACCTTAACCAACATCCCCCTTGAGGAGTATACTATGGTATATGAAGTTGTGGTTTCTTCCTACATATGTTCTAGTGGTAAGGGTCCCCCTTGGTGAGAATACTATGATTAGGAAAGGGTCAATAGACCCTTAACCAAGATCCTCTTTTAGGATAATACTATGGTAGATGAAGCGTCGATGTATTCATACATATGTTTCATCTGTAGACTTGTGTGTAGATATATTCTTGGCTTGAATATGATGCGAAAATTGCATAGCATCCATAATATTTTTGGGACTTTTTGAGAAAAGATCATGTTTAATGTCTTCCTGTAATCCACCCATGAAAGATTCCAAAACAATTTCATCACTTATGTTATCCACCCTTGTGGCCAACGCCTGAAATTATGAATTATAATCTTCAATATCACCTAAGTGCTTGATTCTTTTCAATTGATCATAGTCTTGTTCCCAAACTTTTCCATATTGTGCTTCTAAGTATATTGTAAATAAAATCCAAGTATAATGATAATAATGGGGATTTATTTTGAGTACCCATTGATACCATTGATAAGGATTTATCTCAAAGTACAAGGCTTCTAAGGAAATCATTTTCTAATCATCCATAATATTATGCAATTGAAAGTATTGTTCTATTTGGTTCACCCATGTAAATATTTTTATTCCATCAAACGTATTTAATTCAATATTTGGAAAGTTGAAAACCTTAGGAACTCATCCATAATTAAATCCACCCAAAAATGCTTATTATTGGAAGGTTGTTTAGCATGAATACTACCTTTATTTTCATGATTCTCTTAAGTTACAGTATCACTTTTAGAAATCCTCCCATATAGTGTTTTTATGATAGTTAACATGGAAATTTTCAATTCTTCCATATTTTTATCCATCTTATTTTCCATTTCTTCCATTTTATTTTCCATTTGATCCCTATTTTCATCCATCTTATTTTCCAAATTTTCCATTGGGTGAAAAATCTCCTCTCTTTCTTCTTCAGTAATGGTTGAGCTCTCTATAAGTTTAGTTTGTGAACTAAGTTTTGGAGCACCCTTTGGAGACATGTGAAAAAAAAATAATACTCCTATTTTTCCTCTTTATCAAAAATATTGAATCACCAAAAATATATCTTCCAATCAAAATTTATACTAATTGTTAGTTAGATACCTTTCAAACCCTAATTTGGAGAATGTTTGGATGGTTGACCTTTGTCGCGATATATCTCTAAATTTGAGCCCTCGTGAGTCTAAAATTTTGGCTTGTACTTGATGCAGGACCCCTCTCTTCTAGGGGGCTGCACGACCTCCCGGTCTAGGATCATTCAAAATACTGAGCGGAACCATCTCTTCGGGCCCCTGCTAGACCCCAAATCAATTTACACAAACCCCTTTCTTCTTACTGGTGCAAGTTCTATGAAACCTGCGAGCTCTTGCTAAGCCCATGTTCCCCTTAAAAAAATTGAATAATAGACACTAACACCTTTTTCTAGGCCCCTCTTTATCTATGTGACCTCGGGTTGTGACCCGGGGCTAACCTCCTTCGTGACTTCGGCGGTTTCGAGTGAAACTAACTCCTTTTTCCTCAAACTTCGGACCGACGAAATCACCCAAACCAGATCTACGACCCATGCTTCTCCAACAACCAATGAATTTGATTCACTTCAGGACTCTGGCCTTCGGGATTTCCTAGTGTTCCAAACTCCTTTTTCCCTAGATTGAATTTTACCCGAAGCTACGGATCGAGCGCCACGTTCTCACCTCGATCGATGGTTAAGTTGTGCCCTTTGTTCCACTTCGGGTGACTTGCAGTCAACGCTCCATTGTTTCCCTTTCTTCTGGAGTATCAAAACTTCAGAGTGACAGATCTTCTACCACGGGTCCTTTTCCAGTGGGCGGATCAGATGAACTCTGGCGTTCCGACCTTCGGGAGTTTTCGTGTCTTCACTCTTCACTTCTTCTTGAGTGACATATCTAATGCCATGTGTCCAAGCAACTGATGACTAGGATGGGCTCTTACCTCTGGAGCTTCGGACGACTTCTGGTCAACGACTCCACTTCCTCCTCAGCTTTTCCTCCATAGTGCACACTTCAGGATTCCATGATCTGACGACGTGTGTCCTTCTCAGATCTACGACCACAATTTTCTCCGAAAATTTGGCCTTTAGGAGTTCTTGCTCCGCTAACTCCACTTTCTCCCGAAGTGGCCACTGGATTTTCTCCGGACTGGAAGATATTTTTCCACGCATCCCTTTGGATGATGGACGGTCTTGATCCACTTCGAGACTTCACGAGACCACTCTCCTATGCACTTAAAAAGGGTTAAAGTCCATGCACTTTACCTGGATTCGACGGGTGTTGACCCTTCACTCTCAGATCCAATGGCTGGGATCTGTTCTCCTACTCAGCATGTTCCTCCCGGTGTTTGGATGTAGAATTCAATAGTCCAAACCTCTCCTCGTAGATGATCTGACTATTTTTCGTAGATCCTCCCTCCTAAGCTTCTGAACTTGGAGTAAGTTCACACCTATGTGCACTCCTTGCACTCGACTGAGCCTTCAAACGACTTCAGACTTAGAATATTTTTCAGAATATTTTCATGCACACTCGTTGTGCCTACTCAATGCAATCCTCGCAGATCCTCTCCCTACAGTCTAAATATTTGACTGTCTCCTAGCACACACTTGTGCTCGCTCCCTACACTCCTTCCAGATCTTCTTCCCCAGAGTTTTCAACAACTCTAGTTCTCCAGAACTTCACCAATACATCAGATAAGTATTGGCTCTGTGCACTCCTTACACTTTCTCAAAGCGCACTTCCATATCTATTCCCCAGAGTGTTCAGTAACTTTGGTGTGTCTTCACTTGGCAATATTCTCACAGAACTCAAAACAAAGTTATTCATCAAAGTGTTCAATAACTCTGGTTTTCATCGATTTCCTCCAACACCTCAGAACATGTTGGTTATGTGCACTCTTTGAACCTACTCAAAGCACTCCTTGTTGAGCCTACAAAGTGTTCAACAATTCTGTGGTGTCTTCTCCTTGACACTCTTCTCTCCGAACTTGAAGAGAATTCTCTTGTGCACACTTGCACCTGCTCAATTCCCACATGGCAGATCTCTACAGAGTGTTCAACAAATCTGTCTTTTATTCCTTCTATGCACAGTTTCTCCTCCAATGTGTTCAGTAAACTTGAGACTCTTCCTGAGTCTGTAAACTATTCTGGTGTGCCCTCCTGGCACTTTATCCTATCAATTCGATTTGAAATTCAGATGCGCACTCATTGCATTGGCTCACATAGTTCTCAATAATTTATCGTGCACTCCTTTCACTTAGCCTAAAAGAACCCAGAATAACCCAACAAAATCACAAACAGATAGTGAATTCTATCTTAACCCTGCAGATGATATCTATCACATACATCTACACCATGTATTCATAAAACACACAGATGAAATTCATAAAACAAACATTCACCACACATAAACTCATAAACAATGAAATATGCTCTTTTATATTAATATATGAATGTTTGGTTACAATATGTGCAGGCTCGGACTGCAACAGAATCTCGACCCTCTCCTCCTTATCTCTTTTTCTTACAATTATTTTCTATCAACTTTTCAGCAGCCTCTACCGGGCATATGTTACAATACTTTATACAAGCGGGGACCCATTGAGTCTTTCCCTCCAACTACACTAGTGGTGTCTAATCACCATCAAAATGCCTATATACTAAGGCTTATTATAATAAATGAAAATCTAGTCCAAATCAGATCTAGATCAACCTACAATTATCCATTAAAGGAAATTTCAACTACTACATGTACAAAGGCAATGAATCAGCTCTGCTCAAGCCTTACATCATTTAATTTCATTTAAATTACATTTAAAATTTGAAATTCGGAGAAAAATGTTAGGGTTGGTGCCTCTCCCCCTTCTTGAATGCACTTTGATGTGTTGAATAGTTGGTGATTTCTAAGGTGGAGCGATGCTCCTACATCATACTCCACTATTGGGAAAATCATGAGCTCCTCTGCTCTGCTGTTGAAATCCCCCTGGATCCCAAACTTCTCTCTGGAGATGTCCACCTACTCCTCTGCTTTGTTTCTACTATTGTTGCTTCCCTGCTACTACTACAGGTTCTCTTATGTTCATCCTCCTCCTGCTGACAGTCTTTTGTGCTAATCTCAACATCTTATCTTTGATCTCCTCAATCACCTCTTATAGTTGACCTATTGGTTGGATTATCCTTTCATGTAGACTACCATGTTGCACTTTTTCCTGCTAATCTAAGGGAAGATCATCCTGATCCCCCATGTTGTCCCCATCTCTTGTGGCACTAGCTTGACACTCTACTACAAACTCCAATTCTGCAGGCTCATCGCTAATTCGTTTCTCAACTTCCTCCTCTGACAGATTAGCTTCTGCCAGTTCTCTTGCTGGTGCACTCCCAGCTTCTTCCAGTTGCTCCCCAAACTGGTATGCTTCTTCATTTGTTTCCAACCTGAACTATTGGATATGTTGACTTTTCACTATCACCATTCTCTCCAAGGATTCCAATTCCTTGTACAACTCAACAAAATCCATGATGTCTACTTCCTCTTCTGCTGCAAGCTCCCGTGCTGCAGTCATCTCTTGTTCAACTTCCTGGCTGAAAATTCTAAGCAATTTTTTTGAACGTTCTTCTTCTTCTTCTACTGCTTGGGAATATTTTGATGTCTACTCCCTCTCCTCCTTTATGATATTCTTTGTTAGTTTTCTTTCTGCTACTGTGCATGCAACACATATGCTAGCCTCTGCTTGGCTAGTTGGAAGGAATATTCTGATTCCCCCAATGATCAAAACGCTCCTCTAATCCTCCTATGTTAACACCACTTATTGATATGAACTCCTATCTGAGTTTATGAGACTCTCAGATAGTCTCATGTTATCTCCCTTGCCCACTTGACAATTTCGGATTTCACTTCTACCCTCTTGGCATTCTATGAGATATTTAGATGATCTCATTTCATTGCCCACCTAGAAATTTGAATCTTCATCTCTACCCTCCTGGAATTTTATGAGATCCTCCATTGATCTCATCTCATTTCCCATCTGGAAATTTGGAAATTCATCTCTACCCTCCTAGAAGTTTATGAAATCAACCAATCTCACTTACTCCTTACTGAGGTTCTCCCCAACTTCTGGATCACAAATGTAAATAATTTTCTCCTCTGTGTCACTAAGGGTTTCATCTTCCCTCAGCCACCTCCTGGAAAACAACTTCTGGACATGCCACTTTTCTCTCTGCTTCATTGGCCATTCATACTTCCAATGCACTTGTGCCTCTTTCTGCATCTTCAATGTAACCTCTCCATTCATGCTCTTATCTACTCAATCTCTTTATCCATCTCTTCTTCTTTTTTATGTTGGTGGTCCTTGCCTTGAACATACCTATGGAATTCAATAGCCATTTTCCTCCTCTACCCACCCTCCTGGCAAGTCTATTGGTTACCCTACAACTTAGAGCACCTCCAGATTTCCCTTGCATCCCACTTGGCTGTCTACTAACTATTGTTTCTTACAGAACCTAAATTATACGCTCTGATACCACTTGATGGTATCAAACTATCTCCTTTTCCTACAAAAAATAAATATGTGGCTCTGATACTACTTGATGGTATCAGACAAAACCTTTTCCTAGGCTCTGATACCACTTAATGAAAAACCCCTCTCTTCTAGGGGGATGTGTGACCTCCCGGTCTAGGATCGTTCAAAATACTGAGCTGAATCTTCTCTTCGGGCCCCTGCTAGACCCAAAATCAATTTACACATGCCCATTTCTTCTTACTGGCGTAGGTTCTATGAAACTCGCGGGCTCCTACTAAACCCTTGTTCCCCTTAAAAAAATTAAATAACAGGCACTAGCTCCTTTTTCTAGGCCCCTCTTTATTTATGTGACCTCGTGATGTGACCCGGGGCTAACCTCCTTCACAACTTCGGGCTTCAACGGTTTTGAGTGCAGCTGACTCCTTTTCCCCCGAACTTCGGACCGATGAAATCAACCGAACCCGATCTACGGACCACACTTCTCCAACAACCAACAGTTGTGACTCACTTTGGGACTCCGTACTTTGGGAATTCCTAGTGTTCCAAACTCCTTTTTCCTCGTAGTGACTTTTACCCCGAGCTACAAATCGAGCACCATGTGCTCACCTTGATCGACGGTTAATATGCACCCTTTGTTCCACTTTGGGTGACTTGTAGTCAACGCTCTATTGCTTCCCTTTCTTTCAGATTATCAAACCTCCGAAGTAACAAATCTTATGCCATGTGTCCTTTTCTAGTAGACGACTCAGATGAACTCTGATTCTCCGACCTTCGAGATTTTTTGTGTCTTCACTCTTCACTTCTTACGGAGTGACAAATTTGATGCCACATGTCCAAGGAACTGACGACTAGGATGAGCTCTTACCTCCAGAGATTCAGATGACTTCTGGTCAATGGCTCCACTTCCTCCTTATATTTTCATACGGAGTGCACACTTCCAGATTCCATGATCTGATGACGCGTGTCCTCCTCAAATCAATGGCCACAATTGACTCTGAAAATTCATCCTTCGAGAGTTCTTTCTCCACCAACTCCACTTTCTCCCAGAGAAGCTTTTCTCTGGACTGGTAGATCTTCTGCCACACATCCCTTTGGACAATGGATGGTCTCGATCCACTTCAGGACTTCGCGAGACCGCTCTCATGTGCACTTAAAAAGGGTTAAATTTCATGCACTTTACCAGGATTTGACGGGTGTCGACCCTTCACGCTCAGATCCAATGGCTAGGATATGCTCTCCTACTCGGTGCATTCCTCCTAGTGTTTGGACGTAGAATTCAACGGTCCAGATCTCTCCTCATAGTTGATCTGATGATTTTCGCAACTCCTCCCTCCTGAGATTCTGAACTTGGAGTAAGTTCACACCTACGCACACTCCTTGCGCTCGACTGAGCCTTCAAATGACTTCAGACTTAGAATATTTTTCATAAAATATTTCTGTACACTCCTTGTGCCTACTCAATGCACTCCTTGTAGATCCTCTCCCTAAAGTCTAAAAATTTGGCTGTCTCCTAACGCACACTTGTGCTCGCTCCTTCCACTCCTTGCAGAGCTTCTTCCCCAGAGTGTTCAACAACTCTGGTTCTCTAGAACTTCACCAATACTTTAGATACATTTTGACTCTGTGCACTCCTTGCACTTTCTCAAAGAACACTTGCAGAGATCTTCCCTAGAGTGTTCAATAACTCTGGTGTATCTTCACTTGGAAATATTCTCACAGAACTTGAAACAGATTTCCCGCGCACTCCTTGCGCTCGCTCAATGCACTCCTTGCAGAGCTTCCTCAGAGTGTTCAATAACTCTGTTTTTCCTCAATTTCCTCCAACACTTCAGAACATGTTGGTTATGTGCACTCTTTTCACCTACTCAAATCACTCCTTTCTAATCCTACAAAGTGTTCAAAAACTCTGTGGTGTCTTCTCCTTGACACTCTTCTCTCTGAACTCGAAGAGAATTCTCTTGTGAACACTTTCACCTGCTCAATGCCCACTTAGAAGAGCTCTATAGAGTGTTCAACAACTCTGTCTTATGTGCCTTCTCTACACAGTTTGTCCTCCAAGGTGTTCAGTAACCTTGAGGCTCTTCCTGAGTCTATAAAATATTCTAGTGTTTCCTCTTGGAATGTTCTCCTCTAAATTTGATTTGAAATTCATATGCACACTCCTTGCACTAGCTCACAGAGTTATCAATACTTTGTCATGCACTCCTTTCACTTAGCCTAAAAGAACCCAAAATAAACCAACAAACTCACAGAAAGATAGTGAATTCTATCTTAACCATGCAGATGAAATCTATCACATACATCTACATCATGTATTCATAAAATACACAGATGGCATTCATAAAAAAAGAATTCACCACAAATAAACTCATAAACAATGAAATCTTCTCTTTTATAGTAATATTTGAATGTTTGGTTACAATATTTGCAAGCTCGGATTGCAACAGAGTCTTGACTCTCTCCTCCTTCTCTCTTTTTCTTACAATGATTTTCTATCAACTTTTCAGCAGCCTATACCAGGCATATGTTACAATTCTTTATACAAGAGGGGACTCATTGAGTCTTTCCCTCCAACTACACTAGTGGTGTCTAATCACCATCAAAACACCTATCTACTGAGTCTTATTACAATAAATGAAAATCTAGTCCGAATCAGATCTAGATCAGCCTACAGCTAGCCATTAAAGGTGACTTCAACTACTGCCTATATAAAGGAAATGACTCGGCTCTGCTCAAGCCTTGCAACATTTCATTGCATTTAAATTACATTTAAAATTTCAAATTCAGGGAAAATGAGAGGGTTGGCGCCTCTCCCCCTTCTTGAATGTTCTTTGATGTGTTGAATAGCTAGTGCTTGCTTGTGTGGAGCGATGCTCCTACATCATTAGTACCCTAATATGACTTCTTAAACTCCTGAAAAGTTCACAGCCTGAAACTTCACTTAAAAAAGGTTATAGAAAAAATACCAAAATGACTTGTTTAAAACTGATTTCAAAACTAGTCAAAAACCCTAACTTCCAGAAGATATATCTCATAAATCATAATGAGTAAAAATTTGAAAAAAAAATCACATGTAATTCTCTATGTCTCCTCGAGATTCTGAAAATTTCAAAGTCTGAAACTTCACCAGAAAAAAAGTTATAGAAAAAATTCCAACATGACACTTTTAAAACTTATTTCAGGATTAGTCACAAATCCTATCTTCCATAGAATATATCTATAAAATTATAGTGAAATACAACCCAAAATTTTGACCAACTTTACTTTGATATGTCTCCTAAGTCTCCAGAAATTCCAATATTTGAAACTTCCTAGACAAGGAGTTATAGCAAAAATTCCAAGATGGCGCATTTAAAACTAATTTCAAGATTAGTCATAAACTCTATCTTCCATAGGATATATCTCCAAAAGTATAGTGAACCGGAACCTAAAATTTGTTACCAATTGTATTGTGATATGTCTCCTGAGTATCCTCCAAATTTCACTATATTAAGTGTCCCATAAAAAAAATTATAACAAAAGTCCAAGATGGCTTGATTGAAGGAACGAAACCCTAGGATCGTAAGCTTTGAAACCAAATGTTATGAATGAAACTCCAATAAATAGCCAATGAATAATCCACTTTGAGGGACCTCCTTTTACAATATATGCAATGCACAAGACAAAATGACATGCTTATACAAATGATTCTCCTTTATTATAAATTGGAGATAAAGTGAGAATGAGGTAGCCTACCACTAATTTGAACTAATCAAAACAAATAAACTCATAATAAATGAGTGTTAGGGCCATAGGGGCCTTAACAGGACCCCCCTATACAAGGATATTATGCTTGAGAAAGGGTCAATTGAGTCTTTCCCGAGATTATTCTCAATGAAAATACTATGCTCAAGGAAGGGTTAGTTGACCCTTCCTTAAGCTCCCCCTAGAAAATATTACAATGATCAAGGAAGGGTTAGATGACTCTTTCTTTAGGAACCCCCTCAATAAGAATACTAATCTAGAGGAAGGGTCAATCGACCCTTCCCCAAGATCGCCATTGACAAGAATACTATGTTAAAGGAAGGTTTGATTGACCCTTCCCCAAGATCCTCCTCGATGAGAATACTAATCTAGAGGAAGGGTAAACTAACCCTTCCCCAAGCATTCCCTTGATGGAAAAACTAATATGTAATAAGGGTCAATCAATCTTCATGTAGATCTCGATCGAGGAGAATAAAATCGCTAAAAAAATAAATCTTCTTTGATCTAGGTTTTTGTAAATGTTATGAATGATCACTCTTTGGTGGGGATGTCACTATGATGTTGACCAACCTCATAATAAGTGCCTTTAAATTAGAATGAGTTCTCTAAACTTTTCAAAAACTTGTTCCTCTAGACAGATGGTGTTCAATGACCATTTGTTTTTTCTTCTAACATTAAAGAAAATACACAAGGACCATAAAAATATTATAGAACACTTTAACCTTATGATATTTTGCATGGATATTCACCCGTTTTAGCGTTATCACAAAGGATTTTTCTTGGTTCTCTCTGTAATCACATGTTCATGACTCTTAGGAAGGAGGGAGAAGGTATTCTTCTATTTTTATTTATTCTTCATCATACATTATACTTTCTAAATCCTTTTTCACCAATTTATGATGGAAGGGAGTGAGACAATCCTTTTTTAGGGTTCCAAGCCTCTCCCAAATCCAGTTAATCCTGGAAATTAGAAAAGATTCATGCTCATTTACATTCCTTCCTACTGTTAAAATCATTATGATAATATTGGGATCAATTATAAATCCCTGTGTAAGCAATTCTAGTTGGAAAATAATTTTTTTGATTAATTCTATTGGTTGGCATATTATAGGCGTGATGAGATTAAATAAATTGTCCATAATGTTGACCCATATGTTACTATAATATTATGAAGGCTTTTTTGTTGCAACTGATCATTATATATTATTGTTTCTCAGACTGAATCAAATATGTCCACTGATATGTAATACATCCTTGAACCTGTAATGAATATATCCATGATTAAAAGTGTGTCAATGTTATTCCTCTAATATATGCATGGGAAGACTGTTTCTCAATCGATAAATCTATAATTCTATACTTCTACTATCTGGTTGTTCTGAATTCATCTTAGGAAGGAGGGAGAAGGTATTCTTCTATTTTTATTTATTCTTCATCGTACATTGTACTTTCTAAATCATTTTTCACCAACTTATGATGGAAGGGAGTGAGACAATCCTTTTTTAGGGTTCCAAGCCTCTCCCAAATCTAGCTAACCCTAGAAATTAGAAAAGATTCATTGCTCATCTACATTCCTTCCTACTTTTAAAATCATTATGATAATATTGGGATCAATTATAAATCCATGTGTAAGTAATTCTAGTTGGAAAATCATTTTTTTGATTAATTCTATTGGTTGGAATCTTATAGGCGTGATGAGATAAACAAATTGTCCATAATGTTGACCCATATGTTACTATACTATTATGAAGGCTTCTTTGTTGCAACTGATCATCATATATTATTGTTTCTCAGACTGAATCAAATATGTCCACTGATATGCAATACATACTTGAACCTGTAATGAATATATCCATGACTGAAAGTGTGTCAATGTTATTCCTTTGATATATGCATGGGAACACTGCTTCTCAATTGATCAATCTATCATTTTATACTTCTTCTATCTAATTGTTCTGAATTCATCTCTGCAAACACTTCAAACTACTTGAAGGATGGTTCTCTAATATCTAGTAGCTATTGCACTGGCTCCTCATGTTTAATATTCATATTTATTGGGAGTCTCCAATATGAATGGATCAGAACAATGGATGACTCTTCCATAATGCAGAGTAATATTCTTCTTCATCTATAGACTCATCATCTCTCTGAACTATGATTTCTTCCTTTTTGCATGTGGATTCATTATGACCTTGCACTACAATTCCTAAAAGTACAATCTCTTGGGCTTGTTCTTTATTCACATGTTCTTATTTTCTTTCTCATATTATTGCAAATCATGAGATATTTGGGACATGTTCTTTATTCACCTGCTCTTCTTGTCTTTATTTTATTTTCCAAACCTTTGTGTATCTGACATCAGTGTTTTCTTTCATGGTAGGCTCTATCATGATTCTACAATTATGAGCTATGTGACCATAATTGTGGCATTTGTAACATTCAATGTTATGTGGGGCCACATAAGCATTTTTTGCTTGAACATTTTTTCCATAATCCCTGCAATCTACAACTTTATGTCCAAAGTTAGTAAAAGTAAAAAAATGACCATAAAATAAATTTACATACTTGGGAGTGAATGATCTTATTTTTGGTGTAGTCCTTTTGAATTCCTTCCTTGGTTGATCATGATCGTCTCTTTTGTTGATCCCTTCATTCTGATTGAAGCTTTTTTTTTGCTTGAATGTGGAAGGTGTTCTTGAATATGTATCAATATTATACTCATTTTTCTTTGATTCTTGTTTAGCATGATTCCTTCCTTTGAATACTTCTGCATAACTATTACCCTTTTCTTCATTCTTCCTTTTTGGCAATGGAGTTCTCTATTCAAATTTATTTTATGATGATGTGGTTGTTTCTCTCTCTTCAATGTTCTTGCAGAGCTTGACGGTTTTAACTATCAACGTGACAACTTCTTCTTCAAGATTTTCAACCTATTCTTATTTATGCATCATCTGAATCTTCATGACTTCTTACATTCTCTTTTCTTCTTCAAGTTGTATTTTCAAGGAAATGATTTCTTCTTCAATCCTTTTTTCTTGCTGACTGAATTCTTCTTCAAGATGGTTTAAATACTCAAATTCTTTCCTTGACATGATCTATCAAAATCTTCTCTCTCTTTTCTTCCTCCTTTCTTTGTGATATTATTTTGGCTTCCAAACACTGCTTCTCTTTCATCTTATTTTTGTGTGTTTCTTCAATCCTTTTGTCTTCTTCCAAATGGGATTTTATATTCTTGATGGCCTATTGATATTCTTAGAAACTTTCTTGAGAATTCTTATTGACTAATTGTTCCTTAAGAGACTTTTTTTTCTTCCTTTCTTTTGTCAACTCGTCTAAAGCACTGATTAATTTTTCTTCAAGGTCTACTATTCCTTCTTCACAATATTCTTCTTCTGAATTTGTCTAACATGGTGAGAATATTTCTTCTTGTTCTGTTCTTTCATCTTGTTTATTCTTATAGGTATGTTATGGACCTATGATAGGATGAGATTTCTTTGAATATATATAGTGTATCTTTTCCCAATTTTTTTTGGCTGATGAACATTTTCCAACTTTCTCCTTAATTGAATCAGGTGATCCTTCCAAGAGGAAATCCATTTTTATTTTGTTGTTTCTTTTTAATTCCTTATTGGTTGCAGTCTTTGGTTTCTTAGTAGTGGTATATCCTGTAACCATTGATTTCCAAATATCATACCCATGTGCCTCTAAAACTTTTTTCATTGTGATACTCCATATTTCATACTTCAGACCATTCTGACCATCAAACCATGATAATCCATTAGATTTGTATCCATTATCCATGACATACACGATATACCTTCCAGTGGTTAAATTGATTTCTTGAAGGACATGCTCTGATACCAATTGTTGGAATACTGAGAGAGGGGTGTGAATATATAATATATAAACTTCAATATTATCAGCAGTATATGATCAATGTATCATCTATGATTGCATTAAATATATCATGAGAATATAAACATAAGAAGCATCACATAAACAACATCACGTCAAATACATAGTACACTAGAATGTACGTGGAATCCAAAATGGGAGAAAACCACGAAATTATTTCTTATATATATATCAAAGAATACATTCATTGGAAGCACCAACTTCCCAATTCTCCAGATGCAACTGGAAGGAGGATATGAACCCCTATTTATAGTCTCCAACCTAATGGAAGCTACAACTCCTTGAATTCTTTGGATCCAACCAGAAGGAGACTATAAACCCCTAATTCTCAGGCTCCAACCAGAAGGAGGCTACAACCCCCTAATTCTTAGGCTCCAACCTGAAGGAAGATCCAACTCCCTATGTTCTCTGACACCAACTAGAATGAGGCTAAAACCCCCTTTTATTTCCCCATCTTGCCACCCTGAAATATAAGTGTAGACCAAATTGTCACAACCACAATCACTTCCACTATCATTTCCATTGTCACTATCACCGCCACTAACACATCAACCTATAACTTGTCAACCTGTCACTGTATCCAACATGTTAATGTAAACCTATAAGTGCATCCAACCTATCACATCAACATGTCATTTTCAACCTGTCACATCAACATGTTACTATCAACATGTTCATGTTAACATGTCACGTCAAATTATCACTGCCACTATCATACCATCATCGACCTGTCACCACTGCTGATACTCAACATCAAAAAAACTAGATCCTCTCACATGGATACCATCATCAAACCATGTACATCAACCTTTATGAACCATACATCAATAATTCACCAACACTTGTACCAAACCATGCATCAACCATACACCAAAACATGTACCAAATTGTGCATCAAAAATCCACCAACACCTATACCAAGTCATGCATCAACCAAAAACCTATATCAATAATGTACCATATCATTAATTAAGCCTGTACCATACCATCAATCATGTACCAACATGTACCATGATATGTTCCACAAACATATACCATATCACTCATGATATGTCTTAATCATTCCACACACCATGTACCATAAGATATCAATAATGAAGTTCCTCAAAAAAGTACCAAATCATGTACCAATATCACCAACATATGCCTCTACCAAGATCACCAACATGTGCCTCTACCAAGAATATACCAAGATCACCAGCATACCATCACAATATGTCTCAATCATGTACCAAAAAATCAACCATATACCTTAAACATAAGCCAAACCATGTACCATGTATCAACCATGTACATCAACACCTCAACAATCACCAAGACATGCACCTCATACATGTGCTACCATATACCAAGTGTGAATATTCAATCATGTACCAACATCTTAAAGATATGTCTCTAAACATGAACCATAACCATATACCTCAAACATCATGTCAATCATCCATAGACCATGTACCTCAAGCATGTGGCATACCACTCATGATATGCCTCAATCAAATACCATAAACCATGTGCCAATATATCCAAGATATGCACCATCAATGTACCTCAATAGATATACCTCAACCAACATGTATCATGCATCCAATATGTGCCTTAAGGAATATACCAAAACTCACAATGACATGCCTCAAACATGTTCCACTATATCATCAAGATAAAACCTCATAACACATAGAATAGCATACCTTTTACATCTGTAATTGACTTGTTTCCTATGAACCTGATATAGAGACCTATAGCTTTACCTCAATCCTAAACAACCTATCACTAGCATCTTCCTTCAATTTTGTCTTGTCCTCACGGGACAAAGACTACCTATCACACGGGGCTTCACATCACGAGCACTATGAAACCCGTGGGGTTGCCTCGTGTGACACCATCAAGATGACCCATGATGGCCTAGTTAATTAGGGTTACAGAAAAATCCTATCTCTCTATAGCTCGTAAATTTTTTCTCTTCCTTTGCACTTTCTCAGTTGCCTCAGACTCGACCTCATATTCTCCAATAAACCAAAATATTACCATAAGATAGATATTCAATGAATGTGTGAGTGTCAAATGAATGTCTCATGATGTGTATTTATACTTTTTCAACCAACACATTTTCCTCACTTTAGGGTCAACCTATACTTTCTTGTTATAATAGCTTTACCATTTAATTAATTCACTTGTAACCAACTAGGGGATTCGTAACCATTATTTGGGGCATATATTCTTAACCATGAGTAACCACATGGTATACCACCTATTGTTGGAAACAACACTACGAGGAATGTCCATATATGAGTGTGTTACCTACATTTGCATTGTTCTTCATTTCCTTATTCCTCAAACAAGTTCGGGTCTCATGACCACACCTCCAGGGCTTCGTGTAGACTTCATCAAACATATGTTGACATCAACCACTATTGTTGACATCAATTAAAACTAACTCACCGTCAATATTGACCAAAAATTTGAGGTATCTCGAACACTCTAAGGGTTGACATCAATGAAAATCAATTGTCCAACAAGAACATGTCGCCATGTTGGAGCTAGATGTTACCCCCTAACATCTAGGGGTAACTAGAGAATATTTTTCTCCTATGATTCTTACCATAGATAGGATTTCCACAAATGAGATCCACAGTTATCCATAGACATTTGACTAGAGATGCTTCCCACATTATTCTTAGCTAAGTCACATTTATGTTATGGTTCTTGACATACATCAGGTCAATTATTTCATTGCTTCATATTAAGTGTTAATTACTTATGTATTTGTCATGAAAGTAGTGACCATTGGTTAAGTCGAATAATGGATCTTGATGCTCTAAATTTGTGACTTTTTCCTTGTTTCACTGTGGTGCTCATTATCATCTTCTAGATAAGTGTTGTCACTCCTAGGTTGAGTTGTACTACCAGGGATGATTTGAGAGGGGTAGCATGTCAACATTCCAATACATACATAACATTCTCCATCCTTCCTGATTTACATTGTCCCATTTATGGGTTGGTTGATATATGTCACACAAAAAGGTCCATGCTTCCTAGTCCCATAATAATATCCTCACACCATCAAAGCTTTAATCTCGTGGTTAAGAGCATATAAAAAAAGAGAGAAAGAAAATAAAATCAAAAACCAAAAGAAATAAAGCATGAGTAATTCCCCCTCGCTATGAGGCCATCACCCCAATTCCTGTGCAATAAAATGCATGTCTAAAATAAGTTCTTAATGAAGTAAAACAAAAGTCAAAATCTAGAAAAGGTTAAACGAATAAAGAAATGGCCAAAAGGAGGTGGAAATACACAGTGTTGAGGAAAGGGAAACTCAATGCACAAATGCTCCCTCATACTTCAAAGGAATTTGTGTGGATGAACATCTTAAACAACCTCACATGGTTTTGCAATAAAACTCATGAAGTTACCCACCAAACCATACCATATATTACTACACATGCTCCTTGATGGGTTTTCATGGGTGTTGGTACATGTAATAGGGGTAATTGATGACCCTCCCATACCTAAACTTGGTAAATTGTATGAATTCTATGAGTTATTGAGAAGTTTAAATATGATTCTTAATGTGATCTACCTAATGGAATTTACATTTTACATGACTCACTTTTTATGTTGCATTGAACTTGTGTGCATGCCTTCGGATTGATGACTACTTTGGGTCACTTTCACCTTAATTTGAACAAAGTACTTGGCATGGATATCACTTGGATTGAGCCTTGTTCCTTTGGAGGATGTTAAGGAGGCCACTTTCATGCTTGATGGAGGCCATCCCACTTCTTATGGAGGTAGTTGGGCTACATTTTAGGTCATTGTACCCTTTTGGAGACGACGTTGCACCTCTTGGAGGAAACGTTGCACCCTTTGGAGGGAATGTTTCACTTTTGAGCCCATTTACATGTATTTTCACATGATTTGAGTGAGTTTTCCACTCTTAGAATCCCACACATGCCACATGTGTGACAATATCATGCATTTATGGAGGATGACTTAGAATTTGAGCATGTTTTACATCATTTTTGGAGCATCATTGGAGGTATTTTGACTTGTCCACTCTTGTATCATGTATATTTTATGTATTTTTACCTTATATCTAAGCATTTTAAAGAGATAAAGATCATTCTTATATTTTTCTTAGGATATAGGCTAGGAAAATACTATTATTCTAATGAGAAGGGTGTTAGAGATATTATGTAAATAGATAAGCACTTATTGTTTGTGAATCATTGCTAGAACTTGTGGAGAATGTTACTTGTCTACTTCTTCTTCTCTATATTTTCTATGGATGGATAACTAGAGCGACTTATTTAGGATGGTGTCATGTGGATTTATTTACAAATTTCATGGATGTTCTTGGCTAGGGTTTTGAGGATGAATCAGTTTCATGAGTAAGTGGTCTTACTTAATCTTATGGATATTTTTTATGAATTATTGTACGTGTAGTTGTACTTCTCTAGTGGTCGAGATGCACTCTCATTATGTTTTTTTGAACAAGTCTCTTCTTCATAACTCTTGGAATATTACTAGTAGAGTATCTTCCCTTGAACTATCTTGGAACTTGTAAGGAACTAGGTGGATTTGTCAGAGTTTTTTAGTTGGCAACATTAACTATCACCCTAGTTTTTCTTACACTTTCTCAAGGGAGACCTTAGTTGACCCAACATGCCCAAAACAATAGTAGGCACTAGTCTTCTCCCATCTAGTCAATCCTAAATCCTAAATTTCACTTTTTTATTTATGTTTAGGGTAAATTTAGGGTTTATAACAACTTATATACATTTTCAACCATAATAAACCCTAGATGTCTTGATTTATGTGCATGTTCTTGACCTAAAAATCATTAAATTACCATAAATAACCTTTTGTTATTGTTGAATAATTATGGTTAGACATATTGTTTTACTTGGTTGTTATATGCCTTTTAATTTTCATATTTTACTAGTTGTATAAACCCTATATCGATCCATTGTTTTAGCCCCAATTTGTACTTTTTTATAACCTATTCAAAGGGCTAAAATCTATTGTTGTTGTAACTTATTTACTATTGTAATTTTTATCTTTATTGCAAGTTTTACAATAGCCATTGGTAATTTTTCATATTTCCACTGTTTGGAGATCATTTTGCATTAGATAGTAACTTGATAAGCCCTATAAAAAAACCCTAAAATAACTTTAAACTCAAAGATGGAATTTACCTTTAGTAACCACATAATCCATACTTGTTTATTATATCTCATTGGTGGTAAATTGGGTAGCTATATAAGTAACCTTAGACTTGATCCTATCTTTCCTTAGGAACCGTAGAGGCTACTAGGGAAGCCTCCCTTGGGTTGGGTCCATCCTTCACTAAAAAGAGAGTTGTTGTCTAGGTGACAGTGGCATATCTTCCATGTTTCACCCATATTTTTACCTTTTGAAGTATTTTCACTAGGGTGCAAGATTGTGTGATAACAAAGCCAATAAATCCCCATAAATTTTGAGGGTCCTCTATCAAGGCCAACCTTTCATCACCTCAATTTTCTTAGGATTGACATGCACACCCTCCCCACCAATAATGTGTCCCAAATATTCCACTTCTGAGAATCCAAAAGTACATTTAGAATGTTTGAGGAACAACTAGTGATTACAAAGGAATTTTAAGCCACAATCCACATGTGTCATCTAGGTTTTGTTGTAGATCTATTTGTCATCAAAGAAGACAAAAACATAATAGTGTAGAATGGGTTGAAATATTTTGTTCGTGAGTTTTTGAAAATTCCAAGGTGTATTGAAAAGACCAAAAGGCATCACCAAAAACTCATAATGACCTTCGTGAGTGTGGAAAATAGTTTTAGGAATATGTTTTTCCTTCATGTGAATTTGGTGATAATCGGAGTGGAGATCAGGTTTGGTGAAGAATTGAGCACCATGTAGCTTATATAAGAGGTCATCAATGACCATAATGGGAAATTTATCCTTGAAAGCCAAATTGTTAAGAGCTTGAATGTTGGGATACATTCACCAAGTGACTTTTTTTAAGGAACCATGATGATTGGGGATGAATAGGGGTTGGTACTAGGAAAACTAACACCTACTACCAATAAATCATATATAATATTTTTTATTTCCTTCTTTTAGGGAAAATGATGGTGATACATGCGCGCATTCAATGGTAGGCTACTTGAGAGAAGTTAGATACTATGATCATGCTCAACATGTGAGGGAGGTATTCCTTGGGGAAGCAAAGAACTATTGGTGTTTTTACAAAAAATAATAGAAAGTACATATGAACTATCTAATAAGTATCCTCAAAGCCTTGATTAGAATGAAATTGTGCAATAATACCTAAATGATCCTTTTTTAGTAGCGTTTCCATACAATGGGATATGACTATTTCTAGAGAGTTGGATTTGAGACCATTGAGAGTCTAGGAATTCCCATGCTTATAGAAACTCATATAGTATTAACTCCATAAAATCCATGGTGATGGGACCTAATTTCTCAACCATTTAGAACCCAAAACAATATCTCATTGACTAATTTCAATGGAAAACATGTGAGTTTTTGGGGAATAATCACCCTTTTGAAGTTTCATGTTTTCTCACCTACCACCACATTTCAACAATGAATGAAATTATGGGTGCTACAACTATCAATTAAGATAGCGACCTTCTGATGCTTGATATAGCCAACCAAATTTAAGATTTGTTGGTAAATGAATGAAGAGAGATTTGGGTTTCTTCACCCAGATAGTCAAGAAGAGGAATGTCTACATTGTGGAGGGTGAGGTTCTCCTGAATCCCTTCATCAAATTAATCATAAAAAATTTCCTCATATATGGCCACAAATAACTTATGTTTCTTACATTTATTCCCTAGAAAACATTTTTCATCACAGTTGTAGAAGATACCCTTGAATTGATGTTCTTCCATTTCAATCTATGTCAACCTGTGGGCCTTTTGGTTGTGAAGTAGGTTGTTGAGGGGCCACCACATTTGGGTGTGGGTGTGGAAACAATTTAGGGTGTTTATACTAGGCATAGTACACAACTTGTACCCGACAATCAATCTAAGTGGCCTCCAACCAAGGAGTGGAATGACTCATCTCTGCTTGGGCTTTGATTTCCTCCTTAAGACCACTAATAAAGAATTGCTTAAAAAGTTCATTAGTTAAAAAAAAATATAACTGAAAAAAATAAATAAAAGCATAAATATATTATTCAACCATGCCTATTTGACACAATTTGGTAAGCTATCCCACAAATTTAGTATATTGGGTAAAGTAAGGAAACACGACTTTCAAAAATTGCTTTCGTGTAATGAACCCTAGAGGGGATTTCTTATGCTATTGAAACCATTTCCAAAACATTCACTATCCAAATATAAAACAATAATTTGGAGTTTCAATAATTCATCCTCTATTTCATTGAGGGAAAAGTAGTGTTACATTTGGTTAACCCAACCTATCATATCTAACCAATCAAACTTATTTAGATTAAATTTTGGTAAGAAAGACATAATAATGTAGGAACAATAAAAAAAGGGTGTCATTATTGTAAACTTCTTTCTCATCAATATGCTTACTCTTATTATAGCCTTCACTAAATAAATTTCCACCCACATCATATGTACCCTCGAGCTTCTCAATCTTATTAAAACAAAGGTTGACTTGTGCATTGGTCTCACGTTTGATCACTAGTTGGGTGAGAGATCAAACCATTTTATTTAATCCATGGATAAATTGTTATAGGTGTGAGTCTTGGAACCAAAGGGATCACCTAAGAGGAACTATCCAAGAGCTACTCCAACATAATCAATTTCATGAGAGGAATGTTTGGAGAGTTCACAAGCAATTGTATTGGTGGGTCCACACAAAAAAATGTTATTGGAGAGCTACACCAATGCGATCAACATCATGCAAGGAGTATTTTTAGTTAGGTATATTGGTTTTATTTTTCTATTAACATTTGTGTGAGTATTACTCTTATATAAATATTACTATGGTGATGAAATTCCTAAATTCTTGATCTTCTAAAAAAAATATTTTTCCAGTTGCCAATTTTGTAAAGGTGAGGATTGTAGTGTCTTAATGAAAAAGGAGTGTCAAGTCACTACAAGGAAAACTCCACTTGGAAAAGTGATTTGTGGAGGTTTTTAGTGTTACAATATTGGTCAAAATTGTCAAAAAAATCTCCACTAAAACCTCCACTATTGATAGTGAAGGTTTTAACAAATATTCACTATAACTAACTTTTTTGCATAACCAAAGGTTTGAATAGAGTTTTGTTTTTCCAATGCCTTTCAATCCATTAGGAACACCAGTGAAACCATACATAATATGCACTAATGTGCTAATATTTAATACAAACAAGTACATATTAAATTTTTAAGGCACCATTGTATATTGCATATATTAAACACACTAGTATGTATTATATTTTTGAGGCACCAATGTGTATTTCATATATGGAACGCATTGGTGCATTTTAGATATGTAAGAGCACTGGTGCATATATTGTTGTCAACACTATAATTCCATGTAATAGTGATGATAATCGTTGCCACAATGATAACTTTGAAAAGAATGGTGTTTTTGTTTTCATTAGTAGCATCAGTGCTCCAATTATAGTTATTAGCACTAGTGCATTTGCATGTATGTATAGAATATTGATTCTTAACAACCATTTTAATGCATAATTGTATAAATATGTGTGAACGACATCATTGCATTCAAATGAATACAATGTACTTATGTGTTTTAGTGCTAAAATTTTCCATGTTGTGGATATGCAAATGCAACATCTATATTTTTTTTATAAAATTTCAATTAATTTTCAAAAAATCAAATGTTTTTATAATAATATTGATTTGTATATTTTAATTATTACATTTTTATATAATCATTACATTAATATATTACATTGTTTAAACAAATATTCCGCCCATACAAACATTGTTTGAACAAATATTTTCACATACAAACATTCCAAATTATACAACTTGTAACATTAAATTTCATTGATCATCATTCATTGCTTGAACTTTCATTGTTGCTTGAGCTACTTGCATGCTTCATTTCTTCATTACTTACAAGGGATATTGTACTTAGCTTATTTGGAATGGTTTTTTTATTGGCTTGATTTTTTCCCACCTCTTCATGTTCCATATACGCACATAGAAATAAAGTGTAATGAATATATTTACATTATAGTATAATATACATGTTTTCATAATTCAAAATTTCTACCATGGCATCATTTGGTCCATAAACAACAACATTCCTTTGAAACCATTTCTCGTGACATTTCTCAACAAATATTCTATTGGCTCCACTCCATATTTTGTTCCATGTGAATTTCATATGCCATGAAAAAACATAGATATAATTAAAGGTTTCTTGTTATTCCATTAATTATAAAATAAGAGAGTAAAACAACATGGCTACATAGAAATTGTTCAATTAACGCTTGATACTCCAACATATATTCAACCCATGCTTAGTCCAATGTTAATCAAATATTTGGATGGCTCTCGTTTGTACTTTAGCACGTGTTAGAAAGAATCCATGGATGATTGTAAATTAATTAAAATATTAACATCACAACAAATACAAAATGTTAAGCATAAAGTTAGTACTCAAAAAAATTGTGGTCAACTCTTTTTTACCTTGTCATCCTATCATATGTGTTGAATGGGTTCCATTTTGTTTTTCTTTTTGCAAAAAAACAATTAAATTTAATATTTCATGCAATAATTAAACTCTATAATTACACAAAAAATAAAATAATTGATTACTTGTGTCTAATGGATGATGATGTCTAAACAACTCCTCATATGATTCAATTATTCTCATTTTATCAACCATATCCTTCTATGTTTTTTTGGGCATCCCTACCAGCACATTTTAGATATCACATCGTTTAATCATCGAATTTTTTTTAATGTTCCAAAGAAATGAAAAGCACAATAAAAAATCTCTTAGCATTTATATGAAAGTAAATATAACAGAAATATTCATTTGGTAATTTTTTGGACCAGTATATATACATATTATAGAAAAACATGTTAGCAATAATATTTTTAAATAAATCTTTTTTGTTATTGTATGTTTTGTTATTGCAAGTCTGATAGGTTGCATTGGCCATTTCTCCAGAAACGCCTATTGTAGTTTAAATATAATCTCATTCTTTGATTCATTAACTATAAGCGAAAAGAACATCTATACATTCTTTCAAATGTATTCCTTAAAAGTTTTATAAACTTTTCTACCCCTCTCATTAACTTCCATCACCACTTCAGATGAACTTCGACCAATTCTTCATTATTTACATCCTTCATCATTTTTTTCTTATTAGGAGGGCCTTTTGTACCCTCATCGTAGGTCCCTGCACAAAATTCAACATATGTGAAATCAAATGCTTGAAACATGTTATCTATTATTGTTAAGAAGTACATTGTTAGTAAAAAATCAAATAAAAATTCCATGTTGATCATCTTTTGATCCACCTAATTCCCCTCATTGCAACATTTCCATAAATATTTTACGCTCTTTTCCACTCAAATTGCAAACAATCTTATTGATTTCTTCAATATTATGCTCTGTGCGACAATCATTAACCCATACAAATTACTTCAAACTATAGATAATTCAAATATATTACTTTTATATTAAAAATTCAAATGACTTTTCATGTTTTCTTCTTGGGATGTGCTTCTCTCACATTCATTGTTATACCTTTTATTCATTGTGTTGAACACACTGCCCACACTAAGAGGGGGGGTGAATTAGTGTGTGTACTTTTCTAAGTTTTCTTCTACTTACAAGTTAGCAGTTAAAACATATTTGAACAGATTAAGAACAATCAAATCATAATCACAATGGACAAAGAAGATACCAAATGTTTGTATATAATTTATATGAATATATGTGAATGTAATAATAAGGATTTTCCAAGCACCAACTAATTTGTTTCAGCACCAACTGAAGTAAGGAGTACCAACTCCTCGGAGAGCACCAACTCTCAAGCAAGACCCAGATTGTTGTAAGACCAAGCTTGCTGCAAGATCCATTTTGCCAATAGAACATAGTCTATCCAACTAGAGTTCAACCAACTCTAGTAGTAGTGATTCATTAATGAATCAATTTAGTTTCATGATCAGAGGTATACAATTAACGCTCATCACGGCACTTCATCCTCTGTCTAAAATTCACGTCTTCTTCGCTTTATCTTTCCTTTGCTATTCGCAACTTCTATCACTTCTTCTTCTCTCTGAAATTCACATGGACCTCAGGTCCGTATCCCCTTCATTTTTCCCGCAAGCTGCTCTTTCTCAGTGAGCCTATATTTTCACAAGCCCGTATACTACTTCCTCAAGAACCCTACCTTAGTGAACCAAATATGGTTGTATTTATATTTTCTTATGCTCAAAACTTGTCTAAGTTGTTGAGCCGACTTGTGAAACAATTATAACTAACTTGTTTGTTTACAATGACTTTTGGGACCACCAGAGTTCATCGTTCCCGGTCTTCAACTTTACACTTGGCATCCCCTTTACTTTCATAAATTGACCACAGTCATGGATCAATTTCCTTCGTCTTTGTGATAAAAGAAATAGGTTCTTCCTTCAAGCCATGTTCATATGATCATAGGCGTAAACCACAGGCTTATCAAGTTAAGTGATGCATTACATTATTCCCTTTAAATCTCTTTACCATATGACCAACGACGGTGACCTCACATGAGGTGCTTGAGTGCTTATCACATCAATGGTCACGATCCAATCTTCTGATGAGATGGACGACTGACAGAACTTCGGGTCTTTGTGACTTCCAACATTTCAAATCTCCCGAATACGATATCATCAAACAGATCAGACGGTTCACATTTATATCGCGGAACCAGATCAATGGTCATGTACGATCCTTCCATTGCTTAATCCGACGACTAGGACTTAATCAAGCAATGAGATGGATGGTCGTTGTTTACTCTGTGACTTTGTCTATTATGCTTATGTTATCCTTCCACTGTGTTTTAATCAATGGTTGAGAGTTCACTCGACATCAAATCAACAGTCGGGCTCTCCTTCGGGTCTCCGGACTTTAGAGATTTCGAGTCTCAACCCCTTCTTTCCTCCATACGTCAATCTTCTGGAGTTGACAAATCGTTGACGCATGTCCCTCTCTGATTAACGGTCGAGATTTCTCCTTCGGGTCTCCAGACTTCGGAGATTTCCAATCTCAACCCCTTCTTTCCTCTGTAGTTATCACCTGCTGTGAAAGTCATAAACATTGTAGACCACTTTCTGTCAATTAATGTTTCCTCTTACACTATCCTTCCACTGTATTAGATCAATGGTCGAGAACGCTCCCGAAGTGATCTTCAGATCGGACGTCTTGTGTCCACTTTGGGTCATTGGCATTCGGGACTTTGGGACTTTGGGCAAGTGCTGGTGGTAAAACTCCTGAAGAAAAACTCTCAGAGTGACGTAACTTACTTGAGTCACTTGATAACATGTCAAGAGATGAGAATCTGCCACGTGTCACTCAGATTCATGATTTGTTCGTACCTGAAATGTTGATTCAACTTGACACTTGTCGTTCTCTGATTGTGCCACGTGTCCTTGTTGATGTGGTCTGCCACAGTTTCTTACTGACATCGACGTAGATCTCCCAATGTGACACATGTTCATCTCCTTGATCTAACGGTCATGATAGTATCCGAAGTGTATCTCATATCGATGGCTGAGAGCAACTTTAGATCTTCATCCTTCGGGACTTTGGGACTTTTGACATTCGTTTGTGATAAAATTCCTGAAGCAATTCTCTCGAAGTGATGTAACTTGCTTACGTAACTTTTTGACATGGCATGAGCCAATTTCCTCTTGACACATGTCATTATCTAATTATGCCATGTGTGTTTGTTGACCATGGTTTGCTGACATGGTCTGCCACATGTATTTTGTTGACGTTGTCTGCTGACGTGGTCTACCATATTCCCTTTTGCTAACATGGTCTGCTGACCAGCAGCCCTGATCCAACGGTCCTCGTATATCCTCCAAATCCGATGGTCCTTATTCATTTTAGATTTCCGGGCTTCGAGTAGTTCACATCTCAACCTTTTTGGAGCGTAACCTCCTCGTAACTTTAGATCTGAAATAAATGTTGTTCATCGATCAAGAACTTAGATTGACGGCTCGATCTTTCACAGATGCAGCTCTTCTATATTATCTTGTCCTTCCACTTAGAATGATCCAAAAACTGATGGAAGTTCGCATGAATGAGATCTCGGATCTTACCTCGCTTATCCTATCCTTCAACTCGAAAATGATCTAATGGCTGACGAGAATTCAGATTTGATCCGATGGTTGGCGGGTATTCAGACAATCTCATTCTCAATCGTTTTGTCCTGCTTATCCTGTCCTTCCACTCAAAAAGTAATCCAACGGTTGTGAAGATTCTCGAAGCAGATCCACGATCAAGGATGATTGTGGAACCACAACTTGCGAGTGATTTAACTCATCACCCAAACTCCACAATTTGAAGTTGCGCATTGTTGGTGAGTCAACCACAATCGTCGATTTTCGAAGTTATAGGATCAGACAGTCCTGACTAATTGTGGGATTGGAACTAGCACAATATTTAATTCTCCTTTCAATCTTCGCAATTCATCCATGTCGTTGATCTGGCGATTACGCATCCGACGGTCAAGACTTAATATGAATTAATCTCATTATTTTTTGTATCAACTACAGTCGTAGATATTTGAAGCTATGAGATCTGACGATCTAGATAGATTGCGGGATTGTAACTGGCGAGTAGTTTAATTCTACTTTCGCTCCCCGCAATTCATCCCTGTTGTTGATCTGGCTTGTAAATCAACGATCACGATCCTCCAATGATACTCAAGCCTACGGTCACTCATATGACCGATGTATGTTATATTTACATGATCAACATGGTCAACCTTGATCGAACAGTTGTTGAGGCTTCTCACTCTTGATCGGACTCTCGTTGAAGCTTCTCACCCTAATCTTGTGTTTTTCCTTTTGAGATTTGGTCTCCGTGTTTTCTAAACCTCCTGATATTTTATCATAGGATTGTTTATCCTATCGTGATCAACAATAATCATGAATTTCTTCATATTGATATACTGTGCAATGTGATTTTCCTTCTGAGATTTGATCTTCATATTGTTTGTTCCTTCTGTTCGCTTCCTCCTCCGGAGCTTTCTCTTTCGATCTCTGCATACTATTTGACATCTTCTTCTGAGTGATATACTGTTGACATCAATGAAAATCTCATCTATGGTAGTTCATCCTTAATAACATATCATCATTGTTAGTTCATCTTTTGTAGTTCATCGACTGTTGACATCAATGACAATATGTCCAACAATATCCCCCTTTGTCATTGAGGGAAACACACTAACTTCATATACAAAACTCCCCTTGTGATGATGCTTTCCTCTTATGAAGTTTTATCTCCCCCTTTGACATCAATTACAAAGGGTTTTTGTTCCTGTGGTAAAGATCTGTATGTTACTGACCATAATCTGAACTTGGGTAACTCTTCCTATAGTCATGTTCTGCCTATCATAGTTGAATGACTCCCCCTGACAATATTCTCTCTCTCTGTTTCTAACTACTCTCCCCTTTGTTTCTGAAAAGGTATCTCTTCCTGACAAGGTTTCTTTCCATGTTAATTTACTAACTTCTTATCTCAATTGATTGGGATTTTTTTGTTTTAGATGAGTAGTCTTATTGATACAAATTTTTGTAATGATTGAGTCTTTTCAAAACTCAATCTAATTACTTTATTACTTACTAACCAAAACTTCCCTTTAGTTTTTACTGACTGTTCTCCCCCTTTGTTTCTAAAAGGGTAACTTTTTCTAACAGGTTTTCTCCTCTTGTTATCTCTACAGGATCTCATGTACATCATTTTGTACATCTGTTTCTTCTGCGGATGTCGTTGTCCTACTGGAACACTGCACAATTGTAGCTCATCTTATTCAAGAAATTATTGGATCTGACCATTGATTCTCATCGGTCTCTAACCAGATGTATTCGTCTTTATCCAAGATGCTTCTTTATTGTACATTGCTCTAAATTTGTCAGAGGTAAATTTATACTATGCTTGTTACATGACTGCAATTATTTTTGCAGCAATTAACCTCACTCATGTTCACTTGTTCAGTCATTTCTATCCACATCTGTGAGTGTCCTGGTTTCTTGAACTTTGTTCTCTGATCTTCTATTACTGCAACTTCATTTTTCTTCCATGTTTCATTTACTCCTTTTGTTGTATTGTATGGAGCATTTCTCATTGAATGTTTTCTTGAGTTCCAACAGTTATAGGCTTTGTGGCCATATCCATCACAACTATAGCATCTCATAGTGTAACAATGTGCAGAAATATGTCCAACATGATTGCAATTCCAACATCTTATATTGTTGTTGAACCTACCAAATTGTTTTCTTCCATGATGCCTACAATCCAAGGCTTTATGACCATCTTCATTACAAGAAAAACAATAATTGTTAAAAACACTCTCATACCTTCTTTTATTCATCCATGAAGGTGTCTCTCTTATAAACTTTCTTTGAGGTATATGAATATCTTCTGGATGTCTTCCTTGATCTGATGTTCTAAATTTTGTAGTGTTGCTTTTATTTCTTGAACATGAAGAACGTGAGTCATACCTGCTTTCACTTTTTACAAATGAAGGAGTTGTGTCAGACCTATCTTCATCCTTTACAAATGAAGGAGTTGTGTCATACACGTCTTCATCCTTTACAAATGAAGGACCTATGTCAAACCTGTTTTCACCTTTTACAAATGAAGGACCTACATCAGATTTCTTAGGAGTACTGATCTCTTCCTTGTTGTAACCAAGACCAGATTTTTCATTTGGTGATCTCTGACTATCCAAGATCTCATCCAGGGTCATGGAGATTTTTAAGAACTTGATTTGGGTGTTTGACTTCTCAACCTTCTTTCTAATATCCACAACTAATACTTCCAGCTCATGACATGATTCTTCCTTTTTTTCCAACTAGTTCCTTACTACCTCCTCTCTCCTTTTGGCTTCTTCAAGTTGGATTTTAAGACTGACATAGCTTTCCCTTAGTTATTTTAAATCGGTAAGGTTTTTGTTTGGTTCATCATCTTCCTTCTTTTCTTATTTTGATTGACTTATGTTGGCCCTTAGTTATGGAAGGAAGCGAAGAACAAGGAAGAAAAGGGAAAAAGCGAACTTCGCGGAAGACACAGTGATTGATATTGGGTCGAAGTGAGAAAAATAGTAGAAAAGATGGAGCGAAGCCCAAGAAATAAATCCGTTGGACGAGGAGATTGGGGATGATAGATAAGCAAGGAATAAGGATCGTGGATGAGTCAAAAAGAGGAAAAATCCACCATTAGATGCTTTGGAGCACTACGCGAGAAGGAAGGAAAGACAAACTGGTGAAGCCCTGAAAACACGGGTCAAGTTGACCTAGGATTTTGGTATCTAGGGTTTTGGACACTTAGGTTTTGGCCTAAGGATGTCGGTGAATGATTGTAATGTATAAATAGAGGTCTAAAGGGCCTAGGTTGGGTTGGTGTTTTGGGTTGGTACTTTGGGTTGATGTGTTGTTATTGTTGCTATTGATACTAAGTTGGTCGAGAGAAGAGTATTGTGAGAGAGAGAAGTGTTGAGTACAAGAGTCTTTTGGTATTGTAATATCTTCAGATGGGTGAGAAGATCAACCCTCAAGTTGGGTGCGCATGGAGGGGAGAGAATTATAGAAGAAGAAGAGAAGATCTGCTAGCTCAGAGAGTAGATAAGAACTGTATGCTTTACATAAATATAATATAGCACAATTTTGTGGACGTAGACCTGGAGAGAGGATGAACCACGTATATTTTGTGTTGTGTATGATTGGTATTTTGTATTTGTCCTTCATACACTATTATTGCATCGCTAAGGTAGATTTGATAAATGCATGGAGTATATCGAGTTTATAAGTGATATATGAATGTTGTGTTTTTTATGTGTTAGATCCACTTGATATTCCCTTGGTTGTAGACATATTTGTCCTGCAACCCCCTCATAATTGCTTTGGGTGAGACTGCATCTGCTTCACAGGTGTTGTTGAAAGGGCCAGTAGTTAGGTCTTGTTGATGCGCTCTTGGAGCTGAACCTTGGGTCTGCCCCTGTGCCAACAAATGGTTTTGTTGTCGGGACAGGAATCTTTTTAAGGGAATGTCAAGGTGGTTTCCATCGAATACAGAAACTCAAAAGTGGATAGAGGATCAAGAGAAGGACTTCACTGAAGCCCAGAATAAGAACCCTAATCTTAGCACTGAGGATTGGCTAGAAATATATATCTTCACTGATATACACAAGATATTCTTTGGAGGAATCCATCAAGAGCTATACGAGTGGCTAGCTATATTAGTCGATACCCAGCTCGAGATCCGATCTAGACTTCCTGTGGTCTAGATGGCGGAGTTGATCAAGAAGGTCAAGGATGCTGATAACACCATATCACGAGCAGTAGATCACTGGTTCGATAGTACCATTGGAGGGTACATCACAAAGTTTGTTGTTGACAGGGTAGAGTCATACAACCAAGTTGAGAGATATTTCTTTAAGGGACCCAGAGGAAAAAATTTACAATTCTTGAAGCTGAGACTCAAGATGTTGTTGCACGAGAAGAACATCTTGAAGATACAATAGATTGGTTGCATCTGGAAAGGCTAATGTTCAAAAATTTGGACAGCGACAACGACACAGAAGTTGGACATATGCGCAATGGGAGAGTGTTCAGAGAAGCCCATCTTGCAAACTTGTTTAAGAAGAACTATGGGGAGGAGGGTTTTTACAGTGGAGAAGAAGCAGATCTGACAGACGAAGAACATTCAGAACTCATCGGAGAAGAGGAAGGGGAAGTTGAAGAGCTTCACTGAGGAGGCCCTGAAGGCTCAGAAACTGCACAGACCATTGAAGTAAGTACTATTATCCTTCATGTTGTCTTAGTATTAAGCAATCAGAGTAATCCCAGTCACGAGAGAATCCATAGCATTGTCCATAGTAGCCCACCACATATTCAGCCAGACACCCTAGGAAGATCTATGTCAAATGATATGAGACTTCCTATCTTTAGGGGAGATGGATTCGAAGATCCTGACCAGCACTGGTTCCTCTGTGAAGCTGTATGGAACATTAAGAATGTCACAGATGAAGCTGTCAAAAGAACCCAGTTCAATACAACTCTCAGATATCGCACACTGAGTTGGTACATGAAACTCATCCAAGGACTTACACAGCCTAAACCATTGAATCAGATCAAGAATGCATTAATTGTGGAATTCAATAAACCTAAGTCTGAGTCACAATGTATCACAGAGTTGAAAGAGATCAAGAAGAATGTGGTTGAACCTATGTGGGAATTCAATCATAGATTCAAAACATTGATAGGCCGATTAACTTTCCAGATCCCAGATGAACAAAAAAAAGAATGGTACATTGCTACCCTCCTACCACACATCAGAGTTCCCCTGATGCAATAGAAGATTGCTTCACAAGCTGAGGCATTGGAGATCACCATGAAGCTTGAATCAGCCCCTATGGGAGAATCCAGCTCAGGTATGAGTCAGATCCTGAGTCAGCTAACTAGTTTTTCTCTGCAGGTCGAAGATATGAAGAAAGACAAGGGAAAAGATAAAAGAGAAGATATCTAGTGTGTTAGATGCAGATCAGAAGGCCATGACAGGGAAAATTTCCCTCTATTCAATGAATACTCGGCTTCTGGAGCCTCGAGCCCCTTGAAGCAAGTCACCTTACCCTGGTGCGAGGTATGCAAAAACATACATCATATTGGTGAGTGTTATTATATGAAAAAGTATGTTCAAACACCTACAAATTTGTACTGTACATTCTGTAAGTCTATAGGGAATGATGATAGAGATTGTAGGGATTATGATCTCATGCATGAAAGTTCAAGAGACATATATAAGATCCAAGGCAAACTACAGCAAGAAGGAAATGCTATGCAGTATAACTCTCCTGGGAGAAGAAACTTCAATCCTCGTGGTGGATTCAGAGGAAGAGGACAAGGAGGAGGAATGAGTAGAGGTTGAGGACAGATCATCTATTATAACTGCACACAACTAGGACACCTTGCAAGGGATTTTCATAACCCTTGTACCACTTGCATCTACTGCAGCTCGTTTGACCATGTTATAGAAGATTGTCCTGTGTTGCTAGCTAAGCTTCAGGAAAGATGAGGACCTCAGTAGAACCCACAAGTGCAACTGATCTATGATAAACCTCGCAGAGGAGACCCTAGAGTCGTTGTTATAACCAAAGGAGGTGTTATTACAGGAGAAGACAGACTGACCCAAGGGAATATTATAGAAGAATCAGGAATCAGGAAAGCTGCAGAGAAGACCCAAGTCTTTGATGCAAAGAAAGAAAGACAGATGTTCAAGGAAGATAGGAAATATTTTAGAGGAGACCAAGGTTCTTCATCAAAGACAATACCAAAAGTAAAAGAGTATGGAATGCCTCACACATTTGATCAATCTACTTTGCCAAGAGAATGAAAAGAGGTAAGCAAGCTCATGGACTTTTTACATACTTGTATTAAGTTGATTCAGGATGAAAATGTTGTACAAGAGTTACAAAATTTAATCAGACAATATGAGCTAGGAAAGATAGATCTCTTACTGAATAGGGAAGTACACCAAATTGGTAAGAAGAGAAGGACAAATAAGGAATTACATCTGAATGCTCAAATAGGAGAGTATGGGATAGACTAGGTGGTCCTTGACTTAGGGTCAGAGGTCAATGTCATGACGAAGAAAACTTTGGCACAGATGGGAAAACCAAAGTTGATATATTCCCCTATCAGGCTTAGGATGGCTAATCAGCAAGATGTCAGCCCATTTGGACGATTGGATAATGTCCCTGTGGACATCAACGGAGTAAGAAAATTTTCATATTTTGAGGTAATTGAAATAGTTGATGACAGTTGCCCCTACCCCGCGCTGTTGGGAATTGACTGGGCCTTCAATAACTCTATTGTTTTTTACTTAAAGAAGAGACGTATGAATTTTGAAGGTGATGGTCTTAGGTTCATTTCACCTTTATATCCCGATGAATGTCAATGATACATAGATCACATCAGAGAAGAATACTACGCATATACACTAGAAAACATCTACAAGCTAACCACCAAACAACAGGATTACATTAATCCTACAGTCGATGGGAATATAAGCTGGTGAAGTGAGAGTGCATGCTCATCAGATTCAAAAGAAGCACTAGATAACTAGCAGAATAATATGTACAAAGTATCCACAAGAAGATGTGCTAGATCAACCACAGAAGTTCATTGGATTGGCACAATAGTAAGTAACTTACCCACCTTTGATTGTCTGAATCCTTTAGAAACCTTCTTGTCGGAATTTGAGGAGAATGTACCAATACAAAAGAGATTATTATCCATGGAAGAGGCCTTGAAATCCACACCAACAAGATGGTGGGGGACGCACAAAATTAATATCATAGACTGGACACAATTTTGTACTCTGATGACAACGTGATTCTCAGCATAGGTGGAAGGTTGTGAAGTTCACTACACAGGTCTAAGCTTCCCAAAGGACCATGTATGAAGCTGCGAAGAGGCTTGGAGTGACATCCCACAAGAACAATGGGTACACAAATTCATCAACATGTTGGACACGATACCTATCAACTGGTACCTTCAAGCAAAGTTGTGCCTCATCACTAAAGATTAGAAAGGTATGACTCAAAATTTTATAACTGCATTCCTATTTGAAAGTCAATTTCCTTCAGTAGACCAAGAATTACAGATTGTGAGATATAAATTATTCAAAGAGGTATCTAGCCTTCCCTTACAACAAGAAGAGGATGAATTGACTGTGCCTCTCCAGAAACTGCAAGGCTGTTACAACATTAACACGGATAAAGATGATGATCCGAGAAAAGTAAACATCGTAGAAATAGAAGGCCAGAGAGATGTGGAAGGGCCAGGAGTTGAGTTACCATTTATTGGACAGCCTATCAAGATCAAGAAATTCAATATTGGAACAGAGGAGACACCAAAGCTTGCCAATGTCATAGATTATTGGGATGTTGCTACCATTGACAAGATTACAGAATTGTTGCATTAGTATCAGGACTTGTTTCCGACCAAGTTCACTGATATGGAGGGTATTAAAGGACCTATGGGAGATATGAGGATCCATTTAAAACCATATGTTAGACCAGTCAAACAAAGACCTTACAGATTGAACCCTAAATATAAGGAAAAAGTGAAGATTGAGCTTGACAGAATGTTGGAAGCAGGGATTATAGAACCTGTGGAATAATCAGAGTGGATTAGCCCTATGGTGGTGCAAGACAAGAAGATAGGTGAGATCAGGATCTACGTAGATCTCGGGAAGTTGAACGATGCCTGCTTACATGACCCCTTCCCTACACCATTCACTGATGAAGTGTTAGATAACGTGGGAGGCCAGGAAGTATATTCTTTTACAGATGGATTTTCAAGATACCATCAGATCCGGATTTCCAAGGAAGATCACCACAAGACTACATTTGCAATAGAATGGGGATCCTATCAGTATACAGTGATGCCATTTGGATTAAGAATGCCCCAGCCATCTTTTCCAGGGTGGTGGTAGAAGCATTCAAGGAGTTTTTGCACAAATTTTTAGAAGCATATTTTGATGATTGGACTGTCTTTAGTTTATTGAAGAATCACATTGAATGTCTAAGGCTAATGTTGGATAAATGCAGGCAGTGTCAAATTGCTTTGAATCTAAAAAAGTGCATTTTCTTCTCACCATTTGGAGTTTTATTAGGACATATTGTATGTAAGCAAGGATTACTGGTAGATCCATCCAAGATCACCATTATAGTTGATCTACCCCTTCCTACAACAGTTAAACAGTTGTGCACTACATTGGGACACACAGGCTACTACAGGAAGTTCATTAAAGGATATGCTCATATTACAATGCCCATGGAGAAGTTGTTGAAGAAGGATTCTCAGTTTAGTTGGACTGAAGAATGTCAGCAGAGCTTCGACACACTGAAACAAAAAATGGTTATTGCACCCATTTTAGTGTTTCCAGATTGGACCAAGGAGTTTCATGTGCATGTTGATGCTTCTTATATTGCTTTAGGAGCCATGTTAGCACAACCAGGAGAAGGATATATTGACCACCCATTATCCTTTTCTACCATGAAGCTATCAACTGCTGAGATTAACTACACCACCACTGAGCGAGAGGGGTTAGCTATGGTGTACGCACTGCAGAAATTTCACCACTATTTGTTGGGAGGACACTTTAAAATGTTTACTGATCACTCCATGTTGAAGTACCTGGTCAACAAGCCAGTGTTGGGGGGGCGAATATGCAGATGGCTTATGTTGTTTCAATAATATGAATTTTAGATCATAGTAAATCTAGGAAGAATGAACAAGGGTCCTGACCACTTGTCGAGGTTGGAACATGGTGAAGAACCCACCAGTTTGGAAGATACACTATCGGATGCACAGTTGCTAGTTATTAGAAAAATCGATGACCACTTCACAGACATAGTCCAGTTCTTGTCAAGAGGAATGGCACCTAATGAGTATACAATTCCATAGAATAAACAACTATTAGTGCGAGCTACAGACTTCTCACTTATAGTTGGACATCTATACAATATGGGACCGGATGAGATCTTGCGAAGATGTGCTATGGGGGGAGAACGGCCACTGATCCTTGCAGAAGCTCATGAAGTCATCGCAGGAGGACATTATGTAAGTAAAGCAATTGCACAGAAGGTTCTTAGAGCTGGGCTTTGGTGGCCTACCTTACAAAGAGATGCTAAAGACTATCCGAGAGAATGCGATGTATGCCAAAGGGTTGGGAAACCATCCAAAAGAGATGAAATGTCACTAGCACCACAACTGACCCTACAAGCATTTGAGAAATGGGTCATTGACTTTGTTGGACCTATAAACCCACCAGGAAAGTGTACAGGAGCATGATACATCATCACTGTGACAGAGTACTTGACCAGATGGGCCAAAGCAAGAGCAGTCAAGGACTTTAGTGCAACTACAGTCATGCGCTTCATATTTGATGACATCATAACCAGGTTTGGATGCCCAAAGATCCTCATGAGTGATCAAGGAACACATTTTATAAATAAAACAGTTGAAGCCTTGACTGAAGAATTTACAGTCCACCATCAAAAGAGCACATTGTACCACCCTCAAGGAAATGGGATAGTTGAAGCATTCAACAAGATTTTGGAAACAACACTAACCAATATATGTTGCATAAACAGGGATGATTGGGATTTAAGAGTACCAGCAATATTATGGGCCTATAGCACTATGTGCAAGAAGTTGACAATGCAGACCCCTTTTAAGTTGGTCTATGGTATTGAAGTTGTTGTTCCAATGGAATATTTGGTACCAAGCCTAAGAATTGTTGACTTTATGGGTATGGATGATATTGGATCTGTTCAAGAGAGACTTGCATAGTTGATCTAACTTGAGGAAGATAGATTCATTGTAGGATTCCATCAACAAGTACAGAAGGAAAGAGAGAACACCTATCATGACAGGCACATCAAGAAGAAGGAATTTAGACAAGGAGACCTAGTGTTGGTTTATGACAGAAAGTTCATCAAGCATCCTGAGAAGTTCAGAACGCATTGGCTGGGGCCATACGAGATCGCCTATGTTATAGAAGGAGGAGTTGCACAACTGAAGACATTGAATGGAGAATGGAAGGAAGGACTAGTGAATGGGAGTCGGTTGAAGTTGTACTATGACAACCAGCTACCTCGCAAATCTCAATAAAATTAAACAAATCAAGGGTATAGGTACCAGGTGCAATTGAAATTGGGTACCAGACACAGAAAATACAGTCTACACAAGGAGGAAGAGGAGGCATAAAGCAGAAAGAAAAGGTTGCACTGCACAGTCCAAAGTTAAAGTACAACAAAATAGTCAGATCGAAGTGACTCGGGACGAGTCACAGGTGAGTGTTGGGGGCATGTTGGCCCTTGGTTATGGAAGGAAGAAAAGGGAAAAATCAAACTTCGTGGAAGACACAGTGACTAATACTAGGTCAAAGTGAGCAAAAGAGCAGAAAAGATGGAGCAAAGCCCGAGAAAGAAAGTCATTGGATGAGGATATCGGGGATGATAGATAAGCAAGGAAGAAGGATTGTGGATGACTCAAAAAGAAGAAAAATCCACCATTAGATTCTTTGGAGCACCGCGCGAGAAGGAAGGAAAGACAGGCTGGCGAAGCCCTGAAAACATGGGTCAAGTTGACCTAGGGTTTTGGTATCTAGGGTTTTGGACACTTAGATTTCGTCCTAAGGATGTCGGTGAATGATTGTAATGTATAAATAGAGGTCTAAAGGGCCTAGATTGGGTTGGTGTTTTGGGTTGGTACTTTGGGTTGATGTGTTGTTATTGTTACTATTGATACTGAGTTGGTCGAGAGAAGAGTATTGTGAGAGAGAGAAGTGTTGAGTACAAGAGCCTTCTGGTATTGTAAGATCTTCAGCTGGGTGCAAAGATCAACTCTGCAGCTGGGTGCGCAGGGAGGGGAGAGAATCATAGAATAAGAAGAGAAGATATGCTAGCTCAGAGTACAGATAAGAACTGTATGCTTTACATTAATATAATATATCACATTTATGTGGACGTATCCCTAGAGAGAGGGTGAACCACGTATATTTTGTGTTGTGTATGATTGGTATTTTGTATGTGTCCTTCATATACTGTTATTGCATCACTAAGGAAGATCTGATAGATGCATGGAGTAGATCGAGTTGATAAGTGATATATGAATGATGTGGTGTTCCTGTGTTAGATCCACTTGATATTCCCTTGGTTCTAGATATATTTGTCCTGCAACCCCCTCATAACTGCTTCGGGTGAGACTGCATCTGCTTCGCAGGTGTTGCCGAAAGGGCCAGTAGTTAGAGCTTATTGGTGCACTCTTGGAGCTGAACCCTGGGTCTACCCCTGTGCCAACAACTGATTTTATTTTTCAGTCTCTCGATTTCCTCTTCCTTTGCTTGACTGATTTTTTTTTTCAGTCTCTCGATCTCCTCTTCCTTTGCTTGACTGATTTCATTTTTCAGTCTCTCCATCGCCTCTTCCTTTTCTTTTGTTAGATCAACAACTTTTGTTTTCAATCTTTTGATATCTTCTTCTTTGTTTTCTAACTGAATCTTTTGCTCAAATCTAATTTCTTCAATGACTTTGAGCTTTTCTTTTATTTCCAGGATATGCCTTTGATTGCTAACCTCATCATATTCCTTCTTCTTTTCTTTTACTTGACTAATTTCTTTATTCAGCTTCTCAATATCCTCTTCTTTCTCTTCTAACTGATTGTCCTTCTCATATATTATATTTTCATTGTCCTTGAGCATTTCCTTTATTTCCAAGATATGTTTTTGACTCTTTTCAAGAAATTCTTTAGTGTAGTCATGAAGATAGCTATAGTCTGATTCATTATGGTCATAACAGTATTCATAGAGACTCCAATCAACCTTTTGTTTGGCCTTTGATAGTTCTTCTTCTACTTCTTCCATGAGATAAATGCTAACAGAACATTCTTTTATTGTATCTGAGTCTTCTTCTTCACTTGCAGGGGAGGATTCAATATCAACATTATTGCAATCAAAATATTGTGGAGATTCTTTACCTTTATTGATGTCTGAGTCTTCATCTTCATCCTTGATAGGAATGTCTTTTGTGTCTTTACTTTTGATTTGATACATCTTTTCTAACTTCATCCATAAGTCCTTGGCATATGTTTATAGTCCTATGCTTGCCTTGACTATATCTGATAATCCATTGAGAAGAATCTTCAATGCCACTTCATTGTTCTTCCTTGCTCTTCTTTGGACTGTAATATTTGATAGATTCTTTGATGTAGTTAAATCCCAGGGCTTGCTTACTACTGAATTCCAAACTTCAAATCCTCTTGACTTCAAATGTTGTTTCATATTTTCTCTCCATGAAGAATAATTTGTTCCATCAAATAAGGGAGCTTCAATTGTGGAGAGATCCATCTGTCCACCCATTTCTTCAAGATCTACCTTCCAGTGGTTAAACTGTACTAAAGGAACCCCGCTCTGATACCAATGGTTGAACACACTGCCCACACTAAGAGGGGGGGTGAATTAGTGTGTGGACTTTTCTAACTTTTCTTCTTCTTACAATTTAGCAGTTAAAACATATTTGAACAGATTAAGAACAATCAAATCATAATCACAATGGACACAGAAGATATCAAATGTTTGTATATAATTTATATGAATATATGTGAATGTAATAATAAGGATTTTCCCAGCACCAACTGAAGTAAGGAGCACCAACGCCTCAGAGAGCACCAACTCTCAATCAAGACCCAACTTGTTGCAAGACCCAGCTCACTCATAGAACACAGTCTATCCAACTAGAGTTCAACCAAATCTAGTAGCAGTGATTCATTAATGAATCAATTTTGTTTCATGATCAGAGGTATATAATCAACGATCATCACGACACTTCATCCTCTGTCTGAAATTCGTGTCTTCTTTGCTTTATCTTTCCTCTGATATTCATGCCTTCTATCACTTCTTCTTCTCTCTGAATATCACACGGACCATAGGTCTGTATCCCCTACATTTTTCCCGCGGGCCACTCTTTCTCAGCGAGCCTATATTTTCATGAGCCTGTATACTACTTCCTCAATCACCCTACCTTAGTGAACCAAATATGGTTGTATTTGTATTTTCTTATGCTCAAAACTTGTCTAATTTATTGAGCCGACTTGTGAAACAAGTTATAACTAACTTGTTTATTTACAACGACTTTTGGGACCACCAGAGTTCATCGTTCAAGGTATTCAACTTTACACTTGGCATCCCCTTTACTTTCGTAAATAGATCATAGTCATGGATCGATTTCCTTCATCTCTATGATAACAGAAATAGGCACTTCCTTCAAGCCATGTTCATATGATCATAGGCGTAAACCACAGGCTTATCAAGTTAGGAAACGCATTACATTCTTCCCTTTAAATCTCTTTAACATATGACCAACGACGGCGACCTCATGTGAGGTGAGACGAGCTCTTGAGCGCTTATCACATCAATGGTCATGGTCCAATATTCTAATGAGATGGACGGCTGACGAAACTTCAGGACTTTTCCCTTCGGGTCTTCGTGACTTCCAACCTTTCAAATCTCCCGAATATAATATCTCCGGACAGATCGGACAGTTCACATTTATATCATGGAACTAGATCAATGGTCATGTACGATCCTTACATCGCTTAATCCAACGGCCAAGACTTAATCAAGCAATGAGATGGATGGTCATCGTTTACTTCACGATGTTGTCCATTATGCTTACGCTATCCTTCCATTGTGTTTTGATCAATGGTTGAGAGTTCACCTGACATCAAATCGACGGTCGAGATCTCTTTCAGGTCTCTGGACTTTAGATATTTCGAGTCTCAACCCATTCTTTCCTCCATACGTCAATCTTCTGGCGTTGACAAACTGTTGATACATGTCCCTCTCAGATTAACAATCGAGAGTGCTCCTTCAGGTCTCTAGACTTCGGATATTTCAAATCTCAACCCCTTCTTTCCTCTGGAGTTATCACCTATTGTGCAAGTCATAAACGGTGTAGACCACTTGCTTTCGTTTAACGCTTCCGCTTACACTATCCTTCCACTGTAGTAGATCGATGGTTGAGAACGCTCCCGAAGTGATCTTCATATCGGACGTCTCGTGTCCACTTCGGGTCATTGGCATTTGGGACTTCGGGACTTTGGGAGAGTGTTGGTGGTAAAACTCTCAAAGAAAAAATCTTGGAGTGACGTAACTTACTTGCGTCACTTGATGATGTGTCACAAGCTGAGAAGCTGCCACATGTCACTCAGATTCGAGATTTTCACGTACCTGAAATGTTCATTCAACTTGACACTTTTCGTTCTCTGATTGTGCCACGTGTCCTTGCTAACGTAGATTATTGACGTGGTCTTCCACAGTTTCTTGCTGACATTGACGTAGATCTCCCGATGTGACACATGTTCATATCCTTGATATAACGGTCAGGATAGTATCTGAAGGGTATCTCAAATCGATGACTGAGAGTGACTTCGGACCTTTGTCCTTCAAGACTTCGGAACTTTGGGACTTCTGACATTCGTTCATGATAAAACTCCCAAATCAATTCTCCCATAGTAACATAACTTTCTTATGTCACTTGTTGACATGGTACGAGCCAATTTCCTCTTGACACATCTCATCATCCAATTATGCCATGTGTGTTTGTTGACATGGTCTGTTGACATGGTCTTCCACATGTCTTTTGTTAACATTGTCTGCTGATGTAGTCTACTGACATATTTTGTTGATGTAGTCTACCATATTCCCTTTTGCTAACATGGTTTGTTGACCAACAGCCTTGATCCAACGGTCCTCGTATATCCTCCAAATTCGATGGTCCTTATTCATTTTGGATTTATGGGCTTTGGGTATTTCACATCTCAAACTTTCCGGAGCTAACCTCCTCACAACTTTAGATCCGAACTAAATGTTGTTCATCGATAATGAACTTAGATCGATGACTCGATCTGTCAATGATGCAACTCTTCTATATTATCTTGCCCTTCCACTTAGAATGATCCAACGGCTAACGAAAGTTTGCATGAATGAGATCTCAGATCTTACCTTGCTTATCCTATCCTTCCACTTGAAAATGATCTGACGGCTGACGAGAATTCAGATTTGATCTGACGATTGGTGGGTATTCGATCAATCGAATTCTCAATCATTTTTCCCCACTTATCCTGTCCTTCCACTCAAAAAGTGATCCAACGGTTGTGAAGATTCTCGAAGCAGATCCACGATCAAGGATGATTATGGAACCAAAACTTGCGAGTGATTTAACTCATCACCCAAACTCCGCAATTTGAAGTTGCGCATTGTTGGTGAGTCAACCACAATCATCGATTTTTGAAGCTATAGGATCATACAGTCCTGACTAATTGTGGGATTGGAACTAGCGTGATATTTAATTCTCCTTTCGATCTCCGAAATTCATCCCTACCATTGATATGGAGATTGCGCATTCAACGATCAAGACTTAATCTGAATTAATCTCATTGTTTGTTGGATCAACCACAGTCATAGATATTTGAAGCTATGAGATCTAATGATCTAGACAGATTGCGGGATTGTAACTAGCGAGTAGTTTAATTCTGCTTTCGCTCCCTGCAATTCATCCCCTTCATTGATCTAGCTTGCAGATCAACGGTCACGATCCTCCAATGATCCTCAAGCCCACGGTCACTCATATGACCGATGTCTGTTATATTTAGACGATCAACATGGTCATCCTTGATCGGACGACTGTTGAGGCTTCTCACTCTTGATCGGACGGCTGCTGAATCTTCTCACCCTAAGCTTTGATCTTTGTGTTTGCTAACCCTCCTGAGCTTTTATCATAGGATTGTTGATCCCATCATGATCAACAATAATCATGAATTTCTTCATATTGATATACTATCCAATGTTCTTTTCCTTTTGAACTTTGATCTTCATACTGTTCTCTCCTCCTATTCTCTTCCTCCTCCTAAGCTTGCGCTTTCGATCTCTACATATTGTTTGACATCTTCTGCTGACTGATATACTATTGACATCAATGAAAATATCATCTCTGGTAGTTCATCATTAATAACAGATCATCACTATTAGTTCATCTCTAGTAGTTCATCGAATGTTGACATCAATGACAATATTTCCAACACATTGATCTTCTATTAGCCATTTTTTATCAACAAAAGCTCTATATAATGAAATATATAAACTATGAAATTTGTTTTACAAACAAAGTAAAGAATTTCAAGTTTAAATTGTTTTTGTGTTAAGCATTGTGTGTTATACAATCATACACATTGGTGTGCAATATATAGTTATATGCATTGGAGCATGTTTATTGTATAGTGCATTGCTAAAATTTAAAAAAAAATATGTTTTAAAACTTCCATAACCAAAAGGTGTGCTATATATTAACAAATGCACCAGTGCATTGTTACTATATAGTGTGCATTGTAAAATTGAAAATAATTTTTAAATATGGAGGTACCAAATTGTGTGCTCATAAGTACATAATGCATCAATGTGTCTTACTGTACAATATGCACCATGAAACCTGAACACATCAAAAAATTGGGATTGATAATTTTCTAGATTCAATGCAATGAGCAGTCCCATTCCAATAGACATCCAAAGCCCCAAAAAACAAATCTCATTGTGAAAGGGTAGAGAGATTAAACTCCTACTGCTAGAGTTTGTGATCAAAATCTGGACCAAGGGGCAAAATTTTGCTCAATTTTCAAAGTGCTCGGACTGCTACGAAAACTGTTCCATTGCGTCCGTCTCGTCTTCCTGATTCCGTCGGTATATTTACTTTTGCAAACGGAGTTTGTATGGAGAAGATATCGCGATCTGTTTGCCGAGCCAAACAGGCAAAAATTTGATGTTGACTGTACATGTCCATACAGTCCGTATAGGACACGTGTCAAGTCCGTATAGTCCGTACAGGACACGTGGCAGGTCCATATAGGACACGTGGTGGCTCCAGGGAGTGACACATGTCAGGCATTTTTGGACTTTTGGGCGTATGGTTGACCAATTCGGAGGTGACACGTGTCACCACTTGAAGGGTGACACGTGGCACAGGATGACGTCATCATCCTACGTGTCGACTGACGTGGAAGGCTGACGCAGCAAGTGACTGGACCGTACGGCGATCACGTGGCAGGCTGACGCAGCAGGTGAATGGACCGTACGGTGATGACGTGGCAGCTGTTGGTTGATCGATTGTTGGTGAATAGCGTGATGACACGTGTCATGTAGTTGGCGAATGGTATGAGGGCACGTGGCCCAATCCATGGGTGCCACGTGTCCCTCGGTTATTGGTTATTGGTTAATGGTTCGTTGGTGTAAAATTTTGTGATTCCACCGGATTCGAACCAGCGACCTCCCCTCTTGCCAGAGCTTTAACAAGGTTTTCGTGACCACTACGCCATGTTTCGGGACTTGTTGTGTATTCGAACGATAATGCATTTAAATTTATGTGATATGGTATATAGCGGGGGGTCAGGCCGGGGCTTAGCCCCGACCCCAGTTCTATGCATTAATATGTGACCACATTCCATTTGTTTGGCGCATGCGCGGGTGGTGTTTTAATAAATGAACCCGCGGTTAGATTACATGTTAATTACATGTGACTGAAACACATACATAAAGCGGTTTGCACGGGGGTTCACAATTGTTTACAACACGGTTGTGTAGATTATTACATGTGACCAATGCCCTTTATAATTATGCACGCGGGTATAACATAATGTTGTAACCATTGGGATCGGTTATGTGGTTGCGCCCGTTACAACGGTGTTAACCACCTTTTCGTTTTACGCGTGGTCCTATGGGCTCATATGCCCCACGACTTGACGGTTGGGGGTATTAGTTCTGTTAACCATCATATAGTTTGCACGGTTATTCAGAACCGCTCAGTGCTGGGTTTAAACGCACGTTTTGGAGCGTGTTCCAGGTTCATGCACACAGAGGTGCGTTTTGTAGAGCCAGTTCCAGCAAAGCTTGAAGGAGGAAAATGGAGGAGGCCTAACTTCTTCATCGTTTGGCCGATTGAGGTGTCGTAAAAGCCCAGCCAGGGGTTTTTGGATGTGATGGATCCATTGGTGCCATTTTCACAGCCATTTGAAGACTTCTTCTGCAATTTTTTCACCATTGAAGTTCCAGGAAGCTCCAGGGAGCTTGAAGCCCTATTTGACGGACATGGTTTGGTGAGCCTATGTTTGTTTTCTGTGAATGAATAATAATTTTTGGCTAATTGATATGCTCTGAACACATTGGGACAGGTTTCAAAGGCTTTTGAGGACTTTTACAAGTGTTTTTTCCAAAGAGAATCTCAGGGAAGCTTATGGCCAGATGTAGAAGAGGTCATGCCCGGATGAGCCATGATCTGTTTTCAGAGTTCTATTAGTCATTTTTGGGGTTTTTATGTGTTCTGATCTCAATGGTACAGTTTGTTTTACCATTGGAGGTGAGAAGTAGCTTGTAAAAGAACTTTTGATTAATTAATCCCAAAGAGCCAAGTCCATTATGGAGGCTCAAGGAGATGTAGCCCGGAGGGGGGTGAACTCCTTTATCATGTTGTGATTGTTCTAAGTTTGATGGTTTGTTTGCTGCAAATTGTGTTGTTGTGTATTTATTGCAAGTACATTTATAAACCATTTAAAAGAACATTTTCTCACACATAAGCATTTACAAGAAGAAGCACGAACTTAACACATAAGTTTATATTGCATATTTTAACACATGAAGCAAGGTCCTGTAAAGTTTATTTTAATGAAGTAGGGGTGCTTGCATAGCATAACAAGTCAGCCTTCTATTTTTAGATCAGTTTGTAATGTAAAACAAATGGGAAAAAACAAGAAAAATAGGGTTTGCAACACTGAAGGTGAGTTTGAATCCTTTCTATTTTCTTGAAAATGCATTGTAAATGTTTATAGCATTAAATAAAAAAAATTGAATAATTTTCAAATTTGCTGAGAGAAAATTTTAGATGAAGATAATGAAGGTGCATACCTAAAATGATACTCAAACTATCACCCAAGTGGGAAAGGTGTCATTTCAAATTATAGAAACAATACTTAAACTTGCATCATATACTTAAAAAATACCTTCAAAAGTGTGATTGAAGTTAGAATGTTACATGCTTTCAAAACTTTCTTTTAAGAATGTAGACACTTATTAATTTTGGTTTTGGTTCAAATGCAAGGGAAAAAAGTGATAGTATCAAATGGTTGATTCTTCAAACTCCTCATTCAATATCATTCCAAGCTCATCTAGTTCTCCCTTATAGTTTGCAGTAGGTCCATATTTTATTTATATTTTTATTATCTAATTGAATTTATGTTATATTTACATGTGAATTTGAATAATTGTCGCCTAAATTTTGCAAGATCCAGATTTGGGATTGAGTTTATATGTGTAGGATATTTCACTAGTCCAAGAATGTCGCAAGATCTTATCTAGAGCAAGATAATGTAGGAAATGGTATATGAAAATGAAGAGATGTTTCTTTACCTCTCTAATTGTAACATGCCATCTTCCAACAATCATCCTAGGCCAATGGCACTTCACTGTGAACCGGATCTCTTTTATGACACTCTAGTAGCATGTGGTTGTTCAAAATGTAAAGGGTTGAAGTTGAACCCTCAATGTGCCATGAAGTCTAATTATATTAATGTCCAACTACAAAAAGTTGATGATTTGACATCTCCCACTATGGTTAAATATCTAATAGGTGATATAGAAAATACATATAGGAACACTTTAATATCTTTGTTTTTGAAAAGTTGTAAGGAAAATCAACTATGTTTTGTTTGAAATTGACCAACATGTCTCCTTTTATTCAGTCATCCAAGAGTCCTAGTGGGTGAAAGTATGATATCAATAATACCTAAAACATATCTACTAAGATATCCAAAAAAAATTATGATCTAAGAGAAAAAATGTCCATGTACACACCAAGGTCAATTTGAATGTTGAAGGGCATAGATGACTTCTCTCTTCCCGTTCATCTACAAAGTAAATACTAAACGCGTTACAATCATCCTTTGTATTGTGCTTGGCCATATTCCTTGCATGTGCCTAATGTTTGTGGTAGTAATTACATGATTTCTAAGTCTAGTAGATCCTACAAATCTTAGGTTGTTTATCCTTTCACATGTGTTTGCTCCTCCTGGAAAACAATCAGTAGCACTTTTGCTATTTTTCGGTCCTCCTTATAAAGAGTCTGATTATTTGAATATTGTTAAATAAAAACATAGCATTTCCATGTATGGTGTGTACATGAATGGTTATGCTTGCAAAAAATTCAAAAAGAAAAATGTGTTGTATATCAATGTTCATCCATGCACTCATAGGAACATTGCAGGGCTCATAAATATCTAAAGGTGCTCATTGTTCAATGTAAATTATTTGTTTGAGAAACACTCCAATGAAAAAGAAGGCATTAGATTTGTTGGGGTGGAAGCATGCAATATGTAGTTTTTCTCATGGTGACAAGTTGTTAATAAACTATAAATTTCATAGACTACCAGTTGCTCATCAAAGGTGGCATGCATTGGGACTATCTTTAGACATCCCCTTGGGGCATAGGAAAAATACCATTGAGTAATTAAATTTTTGGATTTTCAATGGAATTCATGTAAATTTATTAATTTGACCTTTGTTTTATAAAGTGGTTGGTTGCATATGTAATGGGAAAAAAATTCCATGCTTCTAATAAATGTTTGGTCTAAGGTTTGAACATACTAAATGCATTGTGTTTACTAATGCTATAGATTTAATGTTCAATATTTTTTCAATCAGGGAGTATAGCGATGAGTGACCTATCTACCATCTCCCATTACACCCCACTACAAGGTAAAATAAAGAGAAGGATTCTAAGCAAACATAGATCACAGAGGAAGAATAACAAACATAGTTGAATCAACCATATATTCAATTCTTGCTATGTCCTAAGTCATCAATTCAGGATGTCTATAGTAACATTGGTTCTTCACATGTTGGGGAAAAAGATAATGATATAGAGGCTCGTATGGATGATTTATTAGTATAGGATACCCATTCCATGGAGGGAATGATATGAAATGCATTCCATCAACATGAGCTATGGGACAGTGCTCATGTTGGCGATACCTTCTTCGAAAGGTTGAAAACTACTTCCACCACCCCTCTATTTAGGCATGGGTCAAATTCTACCCAACTATGGACAACAAGGTTACTATACGACTTGAAAACAAAGTATGGTATGTCAAACGCACTACTAAGGTAACTAACTATGATGTCCCCTATATTTTAATGAATCTTACCACACAATCAACACTAAAAAGGGATTTTGTGTGTGCTTAAGGACAATGTTCTTTTATATTACCCACTAATTTCAAGTCAGTCAAAGATAAGGTACTTCCAAATGATAATGTCCTTTACGGTATCTACAAAGAGGCAAACAAATTCTAAAAAGGTTGGGTGTTGAGTATATATTATATCACACTTTTCTAAATGATTGTATTCTATACATAGTTGAATACATGGACAAAAAGATGTGTTTATAATGTTTGCATGGAAAGTACGAGAAATAAATAATAAAAAAAGGGTAAGGCACATGGTCCTCCTCATAAAATATTGAGTCACATGTCTATAATATTAAATATTCATACACTCTTCCATTGCAAAGAATTAGCCATGTTGCATGGGTGGCATGCCTCACATAGAAGTGACCCAAGAGTTGTGCAAATATAGGCAGATTCAATAGCCATAAATCATATAGAGGATACATGGTTCAATAAATTCAACGATGAAGTAAAAATCCCTTAATTAAGCATAGCCATGGATGGAGTTAATCCATATTTCCTCCAAAACACCATATATTTTAGTTATCCAATGGTAGTAATCAATAACAATATTCCCCCCATGGTTTTCGATAAAGAATGAACATTTTATATTGGATCTTATTGTCCTTGGTAGAATATAAGTGAAGAGAATGGATGTCTACCTCCAACCATTGATTGATTAATTGAAGAAACTATGAGAAGGGATAAATATATAAGATGTATCAAGACACATCCCAGTGGAGAGGTGTTTTATGTTGTAAGGAATGTGTGCATACCCCACACATGATTATTCAAACCTACGAGTTTTCTCTGGTCATCATGTTGATTGATTTTTTATATCTGTAACGTTATTTGGCATACTTGATTTGGTGAAACTATCTTCTGTGATGCTAAGGTGTTTTGTATACAATAACATCACAGGTCTTATAACAAAAGGGTATCATGAATGTAAATGTTGTGGAATTTTTATAAAGGTTAGGTGGTCCAACCACCTACTAAATCCATTTTACCACTACTCAAGGGTATTCCTCCTAGAAGACAACCCTTATACAAAAGAGAATTTTCATTTCAATGCTAAACTAGAGAGAACTTGGAGACCTAAAATAACAACATTGATAGACTAGAGTATGGCATATGACACAAAGAAGAAGGAATTTGCAGAATTATTTGATTCAAATGGGGAGCCTATGTTGATGATATTGAATTTTTTAACACCTAATTTGAGAAATTCCCATTGGGATGAAAAGGAAATCTATTTTTATTAGCTTTGAAATTAGGAGCATCTTAAGATTTCCTACTTACTAAATCTCATGCATATATTCAAAAATGTTTCATCTTATTTATGCAAGCACATACCATCGAAAAAAGTGACAGTTTGGGTGTCAAGAGAGATCTTATTTTCTTTGAATACTAAAAAGAAACATTGGCCAAGAAAAAGAAAAAAAATTGATATCGGTCCCTCTTGGTCTTTTAAAGAAGGTGTTGTCCCCTCGATTTTGAAAAAATATGATCTTTTTTTGGTGAAGGATGTTATATTGGGTGTGAAGACACCTTCTTTATACGGGTTGACTCTACAACATCGCTTCACCATAGAAAAACATTTGTTATGGTTGAAATATCATGACTTGATCTAAAACTTCTAACGGCATATATGTCAATTCCATGCTTTTTTTAATACAATGTAGGTTATAATATGATTTGCACTCATAATTTTATGCCAATTAATTTTGTGTGAGTTTATTTTGTAGTGTCATTATCCTTTGCTCATGCATGGTTTTGTGAACCATTACTTCCACATAATTCGTCACATGCCATATTTAATTTATTTACATTTGTACATTGGATTAGATCAAAGGATATTTGCGTGGGTGGAATTCCATAGTGGCATCAAGATATAGTTGATATTATATATATTCTTGAGAAGAAATTCCCATGAGTTTTATGGACTTGTAATTCCATATTCTAATTCATCAAACTAATTAGATTTCATTAGTCAAGGTAGTCTCCCATCGTTGGATGTTCTACTTGGAGAGGTACATGAAAAAGTTTGAGAGCTTTATCAAACAAAGGACAAACCCAAGGGGTCTATGATGAAGGGTATATAATATGTGGGTCATTCTATTATGTTAGTGAGTACATCAAGTAAATCAACAACACAATAGGCATAGTGGTTTTGGATGACCAATAGGGTTAGAACAAAAGGGAAGGGGAGCTACTCCAAACGAATGGGAAAAGGTGTATGATAAAAAGTAAGTCACTTATATTTGCCAATGGTATACAAAGTGATTGTTTACACTAAAATTGATAGTATATATTTTCTCACACTATTTGTTTTGATTTTATGAATGCATTAGAGAATTTTAAAATTGATGTCATCAATAAATTTACTCTTGCAGCATGGAAGCAATGTAATCATGGGTCACATTGTATGAAGAGAAAAGAAGGAAATGGGACAGTGACAAAAGAATTTGGATGGTTGAATTTTAGAAGCATGTATTATCCTAATCATTTAATAGAAAATATGTCAATGATTTGTCCCAATAGTTGGGTGGTTTACTAGATTAGAGAGAAATATGGTGCATCTAGTCATTTCCTGCATGGTGAAGAGGATGCACTCAACATAAAGATCGAGTGCAAAAACTTTGTAAAAATCTCTTTGTGTACATTTTTCATTTTATAATGCACATTTGAATTATAACATGTATTATATTTTTATTAAAGTTTGGTTTACTAGAGATATAACATCATCATTTGTATGTATTTTTATAGGAACATGTGTTCCCATCTATATGGACATATGGACATCATTTTCGCACTAAGGATGTCGATGATGAATGTGTCACACTTGATTGTGGAGTAGAGGTTGAGTTGGACCAATCGAGTCATGTTAGCCACCATGAATGGAACCTAATAGATAGGAAGTTAGGTTATGTCAAAAAGATACAAGAGATCATGCAAGTAAACTTCTCATCTTGTCAATGTGTTATTTTTAAGTGCAAGTGATGAGATACCTTTGATCGAAGTGATGTAAAGGAATATTGTGATAGTGAGATAATATGTATCAAATATAATAAATTTTGAGTCAAAAAGGAGCCTTATGTTTTCTCAAAACATTGTAACCAAGTGCTTTTTTACCTAAATGTGTTGAATAGAGATTGATGGTTTGTACAAGGCATGATCCAAGATCAAAACATTCTTTTGGGAACAACAATGTTATCATGCCAAGTAAGGAATATAATCAGGGTGATGGGCATGATCCAAGATCAAAACATTCTTTTGGGAACAAGAATTTTATCATGCCAAGGAATATAATCAAGGTGATGATAACGACAAGTGATATGTAGATAATTTATTTCAACATTTATGTTGTAAATGTGTCATTTTATTATGGTTTTTTATAATTGGCCAATTTTGTTTTTTCTTCATTTTATAATGTTGGATATGAAAATTTAATAACTATTTACAATCATCATGTTGAAGAAAAACCTAAATGTTTTGGAACTTCAAGCTCTTTCATGAATAATGAATCATTTTTAATTGTAAACTAATCTACATGTTGTCTCTTTTTGTAAGATTAATATTAACAACTATTATCGTCAATGCAAATTTATTTGAAAGTATTTAATACGTTTTTATATTTTATATAATAATTTTAAAATTATTTTCATGATTTAAAAAAAAAATGATTCTAAAAGTTAATCAAATATGATTTTAAAAAAATTATGATTCAATATGCAAAATGTTATCATTATATAAAACTAGATAAATAATTATCTTGTATATCCACCTATTGTAATACTAATTTTATCAATACAAATAATAATTTTAGTAACCATATTTAACAACAAATTTTAAAAATATCATTTAATCAAAAAATTGATATAAAAATTAATCAAATATTTCAATCATTGATTGAATTATTTAATCAAGTTTGTAAACATGTTGAATAAACATATTGTATTTTCTTGGACAACAAATAATTCACCTTTAAAAAAAGTTGAACATTATATAATATTAAATTATTATAAGTTTTTACAATCACAATCCAAATTTAAATGAGTGATACATCTCAAATCAATTTAAAGACATAGAAATCATTAATAAAATTAATAATTAACATACACATAATAAATTTTATAAATCAGACAACATTACATCAACATGATATGAAAAGTCATAATGTGCATGAATAATAATATCAAAATCTATATGGTAGTTAATATGTTTCCATCTTAAATTTTAACCATGAGGATGGAACGAATCAGAATGCCAATGCGGCTAGGGCCCAAACCCTACCCGCCATCGCTCCTTTTTTCGCTTGCAGGGACGCTAAGCTTCGTTTGCAGCTGTCGATCCAGGGCTTACAGGGTGCGACTAGGCGGTTCCAGCGCGTCCCTCCTGCGCGCACGCGATCTGGAGCAGTGGTATCGCTCTCTCAGCATACAGGGCGCGATTCCAGCGCGTCCCTCCTGCGCGCACGCGATCTGAAGCAGTGGTAGCCTCTGGTGGCCGTCGCCCTGCCAAGATGGCTCCAAATCCGACTGTCGAGAATGAGGAAGATCCTTTGGAATCATTCAAAGCATTAGTCCGCTCGGCAGGACCTAAATCCAAGCCTTCTCTTCCGTCAAAGTTTGTCAAGAAGATGGAGGAGATCCCTTCTCTGGAGCTTTCTCCAGAGCAGCCTTGCAACCTTGCCCTCTATCTGGCAGAAAAGGCCCTCGACGGAAAGTTTACGGGGTTATGGCCCAGCCCCAAAATGGTAGATGCCTGGATTGAAGAACGATGGAGGCCGCTGATACAGGAAAGAGTTACTCGGAGCGCAGTAGGCAGGGGGTTTTTTGTCTTCAGTTTCTCAAGCAAAGAGGACCGTGATCTAGTTTTCAGATCTAGACCCTATTTCATGGGGTCGAGAGGATTGTTCTTAGCCCCCTGGACTCTTGAATTCAATCCCGGAGACGAGATCACCGCAGCCCCTATTTGGGTTAGGCTGCCTCACCTCCCCATACATCTCTGGGGGAAAAGCTCTCTAGAGGACATTGGAAACAAGCTTGGGCGTTTCCTGGATAGTGTGGAACCGAAAGGGGACCGGTTTACCTGCACTCGTATTTGTGTTGAGGTTAACCTCGAGAAAGGCCTACCGGAAGCCATCAAGCTCTCCCTGGGGGAATGGTGCCATATCCAAGAGCTGGACTACGAGCAGATCCCTTTTAAGTGCCTTCGGTGCCATGCATATGATCATTTCGCAAAAAGCTGCCCCAAAGTCTCTGAGGAGCCGGGACCAGTCAAAGAAGATGATTTTCAGCCAGTATCCAACCGATGAAGGCAATAAAGGCGAAAGGATCCACTACCCCAGGCTCCAAAGGCCACTCATTCAGCAGAGGCAACTCTAGAAAATAAAAATAGCTTTGAGGCGCTGAAGGAAGATGAAGCCCCAGATCTAGAAGCAACAGAAGTGAAGGAAGATCCTCCGGCAGACGAAAGCCTTCCGGACTTCACCCCCCCAGGCCCAGTAGCAGCGAGAGAATTGCGGGCCTCAGGTCCGGTTCCCTCTGCCTCGGTAGGTCTGACTGTTTCAGTCCCATCTATCAATTCTGTGGAAACTTCTGATCCTGAAGATAATTCAGTCCCGTCTCCACCTCTTACCCGAGGACGAAAGTCCAACAAAGCGCGCAGAGAAAAGGAGGCGGCCTCCAACATTTCTTCAGGATCTCAAAAAAAGTTGGATCCCTTCTTTAAGAGGAAAATTCCACCCCCCTCCGGTTAATGTTTTGCTTATGTCTCCTTTTGTGCTCACAATTTGTGAGAATTTACTCATGTAAGCAATTTTTGCCATTTTTTCGAATTAGCTCCAGAAGCAGATGGGATGGGTTTCCCAAGACATTTACAAGAAGGTTGGCATCACTATTAGAGGTCACCAACCTTCTTCAGATTTGTAACTTTCTGGTTCTGGCTTGCCAGAACGTCGCCTAATGAAACATAACCGTTCTTGTTAAAAATATATATATATATCAAAATCTATATATGTGTCAAATATACATCTCAAATCGAATATACATGTCAAATATACACAATTATTTCTAAATAGGTCCACCACCAAATCCAGATGCATCAATGCCTCCACCACTAGAGCTAGAAGCATGATTGGTACTTCTACTAGATAATAATGTAGAAAGTAGAGTCTGATATATCTCTCCACTGTGAAATGTATCACTGAAGGTGACTATAGAATCAATAGCAAGTGCAATATGTGTAATTGGTGATGGTGTAGCTAGTGGCATAGGTGTTGTAGTTGGTGGTTCAGGTGTCATAGCTGGTAGCACAAGTGGAGAGGGGAGATGATGGTCAACCTATTGGAAGAGGAGGGGGCAGAGGAAATGGTGGTTGTCCTACTATAGGAAGAGATGTTGAAGGTGGAGGAGGAGAAGAGGAAGGAGATGGGGGTCGGCTTGCTAGAGGAGGAGATGTTAGATGATCCATCAACCTCTCAAGTAGGTTGAGGGAACCAAGAAGATGGCACTTTGATAACATCATATCATGGGGAAGGCTTTAATATATCTATGAAAGCTTAGGATCCTACACAAACTCTCAAGGTTGTACTAACACTACTATGTGCCAAGCCACTAGTGTATATATATCTGATCCACCACCTAATGAAAAAATATAAGATTTAGCCTATGCAACAACCCAATTCATTGAGCATGAGTCAATTAATTTTCCTCAACCATCTCCCCATCACACTAATGAGACTCTTCACCAACATACCACCCAATATCTACAAAATAATAGAAAACAATATTTAGACAATTTAAACAAAACATTACAAACAATTATATGTGCATTAAATAAAACAAAAAAATATGCAACTAAAATAATCAAAGGTAATGATGACATTACATGTCTTATCTGCTAACTCATCCTAACAAAATAGGATGTTCATACCATATGGATACTTTACAAGATCAGGTATGTGATTTTCCTCACTAGTTAAGAAATCAAAACTTGTAAACTTACCAGCCTACACAGGTACTCTGACTAGCCTCTCTTGGGACATCTAACCCCACATGCACATGTGCACATCAGTCATCAACCTAGGAGGGAGGCAGTCAAATACCAGTGTGATTTGTCTCTTGATGGAAGAATATGTAATATTTCTTGCATGGCATGTCAAGTTTTTGCACATGATTTGACCAATCAACATCAATGATATTCTCACTAGGCTAGGGAGGATCCTCACCAACATACGAGCCAATGTCTACAAAATAGTAGATAACAATAATTACATAATTTGAACTAAATATTATAATCAATTAAATGTGCATTAAATAAGACAAAAAAATATGCATCTAGATTAATTAAAATATAATGATAATATTACCTCTCTCATCCATTGGCTTGTCCTAACTAAACACGATGTTTTTACATCCTTGTCAATCCATCCTTGCATATCAATACTACAGAATATCGTGGATGATATCATCCTCACTATCTAATGAATCCAAAACCTTTGAATTCTCCTACGTACATGATGTTGATGGGGAATAATTTTCCTTGCAACAGTAAGGGGTACTCCCCGGTACATGGTCCCAACTAAACTATGCATCAATTGGTTTAGGACACCAATCCGTAATTTGGCTTGGTTGTCATTGTTGGTTTTGGATTTTACCGGTTGCAATCTAGTATATCGATGAAGGTGGATGATGAACGGTTATCCAATGCACATATGTAGATGAATACTATGTATTAAAATAAAACTAATCTACCGCTAGTCTATCCTACCATATCTTAGATAGTAGATTGCTAAAGTAACCAGGTGAGTTGTAAATGAAACCAAACTCTACATAAAAACCCCACACATGTAGCTGAAATAAAGGTGCAAAGTCATAATCATGTAAATACATACATATAACCAAAATAATCTAAATTATATTTATGTATGCATTAACAACTCAATAAGCTTGGGACTTGAAGATATACAAAAGAATAATCAAAATTGTAGAATAACATTGAGTGCATAAGATCAGTCTATAAGAAAAAAAGCATTATTATAGTCCATGTAAACAACATACATCCAACTTGAAATTGTTCACAGCAAAGATAGCTTCAGACATAAATTCTTCTTTCTTGCAAACATTGGCCCTGAGGGCTTCTCAATATTCATTTACAGAGTATATGTTCTTGAACTAGTTCCTAAGTCTATACAATGCTTGAAGAGCCCTTACAAAATGGGCATCTTCTTTGTTTTATACAATCATTTGTGACTGCTAAGTGACTCTTTGTATTCCCCTTGAAGAAGTTGTTACAAAACTATTCAGTTTCCTTTTGCTCGATGACAAGTGTACATAATAAGGACAACATTGGGGTTGGTTGAGAAAAAGACGAAATAGAAGATAGGTAATAGAAATTTTTTATTGCTATTTTCTCTTATTTAGGATTCATGTCCTATAGGTAAAATGTCCACACCTTCAGCAGGTCATACAAAGAGATGATCCTTCGTTACAGTAATTATAATAGTGTTGCATCATGCATATCTATGTTGTCTTCGATGACCTGTATATCCTTAGACGGAGTAGCCATGAATGCTTGGATCATGGTGTGGACTCTGGTAGGTTGTATAATATGTTTCTCTATCATGTCTATGGTCACTTTGGTAGCTGATTCAATGACCTTTCATCGATGATTAGTGTTATATTGAACTTTTTCCACTAAGTCCTCCATGAACATGTTCTGTCCAAGTTCTTCTAATTGAGGAAGTCGACATCCTTCAATTAATTCCTTAGAAGCCTTATGTAGTTTTGAGCATATTTCCATTGATTTGGTAGTTTCTTTATCAGGTATTTTCCTATCTTGTTGACAGTTCTCTCATGAATAGATATATGTTTTCCTCTCCATTCTAGAGGGATGATAAATCCCAACTAGTGCATCAGGATTCTCCACGATCCATTGGTCGATCTAACTCATTCTTTCTCGAATCATATTAAATTGTTTAAGCTTTGCTTGTACCTAACCATGTTGATCTATGATAGTGGCAACTGCTTGATGGAAGATATATATATGTCCATGCATATCTATGATGGCTTCTTCCAGCTCTGTCCCCACTTTCTCAACTATTTCCCTGAAGCTTTGGACACTGCTTTCATCTACCTTAATTTGTTGGAGTTTCTCTTTAGTTCCATGATTCTTGCTTCTTTCTCTTTATTCTATTATTATATTCTTCGAATGTTTCCTTCATTAGCGTTCATGAACGTAGTTCCAACTGAGGCTATGGCTATTGGGTTTTCCCTGACATCTCATGTTATGGGAACTTGCATAAGGACTGTGATTGACATTCCTTGAGTTGTCGGTACTTTCCTTACTTGCTCTTGCATGATCTTTTCATACTTTCTATCATAAGAGAAGCTTATTGAATTGGGCACCTCACTTGGTTTAAATGGAGCTCAAAGACCTAGACCTAGACCATCAATTGGTGTGTGTGTATTGGTGCTTGCTATGGATACCTTTGGGGTGTCAGTATCCATTGGTTGAGTGTCATCAACCCTGAATTCATAATCTTTCTTTTGTCTCTTCTTAGGTTTCCTTATTTGTCGCTTTCTTGGCTATATTTTCCATTACTTCTCTTGCTGTTGGTGCTGCGTTTTCTATTGCCTCTTTCTACTCAAACTCTATTTTTGTTGCAGCCCTTACTTTTTCTTCAATTGTGTCTTTGGCCTTCTCTACTTGAATATTTTGCTTCTTCTTGGAAGCATCGTTCTTTTCCTTGGAGACCTTTTATTTATCTCTCCTTTTCTTATCAGATGATGTTTCTCCTTCTTTTGTTGATACTAAATGAACAGAGATAGAAATAGGAGATGATCTTTCAGTTGCTTCTTCTTCTCCTTCTTTCATGATTCTTCTCTCTCTCTCCTCATATGCGATCCTCCCTATGGGTTGACCTAGTCTATATAATATAACGCCATCACATGTTCATGCATTGTGATGCATTTATTTTTCATACCAAATATTTGTCATGTATTTTCAGGGCAGTACCATTTGGTTGAAACAATATTTTATGACCCCCTTAGGGTCGTGTCTTCTGAACCTTTCTTCTCCAAAATGATAAGATAACAAGGTGTTTATTCTTGCGATTGCTTGGTGTTTGAGAAGAAGTAGTTGCATACATAGATAAGTAGTGGTGGCCATATCCCTTTCTTACCCCGGTACAATATCCCTCATACTCCATGGATTACAGTTTGATACGCTACTTTATGGAGCACTAATTTGTTTGGAACAAACTGGGGAAGCAGATGAGGGGGATTCATAACACCAAACACCCTTATTTAAGCGCCAAGTTCCATGAGATACCAATCCCTGATTCTTGTTATGATGGATATCACCTTATTAGTCATGCATGGGGTGTTGTGAAAAATATCAATTTGTACAGGGGAGCCAAGAATCCTCCCATATCTTCTGATATTTTGTTTGATACTTTTTCTCCCAGAGAAATTTACAGTATATGTGGATTTTTGGGTCCAAGGGATATCATTTCCATCCCAACCTTGGGTAATTATGGGCCACACACATAATTTCCAGTAGGTATGAGGACATATGGAAAATTGGGAAGGTCTCGAGCTGGGCTTCTATGACCGTGGTGAGAGCTACAGTCAGATTTGTTGATAAAATGTCGTCCCAATTGAACAACAGTCCCTCATCTACATAATAATATATCAATGGCATGTATGATAGGGATAATTGGGATGCATTTGGTTCGCCATACAGCCGTCACAACATAGCCACCATATATTGATAGGGTCTCCTCAAGGAAATTGTGGGGTAACCTCCCTTGGGCCTGTTCTTGAACTATTTTTCAGGTTTGTACCACTTGGGGCATATTTATTTAGTTGTGTGTTGGAACTCATTAAGAAGCTTAATGTCCAGATTTTTCTCTCCTTTGTCGAGGTGATAACATTTTTTCAAGTCCTCGGGTCGAAATTATGCTATGGGTTCCCCCTTGGCATTGTGAATGCATCTATTTCCCAGATCAACATGTTTTATGATTCAACTGATGGCATCGGCACAAGGGAAGACAGAATCATAGGCTACGACTTTGAATGTTCCATATCTCCAAATATTTATGAATATCTTTAGCTCATCTTGTTCTTCGGCTTCGGTGAGGAAATTTGATTTCTTAAACATGTGATACACATCGCCCCACTTGAGTGTCTCTCCCTCCTTTTCCAAGATTTTGGAGGTGTCATCATTTGTGGACCCAACCACATTTGGTTCATCTTTGATATGTCGACCATTACCGAAAGCCTCAGTGACATATTCCTTGCTTGATGTTTTTTTGGGAGACATATTTGAACCTGCAAGGAAAAGGTGGGATTAGTGTGAAGACTAAAATCATAACTGATACAAAATTTAATCTATCTAATTATTTTCATATACTTGATGACTCGCTTGAGTTGATGCTTGGTGGGAGATCATTATCAGAAGACGATAAAATGATAGTAGGCATAGTGGGAAATACGGTAGAATTCAAAGAAGAAAAAGGCTTAAAAAGGGCTTAGAAGTCGAACTTGGAAAAGTTAATGTCAACTTATCTGATGTAAATCAGAGAAGTTAATGACAAATGTCCTGAACGCCATTGGCCAAGTTGGAATGAAATGTTTTGATAGCCATCGGAAAGTTTGGTGTAAAAGACTCTGATATACAACAGAGGGGTTACTTCTAAAACCTCTAATATACATCGAGTGAGTTGATGGGAAAGTCGTTGATGAAAGTTAGGGATCAAGGGAAGGTGGCGAGGTTAATATTAACTCCTTCGATGTGTCGAAGGAGTTGATATGAAATATTTTGAGGATCAGAGTGAAGTTCGGAAGATGATCTCATGAAGTGATCCAAAAGGTTTACTTACCCATTGGCGGAGTTGAGATTAACTACTCTGATGGGAATTTGGTATATCGAGGTGTATCATAGAAAATGTTCCAATGCGGTAAAGGTATTTAAAACAGGGGGGAAATTGGAAATTCTAACACCAAAATTTCTGACCTAGGTGGGTTCTCAAAAACCAATTAAATTTTCACAAATATCGAGCCCGTGGATGAATTTTAAAAGGTGGGCACCATCATAAAGAGGCTTGAGTAGATCAATTTAGAATGGTTGATAATTGAACTAAAATGCAACCATAGTGAACCCTATCCCTAAAATGATCAGTGGAAAAAGTTGGGATTAGGTCGAATATAGAATGTCTGATCTAGGAGGATATCGGTGGCCACCCACCTATTCCAACTGGCTCAAAACAGGTTTTTGGCAATTTACTATTTTTGGCAAGTTTTCAGGTCCTAAACTTCTGGGGCCATTTTGAGGGCCCAAATGACATTTTTTCAATATCAGAGACCTCAATGATCACCAAAGGCATGATTGAGCCTATGAAATGAATCTCCTTGTCAATATCTTTCCAACAAGCTATCGTTTTCCATAAATGGATATCGTATGCAAAAGTTACGACCCTGGAAAGTTGATGTAGTAACTTACCCCAACAGGGCCCACATGACTTTTGGCGCTTCATCTCCTAGGGTTAGGTTTTTGGATGTCTAGGGGTTTTGCATTCATGTTTATTGTAAAAAGGATTTTAGAGCCTCATTGTACTCATCTTCTTGTGAATGAGTGTAGTCATCGCATCTATTCTCAGAGATAATCTTCCACCATTCTAGCAAGCTTGTTTTCAGTATGCATTTTACAATTTCAACATATTTCTTATTTAATAAAAGTCAAGTTTTACTGTATCTCTGTTATTATTCACTATGTCTATGTGTTAATATTATAAATCTATTTTTTCATTTCGTTCCTCTCATAAATCCAGATCAATGGCATCAGAGTGAGGTTGCTCCTTGTCATTTTTTAGTGCATGTCCCCGATGCAATTAGGGTATAAATAGTTGTGTCTCGAGCTTGTTTCTCTTGAGGACAACTGCTCTCGCACACCCAAGAAACCATCCATTACGGGCGAAAATAAAGATTATGGGATGAGATATCCTTTCAAAATGTTGCTCGAGGAATCCCTCGAGCGACAGAGGAACGAGATGATGGACATCTTTGAACAAATCCTTCGACGACTGTCGACAAGTGATGCATCCACCTCAAGTGGAGGCGTCACCCCCTTCAAGGTACATTTCAATTTCGATATTCCTATATTGAAGGTCAAATAGATGCAAATATCGTAGATAAATGGTTAAATATTCTAGAAGGGTATTTTTTTGTCCACAACGTTTTCGATAGAGAAAAGATTACATTAGCTCTCCTCAAGACAATGCCCCATGTCAAATATTAGCGGGAGACTTTCTGTGAGAAAAAGGAAATAGAGGGATCCACATTATTTGTAGTTGCACCCACTTGGGGTTCCTTCAAGGATTATTTTAAGGAACAATAGTACCCTGTTGGAAGTTATGACAACTTGTATACAAGATGGATCACACTGCGGAAGGAAAGAGACCAAACAATGGCAAAGTTCACCAATATCTTGTTGGGTATGTGTTATATTCTTTGCATGACTAGCTCTAGAAGTTGTTATGTTGCATCGAGCGTGTAGGGGGTTTTGAGGGTAGGGGCGCTATGCCCCCCTTCGGGGGTTGCTGGGGGCGATATCTCCCTATGTAGGGATTCAAGAGCAACACCCCCAACAATAAACAAAATCCTCAGGAAATGTTCCATTGTTCTTGAATCACTATTATAAGCTGCAAGGAATCACTATTATTGATGGGTGTAATAGTTCCATTGTTCTTGATATTGGAGTTGAAGAAGAAAGAACTCCTACATTCTCTGGAGAAAAGGTTATGTTGTGGCATCAAATACTGGGGCATATCGGAGAGAAGGGTCTTGGACTACTACACGGTAAAGGTATGGTTGAAGGTGTGTATAACTTCTCTCTAGATTTTGATTTCTGTGAACATTGCAAATATGGGAAGAATAATCGAGTAATATTCCCCTCTGGTGCAACGAGGAAACAAGGAATTTTATAGCTAGTTCACAGTGATGTGTTTGGACCTATGTCGATTCCATCATTGGGAAAATATGTACTATGTCTCATTTATATATGAATTCTCAAGGAATACTTGGATATATTTCCTAAGGAAGAAATTTGAAGTCTTTGGCAGGTTTAAAGAATTTAAGGCTTTTGTTGAGAATTAAACAGAGAAAATAATTAAGGTGTTGAGGCTAGATAATGGTGAAGAGTTCTGCGAGAATGATTTTAAAGAATTATGTAAGAAGTACGGTATAGAAACGCAGAAAACTACTCCATATACACCTCAAAAGAATGGATTTGCAGAAAGGATGAACAGGACATTGATGGAAAAATCAAGGTGCATGCTCAGTGGTGTCAGGTTAGGGCAAGAATTCTGGGCAGAGGCAGTGAGTACTACATGTTACCTAGTCAACAAATCACCCTCATCGACGTTGGATGACAAAACCCCACAAAAGGTATGGACTGGTAAGAAACCTTCTCTCACACATCTCAAGGTATTTGGTTGTGAGGTGTATGTTCATGTTCCAAAGGAAAACATGAGTAAGCTAGATAAGAAGGCTGAAAAGTGTGTTTTTATTGGGTATACATATGGTCTCAAAGGTTATAAGCTTTGGAACCCATAAACTAAGAAGGTTGTGTATAGTGGAGATGTGGTATTTAGATAAATAAAGGATGTTGTTAAACAGGAAGTCCCACCAAGTAAGGAAGTACCAGAGAAAATAGATTTTGATTTAAAGGATGATGAATCAGACTCTACAGAAGAACATGAATCAAAAGAAGAATATCCTCATACTCTAGTATTGAGGATATCGGTTTGAGAAAGAAGGATACTGGAAAGGTATACTCCATCCAATTTTCATTCAAATTTTGCTTTGTCTATTACTGATGATGATCCTGGAATTGTCAAGGAGGCAGTGGATTTAGAGGATGGAAATCTCTGGAAAAAGGCCATGGATGAAGAAATGGAATCCTTGGATAAGAATGAGGCTTGGTATCTAGTGGATTTGCTGACTAGAAGAAATCCCATTTTCAACAAATGGGTTTTTAAAAAGAAGATGAATGAAAAAGGAAAAGTGGAGAAATACAAATCTCAGTTAGTAGCAAAGGGTTATTCCTAGGTTGAGGGAATTGATTTTGGTGAGATTTTTTTATCTTGTTGCCAAGTTAACTTCTATAAGATTTATGTTATCTGTTGTTGTTGCGTGTGATTTTGAAGTAGAACAAATGGATGTGAAGACAACATTCCTACATGGGGATCTGGAAGAATAAATCTATATGAAGCAGCCATAAGGCTTTGATGTGAATGGAAAGAAGGAGCTAGTATGCAAGCTGAAAAATTCCCTGTATGGTTTAAAACAATCACCAAGGATGTGGTATTAAAAATTTGATACTTATATACTGGGACTTGGCTTCACAAGAAGCAAAGAGGATCATTGTGTGTATTTTAAATTAATTGGTGATCATTTGATTTATTTGTTCTGGTATGTGGATGACATGTTGTTGATAGGAAACAAAAAGGAGATTATATAGGATGTGAAAATTCAGTTGTCCTCTAAATTTGACATGAAGGATCTTGGTGCTTCAAATTTCATTTTGGGCATGGAAATTAAAAGAGATCGGAAAAAGAGGAAACTATGGTTAAATCAGAGACAATATTGCAGAGGTTTAATATGAATGAATGTAAATCGGTCAAGGTCCCTATTCATGTTGGTGTAAAGTTATATGTGGATCAGTGTCCCAAGAAACAAGAAGAGGAGGAGGGAAAGTCTCATGTTCCATATATGATTGCAGTTGGTAGTTTGATGTATGCAATGGTTTGTACTAGACCAGGCATTGAACATGCAGTGGGAGTTTTGAGAAAGTATATGTCAAAACCAGGGAAGGAGGATTGGACAATAGTAAAAAGGGTTTTCAGATACTTTCGTGGCACTACTAGATATGGATTGTGATACCAAGGAAGACCAGGATTGGACAGAGTTTTGGACATACATGGCCTTGTGGATGCATATAGGGTTGGATATCTGGATCGTAGGAGATCTACAAGCGGGTATGTGTTTAACATGTTTGGAGGAGAAATCAGTTGGATGAGAAAAAGACAGGTTGTAGTGGCACTTTGAACTACAAAAGTTGAATACATGGCATCCACTCATGCAAGTAAGGAAACAATATGGTTACAAATATTTTGTTTAGGTATTGGGTTGGTACAACAAGTTGTAAGGATAGATTGTGACAGTCAGAGTGCCATTTTTCTAGCGAAGAACTCGGCTTATCATTCAAATACAAAGCATATTGATATTCAATATCACTTTGTGAGAGACATGGTTGAAGAAAAGAAAGTGTTGTTGATGAAGGTGGACACTTTGAAGAATGATGTAGATTCATTAAAAAAAAAATTGAGCATTGAGAAGCTCTCTTGGTGTAGAGGATCCATGGGCATTGCTACCCTGGATTGTTGTCTATGTAACCCTGTAACCCCCTGTATGAAAAGACAACAACAAGTGGGAGAATGTTGGGTATGTGTTATATTCTTTGCATGACTAGTTGTAGTGCCTGCTACGTTACGCCAGGTGCAAAAGGGGGTTTGGGGGCATTGCCCCTGACAAAAAAAAATATTTACTCGGGAAACATGCCACATTTTTGCCTCATTTTTCATGTCACCTCAATTTTCATGTCCATTGTTGGGAGTTTTTTTGGCACATGGTTTTTGCCGACGGTTTTCTATTTTCGATTAAGGAATTAGGGTTGTTGACTAATCCAGGTCATTGGGTTAGAGTTTTGGATGTCGTTATCTCATATATGTATATTGTATTGTAAAAAATGTATCACTATGAATGAATATAGAATATGTTGGTTTTCCCGGTTTGGGTTTCCAGGGGAAATCTCTCTGTGTAGTGTGTGTATTTGACATTGTATATTTTATGTTCTTTTATTGAAAATTGGTTTGCAGTAAAATATTGTACAAGGTTAAAATATACATGCCTTCCATACCTTGCGCACCAAGCTGGGTATCAAATATTTTGAGTGACATCTGGTGCTCAAGTACCGCGGTGGTCTGCATAAATACATCCAGATAGAAATGGAGTTTTTGGACATCTCATCATTGGGCGTGACCTATCGATATGTCGTCAAAATCGAGTAGAATCTTAAATGAAAGTTGTGGCAGTTTGGGTCTAGGAACCCCTTGTTATAACCCTATGTTTCAAAGGATCACCTGGTGATTATTATCCCTTCTTCAAGTTACATTATGTTGTAAATAATATTTTATTCTGCAAATGATTTACAAAATAAAAAGAAAATAAAAATCACAAAAAACCAAAAGAGGGTATGAAAAAAGAGAAAAGAAAAATGATAAAACCCCATGAAATATTTTGTCTTAATTCATATTGTCTAAACATGATCAAGTCCTTTCAATTTATGCAGATGGGATGGTGAATAAACTTGGCTAAACAGTTTAATCTTAGCCAAGTTAGATAGGCTAGTGAATAATTTGATCAAACAGTTTAAGCTTGGTCAAATGTCCTAGGTTAGAGTAATTTCTTAGCCCAACAGCTTAATCTGGGTTAAGGTGCTAGGTAATTAGATTAGGATATAGTTTAGAATGTATTATTTCAATCAAATTGGTGAAAGGTTGATTATATACCTTTGATTTGAGTCAAAATGATGTATTTTTTACCCCTTGGTGACAAAACGAAGAATGGGTAAGTTGCAAAAACCCACAAAAATGTTTTATCCTAAGTTTGGGGATGATGTGACAATTTTTGCGCTTTATGTTAAGAGGTGCGCTAATCTCAATGGTTGATCATCGGGTGCCCAAATCTATGGTTGACAGGGAATATCAAACCCCCCCCCCCCC
>ML784477.1:357050-368766 GCA_009831015.1 Picea engelmannii
AGGTTGAAACCCAACGGAGCCTAGGGGTTTTGGAGAGCGTAGGGAGGAGGTGGTGGAAGTTGGGAAGGCCTGCGCGCAAAGGAATGGGAGAAGGAAGGTTGTGGGGGTATGGGGACTAACGTTGGGTGTGCACGAGGGGGAGGCAGAAGGGAGATGGGGTTGTGGTGCATGCAGGCACAGGTGGCAAGGAGGAGTGGGGAGTAAGGGGAGTGTAGAGGTGGCGAGGGTTTGGGGGAGAGGGAGGTGGAACTATGCGCAGTTCGGGGTGGCTTGTTGTGCAGGAGAGGTGGGAGAAGTAGGGAAATGGGGAGAGGGGAGATGAAGGAGGAGGGGGTGGAAAGGATAAATGGTGGTTTTGTGTTGGGTTGCACATGCAGGTGGAGGCTGAGGAGAAAATGGGAAGAGGGAAAGGAGGGAGCGAGGGAGATGTTTGTGGTAGGGTTTGGGAGAGGAGGTCGAGCACAGACTGGTGGAGGTGGTGTTGGTGCCTGGGTGGTGGACGGGTGGCCAACCACCACCAAAAATTATTTTTCACACAATGGGTGTTTTCCCATAGTTTTAGGAGAGGGAGGTTTGGGGTTCAAACCCCCTCCCCTCCTATTTAATTTTTGGGCTATCTCTAGGCTTTTCTAGGCAAAGTAAAAGGGAGGGGGTTGGGTTTCAAAGCCCAGGATTTGCAAATGGCCATGCACAGACCTTCAATTTCATCCCAAATCAGAAACTTAAATCTCTAAAGGGGCCATGGAGGCTTGGGCCTTGTTCCCAAGAGGGGTTCGAATCCCCTCCCCTTTGAATTTTTTGTAGACATAAAATTAATTGAATTCAGCAACCAACAAACATGAAATCACCAACCATCAGACAAACTATGGACCAGCACTTCGTTCAAAAACTGACATAGCACTCAAGCTATCCTTCTGAAGGAAAAAATAACAAGTTTTCATGCAGAAAACCACCATAACCAGCAACATTTTTTCTTTCTTTTTGAATTGGGACTGATGGGGTTACCTGGCTCTGTGTCTCAAGGCTGGTGCGTGGTCATGGTTGGCTGGCCAATCAAAACCTGCACTGCTTCCTAGATTCCCTCCTCTCCTATTGGAGACCTATTACAGAGCTCCCTCTCCCCTTGGCCAAAATGCCAAAATGACTTGAGAGAGGGGAGAGGGGGCATTTTGTATTTTCTAATTTTTCAAAAAAATCAAATTCCCCAATATTGCATGAGGCTGCGTGTCCTCTCCTTAATTTCCCAAAATTTATGAGTTTTTTATAATTTTCCATTATTTTTTTTAATATTCCTTGAAAATTGTGCAAGTCAAAGTTTGACTTTGACTTTGAATTTGACCTTGTTGTTATTGACTTAGCCCCAAAAAGGTTGTCAGGTGAGACAGAGTTAGAATTAGCTGAAGGGCACATCGTTGGAAAGGTCTTGATGCCTCTATCGAGAATATGCCATCACCAATCTGAAATAATGTCACCTCAGCCCTCAATTTCAGCCCGAAACAGTGGTTTCTTAAAACCCATGACTTGCTGGTGGGCCCACATAGCACCCAATCTTGCGAAAGGTGCCAAATCGCCATACGATATCCAATAGAGGAAGATGAGGTACCGTCGGAAAGGTATCGACAAGTACTTCGATGATATGGACATAGATTTGTGTGTTGGGGCCATCAATGGATGTTTTATATTTCATGAAGCCCTGCTACGCGATTTGGTTTCCCCCCTTTGCCCGAAATAATTGACCAACTTGTGACAGCTCTAATCGAGCCATCCGAGGTCAGAATGAGGAAAATGAGGAGTCGTTGGAAAGGTATTTAATTATATTAAAGCATGGAATCATTGAATATCTTATTTAAAAATATTTACCAGCAATTTTTAAAACCTAGAAGCACTGCAACCAATCCGGTGTCCGAAATTGGTCATGAACTTGTGAAAGCTCTTTCTTACCAATCGGGGGTCGAAACCAAGAACAGGATATACCATTGGAAATGTATCACACTGCACTACACCATGTCTAGGTTTAATTTTCCTTTTGAAATAGGAAACTGAACAGAATCATACCAGGAAGTCACAGCTATTGGTTTTGTCCATTCGGGTGACGCTAACTTTGTGTCCTCCATATGAGGTCATACGGACTCGGAATCGGGCTCATGATAGCCCATTTGAAAGATTGTTCGGATCCCTACAAAATAGAATCATTGTATTTCCCAAATTGTGACTAGACTTCATCTCATCCTTTTCAAAAGGACCCTATCCCCAAGGGCTCCTCCTAGTGACAAGCGAAGGGGGGCAAGGTTTAAATTCTTGCAAACTGCATGCTTAGCTCATAAATCTGAAATGAATAGTTTTGACATGAGGAATTATGATGTGGGGGGGTTCAAAACCCTATGAAGGTAGTCAAATGATACTCTTTCAACGGTAGAGTCCATAGTAACTATGGCCCCCGCCATTGTCTTCGACTGGAACCATAGCACCAAGGGACGTTTGTGAAGCATTGACAGTGTGAAACACCATGTTGAGCCCAAAGAATATTTTTGGGTCAACAAAGGCCAATGCCAAGATCTTCTTTGAACAAGTGTGGGTACACTTTGGGATCCCATAAACCATTATCTAATATCGGTACAGTTGGTTCCTCAGCGCATTCAGGTTGAGCCTTTGGTCATTGTTGGACACCAATCTCACCAAATCCACTGCCTTCCACCCCCTAAAGGATGGCCAAACCAAGGTCGCCAACTGAATGATCGTGCACATCCTGCACATGTACAATTCCAAGCACCCCCACACTTGGGATGATATTATTCCCTATGTTCAACACAGCTACAATAGATCTATGCATAGCTCAATCGGCCACATCCCCTTTCAGGTGGGGTTTGGATTTCAACCATTGGGTCCCATGGATGTTGCACTACCCCTTATGGCCACCCAGGAAAACTCGTCGCATGCTCCAACTAAATCTGACAAATCCACCCGGTTCATTGAGCGGATATAGTACATTCACCAATAGGTTCAAGATATTTTACATAAGTTCAATGCCAAGTACAAGCAATGCCATGATCAACACTGGGTGCCACACCAGTTTTAGGTGGGAGACAAAGTTTGGTTGAACTTGCAGAAAGGACGCCTTGCGGAGCCTCATCAGAAACTTCCTCCACTCTGTTATGGACCTTACACCATCACCAAGTCTATGAGTGAAAATAATTTTGAGCTCAACATTCCCCCCTTCCTTGGTTTTCACCCAGTGTTCAATGTGGACCTCCTTCGACCCTATTTTCCACCATTATTGGACACCTCGGAGATAGCAGAATAGTTGACACCAACAGATCTCAACCATGATTGCATGGAACAAGAATCCACTAATCATATCATGTACATACAGTTCAAGGGAACTCCCCAGTAGATGATCCATCTTTATCAGGTTGTCTAAGTAGGACAAGTCCTGCACCAAGGCAAGTGGCTCACTCAAGGCCAAATTCAGCAAAAATTTCCTCATTTGATGGGGGAACTCAATGAAATGGATACCATTGCTTCCAAAGGGGGAAGGATTTATCCAGGAGGATATCAGTATCCACCCACCTATTCCAACTGACTCAAAACAATGTTTTGGCAATTTACTATTTTTAGTAGTTTTTCAGGTCCTAAACTTCTAGGGCCATTTTGAGGGCCCAAACAAAGTTTTTTCACGATTGGGTACCTAAATGATTATTGAAGAAATTATTGAGCCTATTAAATGAATCTCCTCTTTAATACCTTTCCCACGAGCTATCGTGTGCCCTAATCTGAGATTGTATGAAAAAGTTACGACCCCAGGAAGTTGATGTACTAACTTACCCCAACGGGGCCCGCATGACTTTTAGCACTTCGTCTCCTACGGTTAGGTTTTTTTATGTCTATAGTTTTGGAATTCATGTTTATTGTAAAAACGATTTCAGAGCCTCATTGTACTCATATTATTGTGAATGAGCATATATGTCACATCTCTTCTTAGAGATAAGTTTCCACCATTCTAGCAAGCTTTTTTTCAGTCTCGATTTTACAATTTCAGCATATTTCTTATTTAATGGAAGTCAAGTTTTATTGTATCTCTGTTATTATTCACTTTGTCTCTATGTTAATATTATAAATCTGTGTTTTCATTTCGTTCCACTCCTAAATCCGAATCAATGTCTATGGTAAACAACATTAAATATAAGTTACAACTGTGTAGGCATCAATTAAGGGTTTCAAAATCGTGTCAGAGGACAAGTATGAGGTTGAGATATCAGATCCGGGGTGATACTAATAATTCGATGGTAAGGTTAGTACATGGTTAGAGGTAAATAATTGTTGTTGCAAGGGTTTTGGGGGAAACCCCGGATTTCTAGGGTAATTCGAGCAAAAACAATGCAAATAAAAATTAACCCTAAAATAGAAAGAAAACATGGTCTTGACAGGGATTACCTATCAACTTGGTGGTTGGTGGCGTGTGGAAACCGGCGGTTGGTGGAGAGTGAGTAAACTTCAGGTTGATTTTTATTCTGCTTTGTACTTCTTACCTTTTCTCAACAACCAATGAAACAGTAAGGGCCGAGAGAAATCATTTGTATATATAAGTTTTGGTGACTTTTTGTAATAAATATGGGTTGGTGGAAGCATTAAAAATCGGCGTCATTGTAGTTAAGTCTTCCAATGTATATCAGAGGAATTTGTGGGAATTCCTCCAATGTGTATAAGAATACTTTATGTTGATTATTTCACATTACATCGGATGAATTTTGGACAACTCCTTCAATGGAATCGAAGGAGTTGACACTAACTCCTCTGATTTCATTGGAGGATTTGCAAGTAAGTTGGGCGATAGAAAAGGCCAATCAGAGTAAAAAGAAAGAACTCGTTAAATCTCATAGGTAGATTTAGGGAGAAATCCTCTGACGTACATTGGAGGAGTTGAAGGTAATGCCTTCGATGTAAATTGGAGGAGTTTTTATTAACTTCACCAAAAATCCAAAAAAGACTTGTCTTGAAAATTTCTAAGTGCTCTGAATTTGAAAGATGCAAACTTAGGAAAATTGAAGCTTGACGAACAAGTTTTAGAGAAATATGAAGAAACTATTGGAAGATCTTTCCAAATTCGAAAAATACAAGGGGCCCCATTTTCTTGAGAGGGTTTTTCAAATAGATTTCAAGAAAATGGAGGGTTGAGGGACCTAGCACAACAAATGGAAACACACTGGGTGAAACCTTGAATCTCTGTAAACCAGTATCCATGCACATATTTCTAGGGGAAATTGTGTTATCATGCATAGCCCAAGAAAGAAATAATAGGTCCCATAGCTCAGGTTCTAACGAGACATCATTTGGGTGATACAAATGGGAGGTTAGTACCATGTCTAAGACCAGATTGCCTTTCACCATATTTTTATTCATGTAAAAATGGCCAAGGGGGGAGGCGTAAGGAGTATTGTGGGGAAGCAAAACATAGGGAATGTCGAGAAAACAATTTGTGATGAATATCTCTAGTGCTTCTCTGCTGCCAGTGAGCATCCATAACCCTGATAGAGATACTTGCATGTCCCATGTGATCTGAAATGTCTTTCCCAGAGCATTTATCTTTTAACTTTAATTCTCTTCTTCTTAGAGAGAGGTGGATGGGGGGATTCCAGTTTTCCTTTAAAGGCACTAGGGATGACACATGTGATAGTGATATTTGTTAAATTTATTATAGATGAGTGAACTCCATAAGTAACGTTCTCTGGAATACTACCAATGTCTCTTCCCTAACCATTTTATTTTAGTCTAAACAATATACAGATTCATTCTTAGTTTCCTCGCTTTATAACATTTAGATGTACAATGCTTGTATATTGATGAGCTATGTTCCTCCATTGGATCTGACTTGGAGTGATGCATAAAAAAGATATACAATTAATATGGGATGTGTCTAAGAGCCTGTTCATATATTTATTAAGCTATTGGCATCAAATGTGCTACAATATAGAATCATATCTAGGACTAAGCTATCAAAAATTTGAGAAACCCGGGATAGCGATTTTTTAAGAAGAAAAAACAAAAATATGAAAATCAAAAACTGGAAAATGTTGAAAAACAAACATAAAACAAGGTAAAAAAAATTGAGCAGGATATAAAAGCGAAAAGTAAACTTTTATTTATTTAAAAGGGAGGAGATACCATGAAGGCTATCTAATGTAGTGCTTAATAATATGGCCATTAACAGGGAGGAGGTTAGCTTCCCCTTGAATATTTTGTAACCAATAATTACCCTGGCCAATTTTCTCTTTGATAATGTAGGGTCCAAGCCATAATTTTTGGAATTTTGAATGCTTCCCTTTTTCTTCATGTGGCTTGTCCCATTTGAGGACTAAACCCCAAACTTGGAACTCTTTATCTCCAGCAAATTTCTGATCAAACCATCACTTAATGGTTTGTTGATGAGTTTCAAAAAAAAAATTAACCTTGGCACAATTTTCTTCTAGGATCAACAAGGTATTGATACGTCGTTGGATGACGAGACATTCTCTTCCTCGATACTGTTGGGTGAGTTGTAGGGAACAGAGGTAGATGTTCAAAGGTAAAATAGCTTATTTCCCATAAACAAGGAAATACAGAGAAGTCCCTATAAATGCCTTAAGAGTGACGCAATCATCCCAGAGGGAATTTGGTAAATAATTATGCCAATTTATTTGGTGATCAACTATGGTTCGTTTGAGGATACGTACTAGGTTCTTGTTTGTGGATTCAACCAAACCATTACCTTGAGGATAGTAGTTGGTTGAGCACTTCAAAGTAATTCCCTTTTCCAAAGCAAACTCAAAAAATTTCAATGATGAAAAACAAGTTTCATTATCAAATACAAGATATTTAGGTACCCCAAACCTTGTGATAATGTATTGTTGAAGGAAATTAATCACTATTTCTTCATTCACCTTAATCAATGGTATTGTTTCAGTCCATCGTGTAAAATAATCAGTATCAGTTAGGATATACCTTTGTTGTTTGGAGAAATGGGAATTAATCTCACTAATGATGTCCAAACCCCATTGTTCGAAGGGTTCTTCAACAACAACAAGTTGGAGCGGAACATCAACTTTATACTCTCTTCCTGCATATTTTTGGCAAGCTTCACAACTTCATGAGTATACATGGGACTCTTTGAACATGGTAGGCCAGTAGTATCTAGCTCTCAATATCTTGTGTGTTGTTGTGTCTTCTGAAAAATGGCCTTATGCTGGTCCATAATGCACATATTTAAGGAATTTGTCAGCATCTTGTTTTTCGAGGCACCGAAGTAGTACTCCATCATAGTTATTTTGAAACAAAATGCCTTGTACCAATTGATATTGTAACGATTTTAGCCTGAGCGCTATTTTTTTCTTGGAATTGAGATGATCTGGAGTTGTGTCATGCTGAAGGTAATACTTGAGATCATTATAATATGATCCTTCAACGGTTGGGATGTAAGGATCGTGTTTTGTATACATTGTTTGTTCCTCTTTCCATCTGTCCTCTTCTTGATCTTCATCACTAGTATCGTGTGTCACCAGTTTTCAAACGCCCCGACCTTTAACAATGTTGGTTGGTTTAAATTCTAGGTCGTATTCTTGTAGGGTTGGCATCCAGTTACCTCGTCTCTCCCCCAACTCCCTTTAAACAAAGAGTGATTTGACCTATGGGTGAGGGATTATGAATTTAGTATGGTTCTTCAAAATGTAAGGTCTGAACTGTTTGATTACTTTGTGGACAACAAAATATTTCTTGTTCACCGGCGGGTAGTTCAGTTCAACACCTTGTAATCCAGTTCTCATGAATGTGATGATGTATTCATCTCCTTGCTCATCCTTCTGTGTGAGAACTACTGTGAGGTAATGTTCAAATGCAAAGGTGTACAACAAGAAGTCCTTAGTGAAATCCATACTTTGTAGAGATGGGGTGGCAGCTATAATGGCTTTGATATTCTTGAATAATTCCTTCTCCACTAGTGACCATTTGAACTAAACATCTTTCTTAATCATTCGTTGAAGTGGTTTAGCAATTTCAGCAAAGTGTGGAATGAATGTTCTCACAAAGTTGATTTTTCCAAAAAAGGATTACATTGACTTCTTACTATGTGGTGGAGGGATTTATAGAATAGCTTTTTTTCTTTCTAGGTCCACCGAAATTCCATCTTTGAAAATCACATGCCCTGGTAGTATTCCTTCAAAAGAAGAAAAATAGTATTTTTTTGATTCAACGAGATCCCATCCTTTCTACATCGTTCAAATATTTATTTCAGATGTCTTGGGTGATCTTCCCTTTTCTTTGAGTAAATAGTGACATCATCGAGATATACCACCATGCTTTGATCGATTAACCCTTTGAAAGAAATATACATTACCCTTTGAAATGTAGCATGTGTGTTTATTAAACCAAAGGGAATTTTTATGAATGCATACGTCCCCCACTTAGTTCTCAATTTGGTTTTCAATCAGTCTGGTTCTGCCATGAGAACATGGTTTTATCTTGAAAACCCGTCCAATAAAGAAAATAGCTTGGAGCTAGAGAAGAGTTGCAAGATATGTTCCATGGGGGGAACTGGATAGTTATCTTTGTCAAAACCTCGGTTTGGGTTTCAGAAACCTATACATATTATGATTTCTACTCAATTATTCCTAATGGGCACCATGTTATATACCCAAGTTGAATGACGAACTTTGAAAATGATTCATGCATCTAATAGTTTCTTCAGTTCCTTCTGGATAAGAGGTTCGAGAGTTGGATGTATCTTTATAAGCTTTTGTTGGAATGGATTGACACCCTCTTTAATGGTTAACACATGTTGGATTATTTGGTTGTCATAAGTCTTCAGATCATCATAAGTCCAAGAAAATACATCTCGATACCTCTTGAATAGCTCTCTGAATGTGTGATTTTCTGCCTCTGAACAACAGGTGCCCAGGTTGACATACTTGGGTTGCTCAGAGGTCCCTAGATTGACCAGAAAATGAATCATGGTTTAACTATTGGTCTTCGAATTAGTAGGCCTTTGGAACTTATATTGTGGATCGAATAGTTTCTCAACAGTTAGGACATTCTTCAGGACGCGGTTTTATTTTACTTTGTTTGCTTCATCCCAATAATTCTACAAGTCTTGTTGATGGGCTTCATCGTCAATCACAGAATCTTGGAAGACATTTGAACTAGAAAGAAAGTTGATAATTTGAATATCGTTATTGAATAATTGACAGTTTGTGATGTTGTTTGGTATTGAAGGCCTAAAAATCATTTCGATGGAAAAACCATCATCATGAGGTATGAACCTAGATGTTGCATTGGCCAATACATTTGTGTCAATATTTTGATTATGAGGTAGAGAAGTGATGTTAAATGTGTCAAGAGAGTATAGTAGATTCCATACCTCTTGTTGATATGATTTTATATGTGGTGACAAACAATGATTAGTATTTCTTACATGTCGAACATTCATTTCTGAATCATTGAATACTTTAAGGTACTTCACCTTAAGATCGATGGCCATTTTCATACCTTGGACTAGGGATTCGTATTTTGTAGTGTTATTGGTGCATTAAATTTCTAGGCAATGAGATATGAGCATATTAGGTTGTTCGGGATTGATCAATACACATCTTTCCCTGACTCCTTCTTGTGTCCTAGAGCCATCAAAGAACATGGACCACATGTAATAATTTTTTGTTTTGTTAGTTGCGCTAAAACCTAAATTAGTTAATATGTTAAAAGCACTATTATGTGTTCGTGGAAGAAGTTCAGATTGTAAATCTGGTTGTATTTCAGATGTCTACGCTTCATAACATCCATGGTTAGTTTCCAATAAATATTTACCCTAAACTGAATGTGCAAAAATAATAGGTTCATTTTTACCTTCCAATTTCGTTACCATGTGTTTCATGTGAGCTTCGTTATTTACCTGAATTCGATTTTATTTTCCTCTATAAGGAAGCCATGAGTGGGATCAATAGGTAGAAAAATAACCTTGAAGTTTGGCCAACCAATCCCTGCTCAACAACAAACCATAAATTTCTGGTATGTCAACAACAATGATATCTATAGTTTGATGCACTCCAGGGTCAGATGCAAGCCTAATTAAGACATATTTGAGTTATCCTTTTACTTTAACAGTTGTTCTATCCAATTGTATGATCCTTGTTTTAGTCATTTGTGGGACAACATTTATCTTTTGGAAAATTGAAAAAGGCATAATATTAGAGGACGCGCATGAATCTGCCAAGCAGTTATGCACATTGAAATTGTAAATTTCATAAGTGAGAAGAAAAAGTGGAACCTATGACTTTGAGTATGTGCCTATCCTTGTTTCGTTTATGGATGTCGTGATTTCCAATTTGTTTACTTCCTTTGACTCATCATTCAGAGGGATGTTGTCAATAGTAGCAATGAACTTTTTCTGAGCATTATTGGGGTTCAAAGCATCATCTATTAGGTCACATTGTTGGGGTATTGAGTAAATATCAAACATAGAGATGTTGGCTTTTGTCTTTTTCATGTCTTCTATAAAACTATGGTCAAGAGCATGCATGTTTGGGTTGTTCATTGTTTGGCTTGATTTTGGCTCACATTTGTTTTTGTTATTTACTGTTGTGTTGAGTTTGGTGTTTTTCCTAGCTGAGTTAGATGTACTTGGTTTGTCTATGTTGGCTGGAACAGCCTTATCCAATTTTCCATTGATTTTCCCTTCGGTTGGTACATTTGGTTTCAGGGTAGAAAGGGGAGGAGTAATATTCCTAAGAGGGATATTGTCATCTTTGGAAGAGGGGATCATAGGAGATGGAACTTTGCTGCATAAATTGTAGTTCCTAGGAGAAGCGTTAGCTACTAGTGCATCTTCCACAAAACATTCTTTTAGTTTCTCATCATATGATTATGGACACCAATCCCAAAAAGGAATTGCAGATTTTGGGGGGACTTCCTCAGTAGTATCAGTTTGATCCTCTATAGGTTGTTCATCATTTAAGCTTTGTTGATCCAATAATTGGTTGATCACTAAGGTCATGAAGTACCCATTGAGGGAAACTCCTTTCTGGGTGATTTTGTTGGTGATAAGAGGAGAAATTATCATTGTTTAAGCTATATAGATTTAAGGCAATCTAAGAGGCTTCGGGTGGTCTCGGCGGATTGTCTTGTCTCTTGAAAAATGGGAGAAAGGTTTGATGTCTTGATGGTCCTTTTCCAACATTCTTCTTGATTTCCATAACTTCATTTGATAATTTTTTAACTAACTTCACCACATTGTAAATATCTTTGGGCTCCTTTTCAGGTGGCTTTATTAGTAGTAAAGGTTTCTTTCTAGTCGACTTGATTTCTTCGAAGTGTGAGTGATGATCATAAGAGAATAGTTCCCTTTCTATAGTTCCAGATTCATAGAAATTAAGAGCCAAAGTGTTCCTATTAGCTCGTTTGACAAACATGCATATAGAAGGAATAAGAGTTGTTGTGTAGTATTCAATGGCTAAGGATTGTGTAGGGGTTGTATCAACAATGAACTTAGTTTGGACATTGAGAAATATCTGGTTGAAATATTTGTTGAAATAATGTAACTGCGAAGAGAATTCTTATTATTATTTTGTTATTGGATTAAATCCCCATTGTGGATTAATCATGTCATTATTATTATTGGATTAAATCCCCATTGTGTATTAATCATGTTATTATTATTATTATTGTTATTGGATTAATCCCCATTGAGGATTAATCATGT
>ML784477.1:382891-403955 GCA_009831015.1 Picea engelmannii
ATTATATTATTGGTATTTTACTTATTATGGGTTAGTTAGGTCAAGAGTCATGTCTCTTCAAGAGACATTGTTGTGTATAAATAGAGGATAGGTTCCTCTCATTTGGACACACACTCACACACTTCTCTTGTGCATCTTGGAGCGCATAAGAAGGTCTAGCGTACAATTCTTGGAGACTGGTTCTTTTGGTGTTTTGTTCTTGGTCTTTCTTAGAGAGCTATAGCACATCATTGTATTAGTTGAAGGAATCTATATTGAGGATTTTGGTTGCTAAGTTTTCTCCCCCACGAGGGTTTCCCAGCATAACCTTTGTGTTCTATTGTATCTGTGATTGTCTATCTTTCAATGATCCTACTACAATTGTTATTGGATTAAGTAATTGTAATTGTGTAACTAGAAAATTTAAAATTCCAACAAATTTAACTCTTCTTTGTGCTCAAGATGTAGTGGAGCACTACATTCACTACATCACTACATTTAGTAATGTGTCCACAATCGAAATAAACAAATAATTTATTAAATTCAACTCATTAGTGCAATTGTTATGGAATATAGCACCATTAATTATGCAACCTATAAAAGCATTGTCTTCCAGTACAAGTCAAGTGCACAAGTTACACCATGCAGAAACCGAACAAAAAAAAAAAAAAAAATGAAATTAAAGCCAAATTTTAAATCTTAAACTATTAAAAATGTACATTAAAGGATAATAATCAATTTACTTGATATTGTTTTCTACAAAGACACATGGTTACCACATAGAAACAAAAAAAAATGGTACCATTTGCAAAATTCCAAAACAAACCAAGTCCACCATGGAAGCAAAGGAATTGAGAACTCTGACAATACAGTCACACCACATAACAAGGAGATCAAAGGGGAATAATGAGCATCATCTCTTGTGTGACTTAAAACACTAAATAAAGTTACAAACGAAATTATGACTTGGCTAAAAAAAAATATTTTACCCTTCCTTGGTGCCCCTAATATTAATATGCATTGGCGCATGTGTAGGTATACGGCGTTATGATAATATTTTTTTTATTTTTCTTAAAATAGATGTTTTATTATGAAATATTTAAAACTATTTCGATGCGTCTAATATCACTATTGTAATGTCCCCAAGGCCGGTCCCAGTTGTAAATATTGTTTACGAAATGAGTTGTAAAAATTTCTTATAGGCTGGTGAGCCAAGTTTGTATAAGTCGGTGGGCTTATGTGATTGTTAGGTCAGAGAGCCTAAGGGTTGGAGGCCAAGGGCCTGATTTTGTACATGTATGTATGCAGCACATTAATAAAATATAAACACCACCACGTGCAGACCGACCACGATGAATGAGTGATGGGGGACTAAGCTTCCACAGGGTGGGTAAGGAATTAGGGGTTGGAAGGTGGGAAAAGGGGCTAAGTGTTGAGCCTAGGGGCTTAAGCCTTGGGAATAATATTTTATTATTATTCCAAAGAACATGTACATTTTATGTTTTATTTTTATCCTAAGTTCCTGGTAAGGGGAAAACGTGCAAAGGGGATGCATGGTGATGGAACACATGCAGTTCCAAGGGTGACAAGTGTCAACCCTGGTGCATGGAAATAAAACGGCCGAGATGAGCCGTGAGAGAGGCCCCTTCCTCCATTCCACCCGACTTCCTGAGCGTGTACAGGGCTCTGAATAGTATGACCGACCCAACCTCTGCAAGAATACCTCGTGCGTTCCTGACAGCCGGAAAATCCTATGTTTGTTTTGTTAATGTTTATGCCATTATTATAGTTCTTTGCATTTCATAAGATAAGAGCATAATAAGAACAAGATCACTGAGAAATACACATCCACAAGAGACACAACATTTATCCTGGGAAACCCTCTAGGGGAAGAAAACCCAGCAAAAACTTCCTTATCATAAATAGCTTATACAATGTTCAAGAGATAACTCAACCAATACAGAAAAAGTCCTCCTCAAGAGATGCGCCACCCTTCTTCTCCTCTCTCCAACTTGAAATTGCAGCTTGCCTCATAACAGAATGAGCAAGTGAAGTGTGTGTAAGAAGTGAGGCGCTAGCCTCTTATTTATATCAATCTGGCACGTGTGAAGATTCACCATCTGGCAAGGCCGACCTCTCACTCTGGGTGGGTAAACCCACCTTTAATTAATTTTGGCCCTTTCATTATAACTGTTGGGGCCAACTTCTTATTCTGCACTTTGTAATTTTCCGATGACCAATCTGCAAAAGGGGATTTGGTCCTTATTCAATTACCGACATGATTAATCCTCAATGGGGATTAATCCAATAACAATAAGAATAATAATAGCATGATTAATCCACAACGGGGATTTAATCCAATAATAATAATGACATGATTAATCCTCAATGGGGATTTAATCCAATAATAATAAGAATGTTCTTCGCAGTTACATTATTTCAACATGTTTCTGAAAATCCATGTACACCCTCTATTTTTGAGAGTCGAGAAGCCTGTGTTCATTTCTGAAAAGCCGGGTTCACCCTCTCCATTCTGAGTCGTGGAGTCTGTGTTGATCCCTGCGGGAATTTCTTGTCATGCAATCCCGAAAACCATCACCGTGAGACCTTGTCGTCATTGTTGAGCCTGTTTGGGAAGCCCATCTCTGTATTCCCGGTTGGCTGTGGTGGCCATGCAGAGCTGGATTGCGCGTGGCTTGCTGGCTAGTGCAAGTTGTGATTGAGCCTGTGTATGACCTCTCTCCAGGTGAGGGAGCTGATTTTTGTTGAAAGAGGCAAGTTGTCAGGCCTATGAGCAACTCTTTCCAGGTGAGAGGTTTTGTTGGGAAGTGGTTTCTTCCAGAAAGTGTCCAGCACCAGCTTCGGGCTCTGAGACTTCCTGATTCGGCCTGTTGTCGAGACCCAGAGAGGGAGGTGTAGCACCAATGGACTGTGCTTGTAAAGGTGTATATTCTCGGGTGGAACAACCATGTGGGGAATGAGAGTAGTGTGGTCTAAGGGTGGGATGTTCATGCAAGGCCTGCACGTGGTTGGTGGAATCACCAATGTTTTCAAAGATAAGTATCAGAAGATGTTTTATTCATAATTATGCATCTATGTGTAATTATAACTATCATGTATTCTGTTGTGCATATCAATTTAATGTTAATGCTATTGATTGTATATTATAGCAGTAAATAATATGTTTACTCTGAGCTCAAATGTATTCTTTGTTTAAATGCATGTGGATTATATAATGCCTGTATGAGCTATGTAAAAGAGCATTACAAATTACTATCAGAGTGATTAATCCCTGGTAACAACAAAAAGGTGCGTTACAAATTGGTATCAGACCGATTAAGCCCTGGTAACAATAAAAAGGTGTGTTACAAATTGGTATCAAAGCCAAGGTTTCGACATTGAGCCTAGATGGGCCAGTTGAGTGGCCTTTGGACCGAGGGTGTGAGCAGAAATTGTGTTTGGAGGACCAATTCCGGACCTTGGAATGATCTGGAGTGTCAAGGAGTTACTTGACCATGCCTACAAGCTCAGGAGGTATAGCGGTGTTGTGAAACTGCAGCCAGTGTGGTTTATGGCCACAGGGAGAGAGGACTCCACACTAGAAGTGTTGTAGCCTTAGGATCTATTCGGGAAGCAAGGTGAACCCTCGTGACCGTCGGATCTGGAAAGTGTGCGCAGGATTTAAAAACGCCGAAAATATCTACGCTGTAGATCTGGGAGGAAGGCGGAGTCGCGCTCGAGTTAGTCGCGAAAACCTTTCAGATTTCGCAAAGTCAGGAGATGGGAAGTGAGGGAGGGGAACACCTCCGAAACCCAAAACCCGAAATCCTAAAATGATCTACACCATAGATCGTAGGAAGGGAGTTGACCGTCGGATCAAGTTGATGAGTAAACCATAATTTCGGGATTTCAGCAAACGGAAGTTTGAGATATGAGATACACGGACTCCCGATGCCCGAAACCCCGAAACGCTAAAAATATCTGCACCTTAGATCTGAGAGGGGACCTAACCGTTGGATTTTTTCTTGAAATGGACGTGGGTGCATGGATGTGTACCATGTGCCAGAGAATTGAAAAGACAGGCGAGAGAAGTGGGACCCGAAGACATCACCAATGGAGACATGGACCCTCCTAAACGTGCCACGCGCCACCGTGGTTAAGGGTGACAACTGTACTGTGGGCCCAGAGGGTAAGGAGATAGAAATTTTGGAAGTCGGGAATTGAAGCGACAAGAGACTTGGAGTCACTACTTCATGAACTCCCGGGTACCGAAGACTCGAAAACCGAAGTGTCGAAATCCTGAAATCTCTACCATAGTTGGTAACAGTTGTGTTGTGGGCCCAGGGAAAAGAGGTTGGAAGTTCGAGAGTCGGGAGTCAGAGAGGGAAGCGAGCGCGAGAACCTCCAGGGGACCAAAACCCCGAAACCCGAAACCCCGAAATCCTGAAGTCCCAAAATTTTCGAAGGACATAAGAACTGTCGAGGATTTAACTGTTGGATCCTCATGGACAAAAACCCCGAAAAATGAAGTCCTGAAAATTGCAGAGACAACAGAGCTCAGAAAACCTTGTGAAGTCAAATGTTTCTCACTCACATTGGTTTATGATTATTGTGATTTTATTAAAGGTTTAAGGCCTGACAAACTTCAGATTGATTGCACATTGTGTGTGTAGAGTTCAATGAGTGTCAAGACACTAGTTAATCGACATCGAGTATAGAAATGGAAGAGATGTGGATTGCCTCCATTTTAGACGACGAAAGAGAAGGAAGAGATGTCAACCTGGGAGTCAAAGGATCGAACTCCAATGGGCATGGAAGAGAATTAGACAAGGAAGGGCACATAATGAAAATCATTGAAGGATTGCAAAGAGATGCCCAAGCACACCAAGCTGATAGTCGAAAGCTCATGAAAGTCAGGGATCAGCAAGGTGAATTCAACTTAAAAATGTTGAAGACCCTGGAAAGAATAGAAAAGAAATTGGAAAAAGAGAGTGACATCAGCAGATCAAGAAGTGTCAGAACCCCTGAGAGGAGAAGAAGATCGAGGATTGGTAGCAGACATTATCGTCTCTCCCCAAAGAATTCTGGAAAGGAAACACACAGTAGTTCAAGCCCGTCCCCTACCAGAAAACACCAAAAATATGGAAAGGATGAATTGAAAGGGGAGATGAACAAGATCAAGCCTCCAACATTTGATGGAGAACATAAGAAGGAGGAAGATGTCGAGACATGGTTGCTTGGCATGAAGAAATATTTCCAACTGCAGAACTACTCTGCTCATGCAGAAGGAATAATTGCGATATACCAGCTAAAAGGAAAAGCATCCATGTGGTGGGATCAGTTTGTGCAAGTGCAGCACATCAGAGAGAAAGATATCACTTGGAAGGAGTTTAAGAGGTATTTCGAGAAGAAATACCTAACCAAAAGATACTATGACAGAAAGATGAAGGAGTTCTTCTAACTCAAGCTAGGCAGCATGACCATTGATGAGTATGAACGAAGTTTCTTGGAACTGCTGAAATGTAATGTCCCCAAGGCCAAGCCCAGTTGTAAATCTTGTTTACGAAATGAGTTGTAAAAATGTCTTATAGGCTGGTGAGCCAAGTTTGTATAAGCCGGTGGGCTTATGTGATTGTTAGGCCAGAGAGCCTAAGGGTTGGAGGCCAAGGGCTTGATTTTGTACCTGTATGTATGCAGTAAATTAATAAAATATAAACATTGCCGCGTGCAGACCGACCACGATGAATAAGTGATGGGGAACTGAGCTTCCACGAGGTGGAAAAGGAATTAGGGACTGGAAGGTGGGAAAATGGGCTAAGTGTTGAACCTAGGGGCTTAAGCCTTGGGAATGATATTTTATTATTACTCCAAATAACATGTGCATTTTATGTTTTATTTTTATCCTAAGTTCCTGGAAAGGGGAAAACATCCAAAGGGGATGCATTCTGATGGAACGCATGCAGTTACAAGGGTGACAAGTGTCAACCCTGGTGCATGCAAATAAAATGGCTGAGATGAGCCATGAGAGAGGCCCCCTCCTCCATTCCACCCGACTTCCTGAGCGTGTACGGGGTTGTGAACAGTACGACCGACCCAACCTCTACAAGAATACCTCGTGCATTCCTGAGAGTCGGAAAAGCCTGTGTTTGTTTCTGAAAAATCGTGTACAGCCTCTGTTTCTAAGAGCCGAGAAGCTTGTGTTCATTTCTAAAAAGTCGGGTTCACCCTCTTCGTTCTGATCCGTGGAGTCTGTGTCGATCCCTGCGGGAATTGCTTGTCACACAATCCCGAAAACCATCACCGTGAGACCTTGCCATCATTGCTGAGCCTGTTTGGGAAGCTCATGTCTGTATTCCCGGTTGGTTGTGGTGGTCATGCAGAGCTGGACTGTGCGTGGCTTGCTGGCTAGTGCAAGTTGGGATTGAGCTTGTGTATGAACTCTCTCCAGGAGAGGGAGGTGACTGTTGTTGGAAGAGGCAGGTTTTCAGGCCTGTGAGCAACTCTTTCCAGGTGAGAGAGTTTGTTAGGAAGTGGTTTCTTCCAGAGAGTGTCCAGCACTAGCTTCGGGCTCTGAGACTTCCAGATCCGGCATGTTGTCGAGACCCAGAGAGGGAGGTGTAGCACCAATGGACTGTGCTTGTGAAGGTGTATACTCTTGGGCGGAACAGGCATGTGAAGAATGAGAGTCTGGAAGTAGTGGGTGTAAGATGGCATCCTGGGAAGAATCCTTCCAATCATTCTGTGTTGTTTTCCCTGCAACCTCAACCTAGCCTAGGATCCCTTGTCGTGGGGTGGAGCTTAGTCCTAGCTCGGGGGTGACCCACTGCTGAGCTGACGAGTAGTGTGGTCTAAGGCTGGGAGGTTCGTGGAAGGCCTGCATGTGGTTGGTGGAATCGCCAAGGTTTTCAAAGATAAGTATCAGAAGATTTTTTATTCATAATCATGCATCTCTGTGTAATTATAACTATCATGTATTATTTTGTGCATATCAATTTAATGTTAATGCTATTGATTGTATATTATAGTTGTAAATAATATGTTTACTCTGAGCTCAAATGTATTCTTTGCTTAAATGCATGTGGATTATATAATGTCTGTATGAGCTATGTAAAAGAGCGTTACAAATTGGTATCAGAGTGATTAAGCCCTGGTAACAATAAAAATATGTGTTACAAATTGGTATCAGAGACAAGGTTTTGACACTCAGCCTAGATGGGCCAGTTAAGTGGTCTTTGGACCGAGGGTGTGAGGACAAATTGTGTCTGGAGGACCAATTCCAAACCTTGGAATGATTCGGAGTGTCAAGGAGTTACTTGATCGTGCCTACAAGCTCAGGAGGTATAGAGATGTTGTGAAATCGCAGACGGTGTGGTCTATGGCCATAGGGAGAGAAGACTCCACACCAGAAGTGTTGGAGCCTTAGGATTTGTTCGGGAGGGAAGGCGAACCCTCGTGACCATCGGATCTGGAAAGTGTGCGCAGGATTTAAAAACGCCAAAAAGATCTACGCTATAGATTTGGGAGGAAGGCTCGATTATTAGATCTGGCGGAGTCGCGCTCAAGTTAGTCATGAAAACCTTTCGAATTTCGAAAAGTCGGGAGATGGGAAGTGAGGGAGGGGAACACCTACGAAACCCAAAAATTGAAATCCCGAAATGATCTACACCGTAGATCGTAGGAAGGGAGTTGATCGTCAGATCAAGTTGACGAGTAAACCGTAATTTCAGGATTTCAGCAAACGAAAGTTCAAGATATGGGATACATGGACTCTCGATGCCCGAAACGCCGAAAAGATCTACGTCGTAGATCTAAGAGGGGACCTAACCGTTGGATTTTTGCTTGAAATGGACGTGGGTGCATGGATGTGTACCACGTGCCAGAGAATTGAAAAGACAGGCAAGAACGATGGGACTCGAAGACGTCACCGATGGAGACATGGACCCTCCTGAGCATGCCACGCGCCACCGTGGTTAAGGGCGATAACCGTACTTTGGGCCCAAAGGGTAAGGAGATTGAAATTTCGGAAGTCGGGGATTGAAGCGACAAGAGACTTGGAGTCACTGCTTCATGAACTCCCGGGTACCGAAGACCCGAAAACCGAAGTGTCGAAATATGGAAATCTCTACCATAGTTGGCGACAGCTGTGTTGTGGGCCCATAAAAAAGAGGTCGAAAGTTCGGGAGTTGGGAGCCAGAGAGGGAAGTGAGCGCGAGAACCTCCGGGGGACCAAAACCCCATAACTCAAAACCCCGAAATCCCGTAGTCCCGAAATTTTTTAAGGACATAAGAACTGTCGAGGATTTAACTGTTGGGTCCTCGTGGACAAAAACCCTGAAAAATGAAGTCCCGAAAATTGCAGAGCCGACAGAGCTCAGAAAACCTTGTGTAATCAAATGTTCCTCACTCACATTGGTTTATGATTATTGCGATTTTATTAAAGGTTTAAGGTCTGACAAACTTCAGATTGATTGCACATTGTGTGTGCAGAGTTCAACAAGTGTCAAGACACTAGTTAATCGACGTCGAGTATAGAAATGGAAGAGGTGTGGATTGCCTCCATTTCAGAGGATGAAAGAGAAGGAAGAGATGTCAACCTAGGAGTCAAAGGATCGAACTCCAATGGGTATGGAAGAGAATTAAACAAGGAAGGGAACATAATGAAAATCATTGAAGGATTGCAAAGATATGCCCAGGCACGCTGAGCTGATAGCCGAAAGCTCATGAAATTCAGGGATCGGCAGGGTGAATTCAACTTAAAAATGTTGAAGAGCCTGGAAAGAATAGAAAAGAAATTGGAAAAAGAGAGTGACACCAGCAGATCAAGAAGTGTCAAAACCCCTGAGAGGAGAAGAAGATCGAGGAGTGGTAGAAGACATTATCGTCTCTCCCTGAAGCATTCTAGCAAGGAAACACACAGTAGTTTAAGCCCGTCCCCTACCAGAAAACACCAAAAATATGGAAATGATGAATTGAAAGGGGAGATGAACAAGAACAAGCCTCCAACGTTTGATGGAGAACATAAGAAGGAGGAATATGCCGAGACATGGTTGCTTGGCATGAAGAAATATTTCCAACTGCATAACTACTCCGCTCATGTAGAAGGAAGAATTGCGATGTACCAGCTAAAAGGAAAAGCATACATGTGGTGGGATCAGTTTGTGCAAGTGCAGCACATCAGAGAGAAAGATATCACTTGAAAGAAGTTTAAGAGGTATTTCGAGAAGAAATACCTGACCAAAAGATACAATGACAGAAAGATAAAGGAGTTCTTTGAACTCAAGCTAGGCAGCATGACCATTGATGAGTACGAATGAAGTTTCTTGGAACTGCTGAAGTATGTTCCATTCATCAAAGATGAGACTGTCAAGATTCAGAGGTATCTGAGTGGACTGCCACCTTCCATCGGTGACAAGATTCAGTATGATGATCCTAAGACTATGGAAGAAACCATAAGAAGGGATAAATGCTTATTTGAACAGCAAAGAGAAAAGCCTACCATTCGGAAGGCTTGGAATGATCAGAGGAAGTTTAAGAAGGAACAGAGGCAGAAGGGAAACAAACCTCCATTTTTCAGAAATAATCCTCAAGGACATACATTGTTTAGAGAGCCGAGAATTGTTGAAGTGGGAGAATAAATGCAGAGACAAACGCCCATTCAGTGTTGGGGCTGTAAAGGGGACCACAAATATAGAGATTGTCTCCATAAACATGGCAAAGCAAGAGTTGTTCATACTGTTCAACAAGCTGATATAGTGGAGGACATGGGCAGCAGGATGCCAAGGATCTACGCAGCCCTAGACAACAAGCAAGCAGAATTTCAATCACACATGATTGAATTGGAAGGTATGATTAACAACCGACCACTTATTATTTTAATTGATTCAGGGGCTAGCCATAGTTATGTAGATCCTATGGTGGTGGAAAGTTTTCATTTAACAAGAAGCAAACATGAAAAGTCTTGGCTAGTGCAGTTGGCCACAGGAACCAAAAGGAAGGTCACTGAATTGGTTAAGTCATGTTTAGTGGACATGGGTGGATTGAGCACTAAGGCTGAATTGAATATTATGCCTTTAGGTTCTTACGACTGCTTAATTGGGATGGACTGGTTGGACCAGCACCATGCCCTTCTGGACTGTCATAACAAGAAGTTCACATGCCTAAATGAAGAAGGAAATCATGTAACAGTCCAAGGAATTCCCAAAGCCGTGGTTGTTAGAGAAATATCAACCATGCAGCTGAAGAAGTGTTACAGGAAAGGTTGTCAATTATTTGCAGCTCATGTGGAAGAAGCATCCAGAGAGCCTAAGGGTTGGAGGCCAAGGGCCTGATTTTGTACCTGTATGTATGCAGCACATTAATAAAATATAAACATTGCCGCGTGTAGACCGACCATAATGAATGAGTGATGGGGGACTGAGCTTCCACAAGGTGGGAAAGGAATTAGGGGTTGGAAGGTGGGAAAAGGGGCTAAGTGTTGAGCCTAGGGGATTAAGCCTTGGGAATAATATTTTATTATTATTCCAAAGAACATGTGCATTTTATGTTTTATTTTTATCCTAAGTTCCTGGCAAGGGGAAAACATGCAAAGGGGATGCATGCTGATGGAACGCATCCAGTTCCAAGGGTGACAAGTGTCAACCCTGGTGCATGCAAATAAAACGGTCGAGATGAGCCGTGAGAGAGGCCCCCTCCTCCATTCCACCCAACTACCTGAGCATGTACGGGGTTGTGAACAGTACGACCGACCCAACCTCTGCAAGAATACCTCGTGCGTTCCTAAGAGCCGAAAAATCCTGTGTTTGTTTCTGAAAATCCATGTACACCCTCTGTTTCCGAGAGCCGAGAAGCATGTGTTCATTTATGAAAAGTCAGGTTCACCCTCTCCATTCTAAGTCATGGAGTCTGTGTCGATCCATACGGGAATTTTTTGTCACGCAATCCCGAAAACGATCACCGTGAGACCTTGTCGTCATTGTTGAGCATGTTTGGGAAGCCCGTGTCTGTATTCCCGGTTGGTTGTGGTAGCCACGCAGAGTTGGACTACGCATGGCTTGCTGGCCAGTGCAAGTTGTGATTGAGCCTATGTATGACCTCTCTCCTGGTGAGGGAGGTGACTATTGTTGGAAGAGGCATGTTTTCAGGCCTGTGAGCAACTCTTTCCGGGTGAGAGAGTTTGTTGGAAAGTGATTTCTTCCAGAGAGTGTCCAGCACCAGCTTCGGGCTCTTAGACTTCTTGATCCGGCCTGTTGTCGAGACCCGGAGAGGGAGGTGTAGCACCGATGGACTGTACTTGTGAAGGTGTATACTCCCGGGTGAAACAGGCATGTGGAGAATGAGAGTCTAGAAGTAGTGGGTGTAAGATGGCATCCTGGGAAGAATCATTCCAGTCATTCTGTGTTGTTTTCCCTGCAACCTCAGCCTAGCCTAGGATCCCTTGCCTTGGGGTGGAGCTTAGTCCTCGCTCGGGGGTGACCCACTGCTGAGTTGACGAGCAGTGTGGTCTATGGCTGGGAGGTTCATGGAAGGCCTGCACGTGGTTGGTGGAATCGCCAAGGTTTTCAAAGATAAGTATCAGAACAAGCAAGCAGCATGATTTAATCATGGTGGTGGTGGAAAATCTTACAAAAGATGCCCATTTTATTCCAATGAAAACCACTCATAGGGCAACAGATGTTGTTGATATCTTCTTAAAACAAGTGGCATGCTTGCACAGAATTCCTAAGACAATTGTGTCTGATAGGGACCCGAAATTCACCTCAAATTTATGGAAAGGACTGTTTAAGGGATTCAGAACGAATCTGAACTTTAGTACAACGTATCATCCTGAGTCTGATGGTCAGATAGAAAGAGTGAACAGAGTAATAGAAGACATACTAAGAATGTATGTGATGGATAATCCATCAAGGTGGGAAGACTACCTGCATTTGGTAGAATTCGCCTACAATAATGGGTATCATACATCGTTGAAGATGACCCCATTCGAAGCACTTTATGGAAGAAAATGAAACACTCCAGTGAGCTAGGATAATCCAGTTGACAGAGCAGTAGTTGGGCCAGAGTTGCTCAAAGAGATGGAAGACCAAATGATAAGAATTAAATAGAATTTGAAAGCGACCCAGGACAGGCAGAAAATTTACGCTGATAAGAACAGAACCCATAGAGAATTCAAAGTGGGTGATCATGTTTTCCTAAAAGTGAAAACTAACAGGAGTTCCCTGAAGCTGGGAAGTTGCGCCAAGTTGGCAGCAAGATTTTGTGGGCCGTTTGAAATCCTAGAAAGGATTGGGCCAATTGCATACATGCTCGCATTACCTGCATCTATGACTGTACATAATGTGTTTCATGTTTCACTACTTAAGAAATATATACCTGATGCTAATCATGTTATCGATTGGAATGTGATTTAGGTGGAAACAGAAGGTGTCCTGCAAGTGCATCATGTGCGCATATTGGACAGCAAAAGAAAACAGCTCTGGAATCGAGCTATAGATCTTGTAAAGGTCCAGTGGACCTGGTACAATCCTGAGGATGCAACATGGGAGCATGAAGATGTTTTTCATGCAGAGTACCCACATCTTTTTGAAAATTTTGAAAATCTTGCAGATGTTGTGTAAAGTTGCACTGAGGACAGTGCAGAAATAAGGGAGGGGGATTGCAATGTCCCCAAGGCCAAGTCCAATTGTAAATATTGTTTACGAAATGAGTTGTAAAAATGTCTTATAGGCTGGTGAGCCAAGTTTGTATAAGTCAATGGGCTTATGTGATTGTTAGGCCAGAGAGCCTAAGGGTTGGAGGCCAAGGGCCTGGTTTTGTACCTGTATGTATGCAGCACATTGATAAAATATAAACACCACCGCATGCAAACCGACCACGATGAATGAGTGATGGGGGACTGAGCTTTCACAGGGTGGGAAAAGAATTAGGGGTTGGAAGGTGGGAAAAGGGGCTAAGTGTTGAGCCTAGGGGCTTAAGCCTTGGGAATAATATTTTATTATTATTCCAAAGAACATGTGCATTTTATGTTTTATTTTTATCCTAAGTTCCTGGCAAGGGGAAAACGTGCAAAGGGGATGCATGTTGATGGAACGCATGCAGTTCCAAGGGTGACAAGTGTCAACCCTGGTGCATGCAAATAAAACGACCGAGATGAGTCGTGAGAGAGGCCCCCTCCTCTATTCCACTTGACTGCCTGAGCGTGTACGGGGCTCTGAACAGTACGACCGACCCAACCTCTGCAAGAATACCTCATGCATTCCTGAGAGACGGAAAAGCCTATTTTTGTTTCTGAAAATCCATGTACACCCTCTGTTTTTGAGAGCCGAGAAGACTGTGTTCGTTTCTGAAAAGCCAGGTTCACCCTCTCCGTTCTGAGTTGTGGAGTCTGTGTCGATCCCTATAGGAATTTCTTGTCATGCAATCCCGAAAAGCATCACCGTGAGACCTTGTCGTCATTGTTGAGCCTGTTTGGGAAGACCGTGTCTGTCTTCCCGGTTAGCTGTGGTGGCCACACAAAGCTGGACTGCACATGGCTTGTTGGCCAGTGCAAGTTGTGATTGACCCTGTGTATGACCTCTCTCCAGGTGAGGGAGGTGACTGTTGTTGGAAGAGGCAGGTTGTCAGGCCTATGAGAAACTCTTTCCAAGTGAGAGAGTTTGCTAGGAAGTGGTTTCTTCCAGAGAGTGTCCAGCACCAGCTTCGGGCTCTGAGACTTCCTGATATGGCCTGTTGTCGAGACCCATAGAGGGAGGTGTAGCACCGATGGACTGTTCTTGTGAAGGTGTATACTCCCGGGCGGAACAGGCATGTGGGGAATGAGATTCTGGAAGTAGTGGTCGTAAGATGGCATCCTGGGAAGAATCCTTCCAGTCATTCTATGTTGTTTTCCCTGCAACCTCAGCCTAGCCTAGGATCCTTTGCCTTGGGGTGGAACTTAGTCCCAGCTCGGGGGTGACCCACTGCTGAGCTGACGAGCAGTGTGGTCTAAGGCTGGGAGGTTCGTGGAAGGTCTGCACATGGTTGGTGGAATCGCCAAGCTTTTCAAAGATAAGTATCAGAAGATGTTTTATTCATAATTCTGCATCTCTGAGTAATTATAACTATCATGTATTCTGCTGTGCATGTCAATTTAATGTTAATGTTATTGATTGTATATTATAGCAGTAAATAATATGTTTACTTTGAGCTCAAATGTATTTTTTGCTTAAATGCATGTGGATTATATAATGTCTATATCAGCTATGTAAAAGAGCGTTACAAATTGGTATCAGAGCGATTAAGCCCTGGTAACAATAAAAAGGTGCGTTACAAATTGGTATCAGAGCGATTAAGCCCTGGTAACAATAAAAAGGTGTGTTACATGAAGTATGTTCCATTCATCAAAGATGAGACTGTCAAGATTCAAGGGTATCTGAGTGAACTACCACCTTCCATCGGTGACAAGATTCAGTATGATGATCCTAAGACTATGGAAGAAACCATAAGAAGGGCTAAATGCATATTTGAACAGCAAAGAGAAAAGCCTACCATTCTAAAGGCTTGGAATGATCAGAGGAAGTTTAATGCAAACTAAATTTGATGTGTGTGTATTTGATGTGCACCGATGTTATTATTGTGTTGGCACACCAAGGCAACAATAATGTAGATATAGGGCACACTAATAATATATTTTAATTGTTTTGTAACTGATATTTTATTAGAAAATATTTAAATCTGTTATGTATGCCCTATATCATGATGCACTGATGAGAGCACACGCAACAAACATCGATTATTGTTTGCAATTATTTTAAACCAATATTTTGTTACAAATTAGTGCAACTTAACATCAGCACATGTGTCTATGGTGTGCACCAATGCTATTGTTATGTTAGGGTTTTAGGATAACAATAGGCACACCAATATTTTTTTAATTTTTCTTTTAAAATTGATATTATATTTCAAAATATTTAAACCTATTTCAATGCATTAGTGCATGTACATGTAAATGACACAACTATAATATCTTGTTTTTAATTATTTTAAACTGATATTTTATTACAAATTAATGTTGCTTGATGTCGTTGCATATGTCGATTTTGCACACTGGTGCGATTGTTGAGTTAACACACCAATGTGCCAATATGATTTAAGCACACCTATTAAGAAACATCCACTAAAAACTCCAACCATTGGCCTCCACTAGAAACCTCCATTATAAATGAAGAAGGGAGAGGTGGTTTCATAAGAAACTCCACTAGGTGGTGTTTTTCTTGTAGTGGGTGATATAGCACTCTAATATACCGAATAGTTTCTAACAATACTATTTGGTCAAATCTCTCATGGTGCTAAGGTGGCTAGACCAAACCCTTAGACGTACTACCCAATTCATGAGTACTAAAAAGTGATATCTTTAAGTGTTGTTCTCGATTTACTATAGCAACAAGACGGATGACAAGTTTATATCAAGTTGGTTGTTCCTAGGGGTATTTCAATATACCCAAAGGTATGCAAAAGATTGAATCTGTAGGTAAATTTTGTCTAATGTTGTACTACTTGAAAGGGTACCAACGGGGATTACAAGGGTGTCCAACTAGGTGACTTCCACTTGTATTTCATGTGTATTATTTCCTAGCCACAAGTCTACTCGTCAAAGAAAAAATCTTCATGTTTAAAGATATTGAAAGACGTCTCTAACCTTAAAAAAATAAAATTAAAATTAAAATTTGGGTGTTTGCTGACATAGGAAAGTGTTCTGATGCCACTTGTGGTGTTCCTTGTTAGCTTTATTGATGTTCAAAATAGAAATCAATGTTCACTTGCCTCTTTAAGTGGGCAACATCCAATTGAGCAAAGATCCAAACAAATACAATAGTATTCATTTGGAACCTGTATAGAGAGCTTCTACTACTATATATAGTTTCTAACTGACCAAAACCCTAACCACCTAGTGGGCCTCCACTAATGAAGCCAAAACCACTAACTAGTGGACCTTCTTTAATGAGACCAACTTATGTTTATTGATTTTCACACTCTGCTACCTCATAGACCTTATTTAATAGTAATATCTCCAATACATTAAGTAGCAACCTATTATCCTGACTAGGGGGTTAGGGTGGGACCCTAACAACCTTTTAGTGAACTCCGGGATATGATGGAGGTTGTGATAATCCTTTTATTACGAAGGATAAATTGGAATTAGTGTTGAGTTAATGAATATATAATTGAGTGGTTGATATGGTCAATTTGCTTGCCTTGAGGTCCATTAACATGTGAGATAAATATTTTCTTTAATTTCAATAAAATTGGTATTCTTCATTCTTGTTATGCATTATAGAAAAATCAGAAAATAATATTTTAATCAATGATTATGGTTTGAACTTTAGGAATTTGATAAGAACACATAATTAACATCATTGATTGTTCATTACCATTGCAACTAATTACTAGACAACCAATGCTTTGGTCGCATTGGTCGTTATAATGTCTTGCCATGACAAGGACTAATAAGAGGGAGGAGAGGATGAAGGGGGTTGTAAAGAAGATGCACATCGCACATGCTCCAACACATAAGATCAATGTTTGTTAAGGTATCACACGTCATGATTATTCTTGGCACTGGCGAAGTTCACATATCTAAGATCCCTTCCCACTAATATGATCTTGCAAGCTTGAATTTAGAAGTTCAGTGTTTGTATCTACATGAGACTTCTACATGTTATGCTTGGTTTAGATCTAGCATGTTTTTGCAAAGAAACATTATTGAGATTGGTTAAAGGTGATTCTAGGGTTTTAAAGGACATACACTCAAGAGACTCTTCCATCTCAATAATTGTCAATAACTAAAACCTAAGCCCAATCATGAATTTTGGTGGAGCGTTCCTCCAGCACAACCCCATCCTATTGAGACATTTGTTGACCTTGATAAGTGGTAAAATTAAAGGGGTTTCAAAGTTTTATATGCATGAGTTTTGAGGTGACAAATCTTCAAAACATGAACATTGGAACAAGTACAATTCTATATTGGCCATGGTCTAATATGTTGATTCAATGGGCTCTAGTGTTGCCTCTTAAGTCTACATCAATGGATGGCTCAATCTTGGAAAACCCAACTCAAAGAATAAACATATATCCATCCTTGTGCTCGTGTGTTTTCCATTATGTAGTTTGCTTTAGTAGAGGATAGGAAGCACATATTTCATTATAGTCCCTAGTTCTTGGGTTGCACTAGCTTATGCATGACACCTTGACTCCCCTCCTTTAGACCCTCCTCCATTATGTATCTCCGGTGCTAACATGCGTTAGACTTCCCAATTTGGCCCTATAGTTCTAAGGGGGAGACTCTCTAGAAGCCACTATAAATGCATTAGAGAAGTCTTATTTCTAATATCCAGAAACTAATAAAAGTGATATAACTACTTATGTTATGTTATGTGTTGAAATGGACTTTGCAAAAGCCCTACCTTAAAAAAATTGGCAAAAAGTGGCATATAATTTGAGTATGAATAGGTCACGTTTAGATGCAACCCATGCTTTTCCTATTGGAACTTGGAAATGTAACGTCTAAAATGCAATGTTGAAACATTGATGGACTCCCACAAATATTCTAAGGGGAAGAGCTAGAAGTTGAATATCCAAAGGCCCACTTGGTGGTCGCCCATTGAGGGAATCATCATTTTTATCCAAGGAAAAAGAATCTGTATGAAGGAAAAGAAATGTTGAGAAAATTGTTGAAATTAGTAAGACAACTGAGAGGGGGAGGGGGGTGAATCAGTTGTTACTGTGCTTAAACAATAATAAATCTATTAAACCATTCTTAAATTTTCTTCAAGTGACCATCAATATTATACAACATATGCACCAATAAAAGTAATGGGCATCAGTCACACATAAAGTAAATACAGAGATAGATTTTCACGAGGAAACCCATAAAGGGAGAAAACCTCTTCTTCTTCGAAATGATAGGCGGTCTTTTAAGTTATGTACATCATCTATAATTGAGCACCAACTCAATGTGAGGCTGCTACCTCTATTTTACAAGTTGCAACTTGTTTGAGAGCACCGATTCTCTTGTTTTTTTAGCACCCACTAGAAAGAAGCATCAACTCCCTTAATGTTCCGGCACCAACTTCCAATTACACAAGCTCCAACCTGTATAACAGAGAACACTTGTTCTCCCTTGCACCACCCTGCCACCCTGGTTTCTCTAGCTGCAACCAGATAAAAGCTACAACTCCATGTGTTCAAGCTCCCACTTGAACCTCTGAGGACAACAATCCTCCCTAGCACCTCCCAACCACCCTGGAATATAAATGAATAATTAAACAACCAACTACACAGATAAATCGATTCTTACCACTTCTTCTCTGTTCTGTAAATCTGGTCTTCTTCTATTTGTTCTGCAATTCTTCTCTTCCTTTGTTTGTTCTGCAAATCTTCTTTTCTTCAACTTGTTCTGTCATTCTGCTCTGCTTCAAGTCTTTTCTTCATCTGTAACTCTTATCTGAGTTTTATCTTACACTGCGCATATTCTCAGTCTCACACTGCGCATCCAGTGATTTTCCCTTTACAGTTTAATTCATTTTTCGTCCAAAACAACCAACCACACGCAGTCTGTGTCTTTTTCTTTTATGCACCACTCCCACAGCGGTTACACTTTGAATCTTCTAAAGAAAAAGAAAAAAACTTCTATGCAACTGAAACGCCAACAGATCAGGAATCATGAATCAATTTTGCTAACTGATTCGTAACTGATGAATTAACTGTGAGAGAGAATAGTAGCCCTCCGATCATATTCAAGTTTATCTGCACCGTTGGATGATCTTTATTAATCTTTTCTTTAAATCGGGTTTCGGCATTTCGGCATTCTTGTGGCCAAGTGTCTCGAAACTTCATGTCACGATCTCTGAAACTCCGATACAAAGATTTTCTGCGCTAGCTCCTTCCACTATATGACCATGGCCATGACCAAGCGCTTATGCATAAAGTGATTTTCGCGAATTCGCATTTCGTGAATCTGGAGATGAGGCATCTCGACTCTCCAAGTCGCGATCCCCGAAACCCCGAAATGGAGCTTATTTGAACTGACTCCTTCCCTTCTCATGACCACCGGCGATGACCATAGGTTGTACCAAAAGGCGCTTCATATTTCACGAGTTTATAAACTTCATTGAGTCTAGTCAACGGTTGAAATCTCCATAGATCCGACGGTCCAGATCTTATCGCGATCTCGCATCTTGCAAGTTTCCACACCATGCTCCGTTGACTCCAAGTCAACAACTTGTCCTATGATTCGACGGTCCGGATCTGATCTTAATTCAATGGCTCAGATCATATCGCGATTTCGCATCTCGCGAGTTTCCACACCATGCTCCGTTGACTCTAAGTCAGCGACTTGTCCTATGATTCGACGGTCCAAATCTGATCTTAATTCAATGGCTCAGATCATATCACGATTTCACATATCATGATTTCGGTGGTTATATTTCTTGCCTCTCCAAGTCGCGAGTCACGAAACTCCGAAATGGAGTCGAATCAACGGTCCAGATCACACCTTGATCTGACGGTTGCGATTAAATCGCGATTTCGATGGTTGTGTTTCTTGCCTCTCCAAGTCACGAGTCGCAAACTCAAAAATGGAGTCGGATCAACAGTCCAGATCACACATTTATCTGACGGTTGCGATTAAATCGCGATTTCGCATATTGTGATTTCGATGGTTGTGTTTCTTGCCTCTCCAAGTCGCGAGTCGCGAAACTCCGAAATGGCATGGGATCAACAGTCTCGATCAACACTTAATCTGGCGATCATCGGGGATTGTAAATGGGATCCAATGATTAAAAATGTTGCTTCTCCTCCCGAGCTTACTTTGTTCCACTTACTCTGATCTTGCCATCGATGATCTACCAACAATCATCTGCACTATCTCTTTTGAGCTTATTCGAATCTTCTCTGCAGCATCTTCTCATAATTCCCATCTATTACATACTTTATGTACTCATGCCATCTTCATTGTTGTACTTGTCATCAATGACAAGTATACAAGCATGCGTTGTCTGTTAAATATTTGCCAACATTCTCCCCCTTTGGCATTGATGGCAACACAAGCACCCACATGCATTCGAACTCTCCTCCTGGATTCTTTTCTCCCCCTTTGACATCAATGTCAAAGAAGAAACATGCTCCCCTTGAGCTGTTGCAAAACATACTCCCCCTGTCAACTATGAGCATCTTGGAAATACACCAGATATTCAATAAGTACTCCCCCTGACCAGGTGAACAGATTAGACACAAGAAATTATAACCCCCAACTTTTGACGAAGATATCCAAAAGGGGTCGTTGCTAATGGTTTAGTAAAGATATCAACAATCTGTTATGTGGAAGGAATATAATTCAGCTGAACAATTATGTTTGTAACTTGTTCTCTGAGAAAATGGTACTTTATTGGAATATGCTTAGTCTTAGAATGAAGAACAGGATTCTTGGAGACACTAATGGCACTGGTGTTATCACAGTGAATTGGAATGGGATCAGTGTAAGTTACCTTCAAATCTGCAAGAGTTTGTATCATCCATAAAATTTCTGTGCAGCAAGTAGCAGCAACAATGTATTCTGCCTCTGTAGTTGATAATGAAATGGATCCTTGCTTTTTACTAAGCCATACAACTAATGAGTCACCCAGAAAGAATGCTCTTCCACTGGTGTTTTTTCTCTCATCAACACAGTTTTCCCAATCTGCATCTGAATAAGCAGTTAACTGGAAATTTTGATTTCTAGGATACCACAGACCATAAGTCATTGTTCCCTTCAAGTATTTAAATATCCTTTTGACAGCTACCAAATGACTTTTTTTAGGAGCAGACCGATAACGACCTACCATTCCAACAGCTTGCATTATATCAGGATGGGATGTTGTGATGTACAGAAGACTGCCTATCATGGAGCGATATGACCTTTGATCAACATGAGGTGAGATATCATCTTTACTCAGCTTGCAACCAACCACCATAGGTGTGCTAACTGGAGAGGAATCTTCCATCTGAAATTTCTTCAACATCTCTTTCAAATATTTTTCTTGAGAAATAAATATTCCTACAGAACTTTGTTTTA
>ML784477.1:404005-427835 GCA_009831015.1 Picea engelmannii
AGCTTGCAACCAACCACCATAGGTGTGCTAACTGGAGAGGAATCTTCCATCTGAAATTTCTTCAACATCTCTTTCAAATATTTTTCTTGAGAAATAAATATTCCTACAGAACTTTGTTTTACTTGTAAGCCAAGAAAATATGATAGTTCTTCTATCATGGACATTTCAAATTATGTTTGCATAGAGTTAGAAAACCACTGGACAGATGATTCATTAGTACAGCCAAAAATAATAGCATCTACATAAACCAAAACAACTAGTAAATTATCACCTTCAAACTTAATGTAAAGGTTATTGTCAACAATACCTTTCTTGAACCCTTTTTCTTGTAAAAATTTGTCCAGTCTATAATACCAAGATCATGGTGCTTGTTTCAGTCCATATAAGGCCTTCTTCAACTTGCAAACATGATTAGGATTATCTGTCAATGAGAATCTTTCAGGTTTCTCCATATATACTTCTTCTTCTAGATCTCCATTTAGAAATGTTGACTTAACATCCATCTCATAAACTTTAAAGTTCTTATGACATGAATAAGCAAGAAACATTATGATGGCTTCCAATCTTGCCACTGGTGCAAAATTTTCATCAAAGTCCTGACCTTCAACTTGTGCATACCCTTTACAGACCAGTTTGGCTTTATTTCTAACAACTTGTCATTTTTCATTCATTTTATTCTTGAAGACCCATTTGGAACCTATTACATTCTTATCTTCAGGTCTAGGGACAAGCTCCCAAGTATTGTTCTTTTCAATTTGATCAAGCTCTTCATTCATTGCTCTAATCCAATCATCATCCTGGCTAGCTTTCTCAAAAAATTTAGGTTCAGTCATAGATAAAAAGGCAACATGAGATTGTTCTGAGTCTTTAATCAATTTTTTTCTTGTCTGAACTCCTTTATTTATATCCCCAATTATCTGATTTTCAGGATGATTCTTTCTAATAATACTGAGAGGTGATTTTGTTTCTTTCTGTTGATTTGTGTCAATCTGAGTATTTGAATCTTCATCTGATTCAGATTCTTCATTTTCTGATCCTTGGACCTGTTCATCTTCATCTTCAACTATATCTTTTGTTCTTGTTTCAGCACTACTTGCATTTCTGACTGGGATTTCTTCATCAACTTTTATATCTATACAATCAACTAGTTTATGCAGTCTCTTATTGTAGCATATGTACCCTTTACTATTTGTAGCATAACCCAAAAAGATACCTTCATCAGCCCTTTCATCATATTTGTCAATATTTTCATCATTGTTCTTGATATAACATTTACTCCCGAAGACTTTAAAATGCTTGATTGAAGCAGGTCTTCCAAACCATAGTTCATAAGGAGTCTTGTCACTTTGTGGCCTGAGATGAGCTTTGTTAAGGATATGAACAGTTGTATGAATTGCTTCCACCAATATGTCTGAGGTATGTTCCTTTCATTCATTATTGATCTTGCCATTTGCTATACTGGCCTATTCTGCCTCTCAACAACTCCATTTTTTTGTGTAGTCCTTGGAATTGTGTACTCTCTTTTGATCACATGTTTATCACAGAACTCTTTGAATTTCCCTGAACTAAACTCTCCTCCTCTATCAGACCTTACTGTCTTTAATATTTTTCCTATTTGATTCTCAGTCAAAGCCTTAAACACTTTGAATTTTTCAAATGCTTCAGATTTTTCTTTCAAAAAGGAAACCCAAGTTAGTCTAGAATAGTCATCAATAATCAACATAAAGTAATTTTATTTTCCTGTACCTTCTTTCCTTGATGGTCCACATAGATCCATATGTACTAATTGGAAAGGTTTTAATGTTGAAGGAAAGTTTTTAGATTTGAACTGAGTGCGAGTAAGCTTTCCTATCTGACAAGGTTTACAAACAGAGTCATATGGCTTTGATATCTTCAGAAGATATTTTACTACCCCATTGTTTATGAGTTTGATTATGTGATCAAAATTTAGGTGACCAAGTCTCTTATGCCACAGCCAACTTTCATCATATTTGCTTAAGTGACATTCTTCTTTTATTTCTTTTAATACATAGACATTGTTTTATGTTCTTATACCTTTTGCAATTGGTTGTCCTGAATCCACAGATTTTATTCTACAGTCTTTAGAGGTAAAAACAACTTCACACCCTCGGTCACAGAATTGACTAACACTAAGCAGATTATGTTTCAAACCTTATACAAACAGCACATCTTGAGCTTTCCTTTTGCCATTACTCAAACTTACAATTCCTTTACCTTTTATCTTTCCTGGTGCATCATTTCCAAAAGTTACATTCCCTGATTTGCTATCACTTAGAGTTAGAAACTTACTTTTGTCTCCAGTCATGTGTTTGGAGCATCCATTGTCAATATACCAGGGATTATTTTTTCTTTGCGCTGATAGCACTAGTCCACAATTGTCATCTACTTTCTTCTTCCAAACTTTGACATTTTCAGTAGTGGGGATCAAATCTGACTTGTAATTCTTTAAGTGACAGTATGCAGCTTTATGTCCATAATTATGGCAGTTGTAACATTCTGGTTCACTGAATAATAGATCATAACGATTGTTATGCTTATAATTGTTGTTGTGTTTCACCTGTGTCCTTCTCCCATTCATCACATGATTTATAGTCTGTGATTGTTTGTTGCTTGGTTGTCTCAATCTTTGTTGTGGAAGATAGTTATTCATTGAATATCTTGATTGTTCATATATAAATCTTAAAGAACAGTTTATAGCTTTGTGACCAAAATTAGAGCAGAAAAAACAATAACCATAGAAAAAATCTTTGTACCTTGAAAAAATTTGTCTTCTTTGAGGAGGTCGATTTCTTTCATGCCGATAATATTTCTGATCTACAAATTCAATTCTGGTGCTTTTTCTTTCATTCCTTCTTGGTGGCTGATTTTCCTCCTTTGTTTCTGTAGAGTGATTGTTGTCAATGTTTGAGGATTTAACAAACTTGATAGATTCTGTATTACTTGGATGATCACTACTTGATCCTTCTTCATATCCCAATCTAGCTTTCAATTCTGAATTTCTTTGTTGATTTAGAATGGAAGTTAATCCTTCTGGGGATTTAATACTTGGCAGATTTTGGTGATACAATCATTTAAACTTCTCCATTTATTTTCTGGTTTTTACTATCTCTTCTTCTAAGGCTTCACATCTAAATTTCTTCTCTGACAATTGTTGTTTCAGTATGTCTTCTATTTTCTTTGCCTCTTCTAATTCCACTTTCAGCAGAGCAAAGTCTTCATCAGGTTTTTTACTTGCTTTCTCGAACTGTGTCAACAATTGTTTTTGTTTTCTGTTCTTAATTCTGAGTCTATCAATTTCTTCCAGTGCATTGATCAGTTCTCCTTCCATATCAACCACAGCTTCTTCATCATTACCATCACTGTCTGTTCTTTTATTATCATAATCCTCTTTGGCCATAAGCATGAAGTCATTTACTTTATCTTCACAGGAAGAGTCACTATTGGTGTCTTCTAAGGAATTGTCATTATTTGCAACCAAGCTTTTCTTCTTACTATATTTCTTGAATTGGTATTTATTTTCATCATCAGAGTTCTGGTCCTTTTTCTGATGGGGACACTATGATGCAAAATGACCTATCTTACCACAATTAAAGCATTTGAAGGGCAACTTGTCTTGATATTTTCTTGATCCTTTCTTTAACCTTCTCACAAATTTTGCCTCAATATCATCTAATTCTGAATCAGTATTCTTGTCTTCTTTAAAAGATGCTTCTCTAGTACTGGATTTATCTTTGCTAATTCTCATTTCATATGCAGTTAAAGTTCCTAGAAGTTGATCAATGGACAATGTTTTGAGATCATTTAATTCTTCTATTGCAGAGACTTTTGGATTAAATTTATCAGGCAGAGATCTTAAAATCTTCTGAACTAAGAGTGAGTCTTCAAACTTCTCACCAAGACCCTTCATGGCATTTACAAGTTCTTCAACTCTTAAAAAATACTTGTTAATTGTTTCATCTTCATTCATCTTTAATTGTTCAAATTTCAATCTCGTTTCCTTCATAATTTCTAATAAGTTTATCCCGCATTGCTTTGGCACTGTCAAGATGCATCACCTTTACAAACTCAGCTTCAACAAGTCCATTCAAGATAGCATTCATTCCCTTAGCATTAAAACTAAACTATAACTTATCGTCCTTGGAGGCTAGCACAACAGGATTTGTATATCCAATCTCTACTACATCCCAAACATCAGCACCCAAAGCCATTAAGTATGTGCTCATTCTAATCTTCCAGAAGGCAAAATTTGTTCCATCAAACAGAGGGGGCTTAGAGGTTGAAGTCCCTTCATGACTTGTCATGTTTAAGCTTACAGATCTACCTTTGAATAAAAGGAACCCGCNAATTACTAAGACAACTGAGAGGGGGGGGGCGAGGGGGGCGGGTTGAATCAATTGTTAATGTGTTTAAACAATAATAAATCTATTAAACCATTCTTAAATTTTCTTCAAGTGACCATCAATATTATACAACATATGCACAAATAAAAGTAATGGGCATCAGTCACACATAAAGTAAACACAGAGACAGATTTTCACGAGGAAACCCATAAAGGAGAAAACCTCTTCTTCGAAATGATAGGTAGTTTTTTAAGTTCTGTACATCATCTATAGTTGAGCACCAACACAATGTGAGGCTGCTACCTCTGTTTTACAAGCTGCAACTTGTTTGAGAGCACCGACTCTCTTGTTTTTCTAGCACCCACTAGAAGGAAGCACCAACTCCCCTAATGTTCCAACACCAACTGGATGGAAGCACCAACTTCCAATTACACAGGCTCCAACCTGTATAACAGAGAACACTTGTTCTCCCTTGCACCACCCTGCCACCCTGGCTTCTCTGGCTGCAACCAGATAGAAGCTACAACTCCATGTGCTCAAGCTCCCACTTGAACCTCTGAGGACAACAGTCCTCCCTAGCACCTCCCAACCACCCTGGAATATAAATGAATAATTAAACAACCAACTACACAGATAAATCGATTCTTACCACTTCTTCTCTATTCTGTAAATCTGGTCTTCTTCTATCTGTTCTGCAATTCTTCTCTTCCTTTGTATGTTCTGCAAATCTGCTCTGCTTCAACTTGTTCTGTCATTCTTCTCTGCTTCAAGTCTTTTCTTCATCTATTACTCTTCTCTGAGTTTTATCTTACACTGCGCATATTCTCAGTCTCACACTGCGCATCCAGTGATTTTCCCTTTACATTTTAATTCATTTTTCGTCCAAAACAACCAACACCACACAGTCTGTGTCTTTTTCTTTTATGCACCACTCCCACAGTGGTTACACTTCGAATCTTCTAAGGCAAAAGAAAAAACCGTATATGCAACTGAAATGCCAACCGATCAAGAATCATGAATCAGTTTTGCTAACTGATTCGTAACTGATGAATTAACTATGAGAGAGAACAGTAGCCCTCCGATCATATTCAAGTTTATCTGCACCGTTGGATGAACTTTATTAATCTTGCCTTTAAATCGGGTTTCGGCATTTCGACATTCTTGTGGCCAAGTGTCTCGACACTTCATGTCGCGATCTCTGAAACTCTGATACAGAGCTTTTCTGCGCTAGCTCCTTCCACTATATGACCATGACCATGACCAAGCGCTTATGCATAAAGTGTTTTTCGCGAATTCGCATTTCGTGAATCTGGAGATGAGGCATCTCGACTCTCCAAGTTGCGATCCCCGAAACCCCAAAATGGAGCTTATATGAACTGACTCCTTCCCTTGTAACCATCGGCGGTGACCATAGGTTGTACCAAAAGGCGCTTCATATTTCACGAGTTTATAAACTTCATTGAGTCTAATCGACGGTTGAAATCTCCATAGATCCGACGGTCCAGATCTTATCGCGATCTCACATCTCACGAGTTTCCACACCATGCTCCGTTGACTCCAAGTCAGCGACTTGTCCATGATTCGACGGTCCAGATCTGATCTTAATTCAATGGCTCAGATCATATCGCGATTTCGCATCTCGCAAGTTTCCACACCATGCTCTGTTGACTCTAAGTCAGCGACTTGTCCTATGATTCGACGGTCCAGATCTGATCTTAATTCAATGGCTCAGATCATATCGCGATTTTGGTGGTTATATTTCTTGCCTCTCCAAGTCGCGAGTCGCGAAATTCCGAAATGGAGTCAAATCAACGGTCCAGATCACACCTTGATCTGACGACTGCGATTAAATCGTGATTTCGATGGTTGTGTTTCTTGCCTCTCCAAGTCACGAGTCGCGAAACTCCGAAATGGAGTTGGATCAACGATCCAGATCACACCTTGATCTGACGGCTGCGATTAAATCTTGATTTCGCATATCGCGATTTCGATGGTTGTGTTTCTTGCCTCTCCAAGTTGCGAGTCGCAAAACTCCGAAATGGCGTGGGATCAACAGTCTCGATCAACACTTGATCTGATGGTCATCGGGAATTGTAAATGGGATCCAACGATCAGAAATGTTGCTTCTTCTCTCGAGCTTACTTTGTTCCGCTTACTCTGACCTTGCCATCGATGATCTGCCAACAATCCTCTGCACTATCTCTTCTGAGCTTATTCAAATCTTCTCTGCAGCGTCTTCTTGTAATGCCCATCTATTACATACTTTTTGTACTCATGCCATCTTCATTGTTGTACTTTCCATCAATGACAAGTATACAAGCATGCGTTGTCTGTTAAATATTTGCCAACAAAAATAATATAAAGCAACAACTAGCTCCCTAAAGCAAGATACACGGGTATCCTCACCTCCAAAGAAGGTATGCAAGGAGAAACATTGGATCAAAGAAAAAAAGAATTGAATTGGATCCATTTGAGATCTCAATTGGTGAGAGTTGATTGAACCCGATGGAGGATCCATCTAACTCGGATGAAAAGGAATGGATTGAAATAAAGAGGAAAAAGGCCAAGGAATACAACAAGAATGTCCATATGAATCTGTAATCAAGGAAAGGGAAGGATTAAAGATATTATGATTGTTTTCATTATGATAATATCAAAATGTTGTGGACTACATAGAGTCTACCTAGGGCTCAACAACAATTGGGATAGGATTAGTTTGGTTAAATTTTTGGTAGGTATTAGGGGTTTTAGGGTAAACCTAAGTAGCCCTCATTTGCAAAATGTTATGCTTACACAAGCTTTGGTGAACTCTAAATAATACAATATTTTCTTGTAGCAAAAGCAAAAGTTTGTAGTTATATAATACCATGAACCGACACTTGTCATCATGTTTTCACACAACCATCATAAACATTGATCATACATGTGTTGAAGTTATGTTCTATCATACATAATAAATTTATGAGTGTGTCATGGCTAACTTCCTCATCCCTTGCACAATTGTTGGATTGACTTCCCAACCTCACAACCAATAAACATTGTTCTCTGCTAACTTTGGCAAGTCATTTACCATTTGATTTACATTTTTGTTTTAATTAGATCGCAGTTGTCTATGTATTATTTAAAAAATGTTGATGGTGAAACTAAAACTCAAAAAATGTGCCAACAAATTGTGAATTAAACAAAAACTAATACACGTGGTAGGTATAAATGGGCGGTCTAGTAGAACTTCCAACCTCGCAACAAAAATTAATGGCATTACAGTGTTATAATCTCTCTAAAATCACAATTCATATAATAGAATAGAGTAAAACTAAAGCACTATAATTCATTGTAATCCATGTGTTGAATTTTTTTATTAGACTCCCTCCTCACTATTTGGTAAGTGTGAATTCTTTAATATGGGATATTAGGACAAGTACTCAAACCTCTAATCACCTAAATAAATAAGGGAAAAGGACAAGAATGATGAATCTACAAAGATACATTGACATAACATGCAAGACCCTATCCCCAGATGGGGTGTTCGCTTGTCCAAATGATAATGTGGTCTGCGTGGCTCATCTGATGCATAACCGTAGACCCTCAGGAACCCCACCAACTCTCCATGTCATTACAAGCATCCCCTCATGTGTCAATCCACCATATACTGAGCAATTGGCAACCACCCCTTCTAGAGATAGTTGGACTCTTACTTTTGATGGCAAGGAATGTTTAATGGTCGGTATTAGAGGAAAATGTTTATCACACGATGGGGATGACTAAGTGCTTGTACCTGCACAAGGAATTGGCTACCAAAGTGATCATGGTAGCAGGTGATCAGAGGTAGAGGGAATGTTTGTGCACGCGACTCTAGATTTGGCAGAAATATTCCATGAGGTTAACAGTTATGGAAAGTAGTGAGATTGACAGCAAGGTACACCTACTCAAGGATGATTTCTCAACTTCGGATGTTTTAAATTGTTTCTTCATGATTTCAAATGTTGCTTGCTCGCACTGGTTAGGAAAGGATGTATAATCTTTGGTCATTGGTTCAATACTCTGGATGATTTAATTATCTCAACAATGGTACCCAAAGGTCGTAATCCTCACACCTCTAGTGTATGGATGTCTCGGGCGGCGGCCAAGGCAGCGATGGGTGTTGCAGACTATTATGAACATTTCATGCCAGTGGAGGACAAGGTTGCAATGTCGATATTGAAGGTCGAAGTTCACCTGGTTTGAGAATTTAAGGATGATGTAGAGGTGGAGCACCAAGAAGGGGGGTTGATTCTTGATTCGAGCTTCTCGAGAACCATGAATTCAAAATTCTATCATACTTTGGAGCTGTATCGGCATACAAAAACGATGGTAGCACTAGGCATGCTACCAAAAGACTAAGATTTTTGCCAGCTTAAGAGCCACATGGAGTTGTTGGAAACTCAAAATGTTTATTTGTTAGAGGTCGTGACATGGCTACCTTGCAGGCACAGAGGTGTCTTTCATCCACCCGTTGCAGGTCTGGTCAAAGGGGATTCTTTTGTTGTTGTTGATCGACCTATGGATTATGATCCTCAGGTTCCTAATGTTCAATAGAAACATTTTTTTACTTGTTATTTTTCAGTCTTATCTAGATTTCTCTAGCTCTAGAATAGACCAAAGAAATTACAAATTTTCTGAAACTATTTACAATCTTATGTTCAGACATATAAGGCTTTATTCTACCTAGTTTCCCCACTAGGGTGGACTTTTTTTTATTTTTGATCCTGAGAGACTATCATGGTCTCTCTAGACAACGAACTAGTTAATCCTTTGTTGTACAGTTTGTATATATTAATATAGTTGCCTTACTTACAAAAAATAAAACATGCAAGACCCTACTACATATGCACCATGTTATCCCCTATCCTAAGGATAACTAAGGAGATCATGTCTCAAGGCCCACAAGTCTTAGACATGGAGTATCGAGAGTCGAATGACTTGAGCATGGCCCCAGAGGACCCATCTTTTCTTCAATGCAACCCATCTATCAGCAACAGCAGTATCCATCCCATCAACCTAGTCCTAAAGTAGCAGTAAGTCTTGCTCCATGAGGTAATGAATCAAGGTATCATGGTATGTGTCACTCTAATTATTGAAGCACTTGAATATGTTGCATTGAATTCTCCTTCATTTCATAACGTTTTCTTGGAAATTATGCTCTTTGACTTGCTCATACCTGGGAGGGTGACATGATGCCTTAGTAAGCTAATCTCCCTTTAGGATGGGTTGCCACTGGATGGGATATGAAAGTTCATTGTCCATTCCCTCCATACTTACCACTTTCCATCATTACTTCTCTCATTTCCCCCCTCTACATTTGTTCGAGCATTGGGTTTTCCACACTAGGAAGGGTTGTACCTTGCCTTATGGGTAGAAGGGGCTAAAGGCCTAGAGGGTAAAAGTAGTTGGCAAGAGTTAAAATCCAAGATGAAACCTTTGTGATGATTCGCCCAGGGATTCCTGAGAAAGCAGTAAAAGGCTTCTCAGTAAGAAAAGGGAACCCGTAAGATAAATAAACACTCAAGGTATTAGTTGGTGGATGGGAGGTCTCATCATGAGTCGACCTATTAGGTCCATGGGCATGTAGCGATATGACACTACCATCTAGTTGGTCACCAAACCATGGTAGTGGCTCTTGGTGGCATAGCCAAGAGAAAGGGGGTCTCATCACGAGCCATCCTTCTCATTTCCGTGAAATGCTTGTGGGTAACGTTGTCACCTCTGGTCACCATGTCAAGACAGTGTCCCCCAACTTTTCCCTTGAAAATAAAAAATACCAAAAGAAATAAGACTAAGAATAAACAGCATTGAATGGGCTAGGAAACAATGGCATCCATGATAAGGTGTAGCTCGCCCTCTACAGAGGCACCCACAGACAAGACCTACATTTCTATGTTATCACTACAACCCCTGCCCAAACATTTCCCCTGCGCCACTTCACACACACTCACATGACCTAGATCAGTTCTCACCTGGGAAACACCCCAAACTTAAGGAGGATTATCCCAATAGGACATCATGAGACCTTCTCCAAACCTGACTTGTTAAACTACATAACGTCTTTGAGCATTTGTTTGGGTAAAGGGGGGTTTGATGCACGTGTTTGAGTAATTTGATTATTAGATGTGATTGGCATTGTTATGATCCCTGTGACTTATGAGCCCCTAGAAGGCATACTTGTTGTTGTTGCAGGGCTTTGCCCAGTGGACAAGTGCATATGGGGGAATGATTAGGTCAGACCTCGATGGGGTTGAAAGCCTAACAGATGGATGTTGTGACCCCACCAGGGGGAAAGAGAAACCAAAGGTTGGCACCAGGAAGAAAGAAGGGACACTCTGACAGACCTAGACCCGGGGGGGGTTGCCTTTCCTCCAGGACGTTGACCCTTGAGAGCATATGACATCATCATTTTGACCTTGATGATGTCACGTGTGTGCTAATTGGCACGTGTGGCAACATTCAGGGCCTTTGGAGGCCAAACGTTCTACACTTGAGGCCTAGTATTCCACCTTAGGGGCCTAACGTCACCCTAGAAGGGCATGACGTCACCCTTGAAGATGAAATTAGGGTTTAATTGTTGTCATTTATGTAGAAAACTGGATTTTAATGTAATTTGGCTATGTCAACCTTTTTTATGACCTAATTGTAATTAAAGGTCATTGATACTGTATAAATAAGAGATAAAAATATCATTTTTATTGATGATTCACTCATCACACAAGTGGTGGTCTGAAATTCGGCCCTCTTTTAGGGTTATTGGTTGAAACTAAGTGGTGTGCAACTTCTTGGAGAATCAATTTTGTTGTATCTTGGCTATTTTCATGGTGGAAAGTCTTCAACTAGGGTTTGAGCTTGATTATTCTTGGTGAAGTAAGTAGAAAATTTGCATTTATTTATTGTGAATGAATGTTCATGGTGAATTTTACTTTTTCATGTCAAAGATTATGAAATTGTTTGCTTGAAACCCTAGGAGAAAGGCATAAGCTATTATCTTTTTCTCTATAATTTTCTACTTGTTTAAATTTCTCAGGGATCACCTTGTCTAGAAGTAGATATTAGAGTCCTACCATTGTAGCACTCTAGTAACCCTACTTCTTTGTCTATTGCATATTTTCTTTTCGAATTGTCTAAGGAAAAGAGAAATCATTAGGGCCTAAGTTTCCTTACTTTCTAGCAATTATCTCTAGGACTTGGGTGTTTGAGGCCTTGCGTAACCAACACCTCTCTCATCTTCTCTATCTCCTTTGACTAAGTATTATCATTGTTATTTCCCTCTAAGATTTTTTGTTGCTATCATTGACTCCAATACCCTAGAGTCTATTCACTACTAGTGATTGATTAATCAAACTACTTACAAACTATCTTCTTTGGAACATTCGCTAACTCCTACTAACCTTAGAATAGCCTAATTCACTAACCAACTTGTTGTTGCAAAAGATTGCTACAACCATCTAACAACAGCAAATTGACCTTAAAAGTGACATGTTATGCTAGCTAGACATTGCTAAATCTGCTTATGACTATCTAATATCAATTTGCTTATTTAAAGCTACTAGTTCTAGTCTTTTTTCAAGCATTTTGGAGCATAAATATTGTTGTTGTTATAAATTTATCAGTGTTGTTGTAAATTGGTGTATCGCTGCAATTTTGTTTCAGCTAGTATATTTTTAAAGAGTTCATTGTCTCATGAAGCACTAATATCATTTTGGTACTTGGAAAGTGCCATTTTCTATTTGGTTGTCTTGTTCTGGTCAGATATACAACACTATTCATTTGCTTCATCTCTATAAGACATAAAAGAACCCTTTGAAATTGAGTGACCTGTGAGAGGGGGGGGGACTTTCTTACACTTTGGCCATAGCATTCTCAAAACCTCAAGTCACTCGGGACATCTCCCCTGGGGTACATTGATATACTCCTAAATAGAAAAGGGTTTCCTATTAAGGTGATAGTGATAGGTCACCCCCTGTTACACCAATCTTGTATCTACTTGCTTTGGGCTTTGGACTTTGGGCTTTGGGATTTAGGTAAGTACAGATTGTGCGATAACACACCCCATAAACTCAATGGGCATATAGCTAAAAAGTGTAGAACGTTTGGCCTTCATTCTTCATTCTTTATTTATTAACCACTTTTTGAAAAGGAAAGACAAGGGTGGGGCAACTTAAAAATGCTCAACTAGGGATGAATGGGTGGGTTATAATCTATGAAATATTCTATATGGATCAAACATATTACTCTTTTGTGAAACAAAATTAAGGGGAAAATCTCACTCTGGAGTAAATTCAAATTTAGAGGAAAGTTTTATTACTTTGGAATGATAACATTAACTCCAATATTATACTCAGATGACCAATAATATGCGTGTAGGACTTAGGAATTCAACCAAATTTCTTCAATGACAAGATTAAGTTGTTGGATTACTACGAGGGGGGGTGAATCAGTAATAGAGCAATTTAATCAATTTTCACCATAAAATGCAAGTGTTATATCAATGTAGCATTTTCATCCAACAGTTATAGAGTAAACAAACAATGAACAAATGAACAATCACACACATACACAATACATCAGTGTTTTACGTGGAAACCCAAAGAGGGAGAAAACCACAGAATGTTTTTTCTTATGTCTTTAAGAATTACATTCATTGGAAGCACCAATTTCCTTTGTTTCCCAGTTGCAACTGGAAGAAGGCTCCAACCCCCTAGTTTCTCAGGCTACAACCTGAGGGAAGCTCCAACTCCCCAATTCTCTGGCTACAACCAAAAGGAGGCTACAACCCCCTAAGTTCTCCGACTACAACCAGAAGGTGACCACAACCACCTATCATTGCCCCGTCCAATCACCCTGAAATATAAATGTCAAATGTAGACACCTTGTCATTGTCATTGAATCAACCATTACCACTGTCAACATGCCACTGTCAACCTGTACCAATAACCTATAACAACTTGTATCAATCAACTTGCACCAAACAACCTGTACCAATAACCTAAACAAACATGTACCATGCATCAACTGCACATCAACTATCACTCATTAAGATGTACCAACATCATCAACTATAGACCTCATGTATGTGTCAACTCATCAACTACTTGTCTCAACCATATACCAAAGACATACACCAATATAACCATCAAAAATTCATCAATCTATCCATAAACCAAATACCATAAACTCTTACATCAAACCATGTGCCACAACCTCATTGTTATGTAGCCTCAAGCTAAACCAACAACTTCAACAACACATCACAACCAAAAGACCAATACCCATATGCCAAATACCAACAACAAAATACCAACTACATCCCTCAACAAATCCGATATATGCAGCAATATTGAACATCCAATACCATCTCAAGAGCTAAACCCTAGCTCACAAAACATATCTCAAACAAGATGTGCCATATCTCTCATAAATAGACCCCAACCATGTTGTTGTCGCAATTTTTCTGCCGCACTTTTTCTACTATCTATCGCGATTTTTATGTCGCACTTTTTCTGCTACGATTTTTTTTGCCGCAATTTTTCTGCCGCACTTTTCTCTATCAATAATACCCACCCAAATAACCTTTCACAAAATAAATATTCAATGATATTCAATATAGGTTCAAGTGTGATTAAATGAGAGTCTTGCCTCTTGTTTATACATTTATGTAGCATCCCACTTTCCTTATTTTAGAGAGTTCTCCATTAACTTTATTATTTAAATAATTTCTTTTGCAAACACTTTGACTACTTTGACTACTTTGACCTTTTGGGGCTTCTAGATGACTCATGAGGGTTCTCCAACTTCACATGGCCATAACTCTCTAACCGTGAGGAGTTATGTAGCGTTCCACATACCATCGTAAATGGCATGACATGTACTATCCATCTAGAATAGTCTTACCTGCAAATATATCAAAAATCATACCATTATCCATCAAACACACTTGGGTCCATTACCCAAACCATTGTGCTACCAGAATTCGCTACCAGACTTTCTTCAAGGGTTGACATTAATGACAACCAACCCAATTAATCAACAATCTCCCCATTTGGCATTGAGGGAAACACTCTGATGCAATACTGAAGTCATGTCATGCAATACTGAAGTCATATCACTCATGCTCCCCCTGGAACCATGCCTCTGTGCTCTACATCTGATAAATCTCTTCCCCTTTGTCATCAATGGCAAATGTATCTTTCCATCTAGGATTGCTCCCCCTAACTGAACTATCCTTAGGGATACTCCCCCTGACTGAACTCTTCCTAAAATTGATCTCCTAACCTGGACTGTCCTCTTTATGGTGCTTCCTCATGTAAATCTAAGACATATAAGATAAGAATTCAAAAGCATTCATTTTGGAGTATAAATAACTCTGAGTCTCTGGCAAAGATATTCAAAGGCTTCTCTTGGAAGCGGTTTGGTAAAGATATCTTCCACTTGTTCTTTTGTGCCCACGTATTCAACTTTGATGTTCTTATTTGCAACTTGTTCTCGTAGAAAGTGATACTTGATTGGAATGTGCTTCGTCTTGGAGTGCATCACTGGGTTCTTTGAGATACTGATGGCATTTGTATTATCACAATAAATTGGAATGTGTTCATCATACTCAACCTGTATATCTGTCAGAGTTTGTTTCATCCATAAAACTTGTGTACAACATGATGTTGTTGCAATATACTATGTCTCGGCTGTAGATAAGGATATTGATGATTGTTTCTTGCTTAACCATGATACTAAACACTCACCAAAGTAGAACTTTGCTCCACTGGTGCTTCGTCGGTCATCAATGCAACCTACCCAATCTACATCTTTGTAGGCAATAAGTGATAGATCCTTTCATTTTGGATACCATAATCCAAACTTTTCTATTCCTTTGAGATATCTGAAAATCTTCTTCTTTGCTAATACATGTGATTCATTTGGTGTTGCTTGAAATCATGTCACTTGTCCAATTGCATGCATTACATCTAGTTTGGATGTTGTCACATATAGTAAACTACCAATCATTGACATGTATTGTCTCTGGTCTGTAGACTTTGAATCATCATCTTTGTTCAACTTGCAATCGGCTTGCATAGGAGTGGTAATTGGTTTGCAATCTTCCATTCCGAACCTCTTTAGCATTTCTCTGATATACTTAGTTTAAGAAATAAAAATTTCATGGTTGCTTTGACGTATCTGAAGACCCAGAAAGAAGGATAATTCTCTAAGTAATGACATTTCAAATTCATTTTGCATATCCTTTGCAAATTTCTGGCTTGTGAGCCGCCGTTTCCACCCCATATTCACCCCGCCCTTCTCAATCCATTTATCCTCATCCAGTCAATTCAATCTATACAATCCCTTAAATCTAGGTATGCAACGTATATAATGAGGAGGTTAAGCTTCCCCTTTCAAAGAGCCAGGTGAGACCGTGGAATAAGGCAAGTCTTACCTTATCTTGTCATTAGGTAGAGGAAGGAAAAAAGGAGATTGCCCCCCCGGATCTTTGATTGGGACCGGAACTGGTACGCTGGCTATAAACAAGTTGGAACTGCCAGTGCTATCTTCGCTACCTTCACGCTAAGCCCGAAAGGGCAGCTTGCGCTTTTCCAGTCCGTTAAAGAAAGTGGTAGGCTCGAACCCATTAGGCGGCAAGCATAGAACCAAGATTCTAACCAGTTGGGAACCCCATATACACGCCCAATAACGCATTCTTATATCTGTCTATATCCATCCTTATCCCACACCTAAGATCTCCACCTATCACTCTGAAACTCTCAAAGACAGGCTATATATAAGTAGGGGGCCAGGGCCAGCCAAGGTAATAAGTAAGTGAAGTGGATTTTACGAATGCCGGACTTTCCGTCGACAGTCCTGTCCCCCATAGGAACGACGGAAGGATAAGGCCCCCTTGTGGGGAGAAAAGAAGGAGGAAGGGAAGTGCGGCAGAAACGACCCAAACCGATACCCGCCCCACAACAGAAGAAGGAGACCAGGAAGCCACAGGATGAAGACCGCAGGAAGCGACCACTCAGTACTTCCAAAAATAATATCATCAACATAAACTTCAATTAATAAAATACTATCTTGAGTTACCTTAATGTAGAGGTTGTTGTCTGCACTTCATTTTCTGAACCTTGTCCGATGTAAATATTTATCCAATCTAGAGTATCATGCTCTAGGAGCTTGTTTTAGACCATACAAGGCCTTCTTCAATTTGCACACATAATCTACATTCTCTGACAACTGAAATCCTTCTGGTTGTTCAATGTTCACTTCTTCTTCAAGTTCTTCGTTCAGAAAAGTTGATTTCACGTCCATCTGATACACTTTAATATTCTTGGAGCATGCATAAGCTAGGAGCAATCGGATTGCTTCCATTCTGGCAACTGAAGCAAATGTCTCTTCAAAGTTGATTCCTTCAACCTGTGTGTATCATTTACATACCAATCTAGTTTTGTTCCTTGTAACATGTTCATCTTCATTTAATTTATTTCTGAATACTCACTTTATGTCAATCAGATTCTTTTTCTTTGGTATTAGAACCAATTAATAAGTGTCATTTTTCTCTATTTGATCCAATTCTTCATTCATGGCCTTATTCCAAAAGTCATCATTGTTGGCCTCTTCAAAACTGTTTGGTTCAATCGTAGATGAGAGTGCTAGGTGTGTTTGTTCTGGTGAACGGATTTTTCTTCTAGTCTCAACTCCTGCATCTTTGTTTCCGATAATCTGAACTAAAAGATGATTCTTTTGTACTTGTTTGCTAGGTGTCTTTGGAGGCACTCACTGAACTTGCTCTTCTACTTCTGTCTGATCCTCTTCATCTTCCCCTTCTTCTTCATCTTTTGTTTCTTCTTCGTAAAGTTGTTCCATTGATTCATTTTTTCCTTCCTTTAATTCTCGTCCACCTGTTTCATCAATTGTTACATTGATGATTTCCACAACTTTGTTCAACCTCAGATTGTAACACTTGTATGATTTCCTTGTACTTGAATAACCAACAAGTACTTCTTTGTCCACACAAGTCAAACTTTCGCATTCTGTCATCTTCTCTTTTGATGTAGCATTTGCTTCCAAATACTCTGAAGTGTTTCACATTTGTTAGTCTTCCTTTCCATAGCTCGTAGGGAGTTTTGTCAATGTTGTTTATGAGCGTTACTTTGTTTTGAATGTGAACCGGTGTATGCATTGCATGTGTCCAAAATATATGTCAATTTGGAATCCATTAACATTATTCGAGCCATTTCTTGTATGATTATCATCCATTATGATAATCTTCCTTTGTCTCTGAAACACTCTTTGAACCAATCTATGAATCCATGCTCTCGTCCATACTGTTCAAGACTCTACTTGCGCAACTGTCCATAATGTTGACTCATTTATTACGATACTATCATGAAGTCTTGATTAATCCATCAAATTGTACTTCTGCTAACTGAAGGCTTTGGATTTGTCTTTTCAAACTCTGCAAGCTTCTCAAAAGATGGTTCTTTGGTCTGTCATAGTTATCGTAGACTCCCCGTGTCTAATATTCATATTACCTAGGAGTCTCTAAGTCGGATGGTTCAAAACAATTCTTGCTCTGATGTGTATTCATCATCATCTTCATTGGTGGATTCATCATCTCTCTGAGCTCTGACTTCTTTCTTTATGTCAGTGGATTCATCTTTCACTACAATGTCTTAAAGTACAATCTCTCAAACCTGTCTCGAACTTGTGCTTTATTTACATATCATTTTTTTTCAGTTATTTTCCAAACCTTTATGTATCTGACATATTTCTTTTTATCTGTAAAATTTTCTTCATCTCGTTTTATTGCCAATCTTGCGATCTCTGGGACATCGTCTTTGTTCACTTGTTCTTCGTATTTTCTTATCCATACTTTCTTATATTTGATATCAGTGTTCTCTTTCATGGAAGTATCAATCATGCTTCTACAATCATTAGCTATGTGTCCATAGTTATGACATTTGTAACATTCAATGTTATGTGGGGCCACATATGCAATTCTTGCTTGAACATTTCTTTTATAATCTCTGCAATCTGTAACTTTATGTCCAAAATTAATACAATAAAAACAATGACCATAAAATAAATTTGCACACCTGGAAGTGAATGATATTCTTTGTGGTGTAGTCCTTCTGAATTTCTGCCTTGACTGACCATGATCATGATTGAAGTTTATTTGTGGCTTGAACATGAATGGTCTTCTTGAAGATGTATCTTCAATAGTTTTCTTAGATTTTGATTGACCATGATTCCTTCCTTTGAGTAATTCTGCATAACTCTTTATATTTTCTTCATTCTTATTTTCTAGCAACCTTGAGTGCTTCTCTTCATTCTCTATAGCTGATGTGGATATTTCTGTCTCTTCAACGTTCTTGTTGATCTTGATGATTTTACTTCTTAATGTGACAACTTTTTCTTCAAGCTTCTTGTTGATATTGATGATTTTACTTCTCAATGTGACAATCTCTTCTTTTTTCTTCATTATTTAAGACTTCATGACTTCTTCTGTTATTTTCACTTCTTCAAGCTGAATTTTTGATGTGATTATTTCTTCTTCAAGTCCTTTCTCTTCTTGACCAAACTCTGATGCAAGCTGGTTTAGATCGTTAGTTATTTCCTTACGATGATCTGTCAATATCTTCTCTCTCATTTCTACTTCTTCCTTATGTGCTTCTATGTTGGCTTCCAAATATTGTTTTTGATATTCAAGATTTTCTTCGATCTTTCTGGCTTCTTCTAGCTGAGTTCTTAAGTTTACGATGACATGTTGAACTTCTTAAAAAATGTGAACACTTTTCTTTTGTTTCATTAATTCTTTCTTGAGTGATTTGTTTTCTTCTCTTAGTTCATCTAAAGCACTAATTAATTATGCTTCATAATTGTCTTCATTTTCAATTAGTTTTTCTGCCTCATTTCCTCCATGGCATTTTATTTCAAGATGTCCACGTTTTTCATAATTAAAGCAAAACATACCTCTAGTGATTATGTACTCTTGATCTTCTGAATTTGTTTAACATGGTGAACATAATTCTTCTTGATCTGTATCTGCATCTTCTTTGGCATTTTCTGAATCTGTGATGGGTGAAGAATATATGTCATGTAACTTATCCCAAAGTTCTTTGGTTGATAAACATTTACCAACCTTTTCTCTTACCGGATTAGGTAATCCTTCCCAGATGAAATCTATTGATATTTTGTTATTCTTCTTCAATTCCTTCTTGGTTGCAGTCTTTGTCCTTTTTGAACTATCATATCCTGTAACAACTGAAAGTCAAATATAATGTCCCTGTGCCTGTAAAAATACTTTTGTCCTTCTACTCCACATCTCATACTTAAAACCATTCTCACCATTAAATATCGGTACTTCATTCTCAGAATAATCCATGATCTCCTTCCAGTAGTTAAACTGTTTCCTGAAGAACCGGCTCTGATACCAATTGTTGGATTACTGAGAGGGGGGATGAATCAGTAATAGAGCAATTTAAACATTTTCACCATAAAATGCAAGTGTTATATCAATGTATCATTATCATCCAATAGTTACAGAGTCAATAAACAATGAACAAATGAGCAATTACACACATACACAGTATACTAGTGTTTTACGTGGAAACCCAAAGTGGAAGAAAACCACTAAATGTTTTTTTTTATATGTCCTTAGGAATTACATTCATTGGAAGCACCAACTTTCTTTGTTTTCCAACTGCAATTGGAAGGAGGCTCCAACCCCCTAGTTTCTCAGGCTACAACCTGAAGGAAGCTCCAACTCCCCAATTATCTAGCTACAACCAGAAGGAGACTACAACCCCCTAAGTTCTTCGGCTACAACCACATATCCTTACCCCGTCCAGCTGTACTAAAATATAAATGTCAAAAGTAGACAACATGTCACTGTCACTGCCAACATGTACCAATAACCTGTAATAACTTGTACCAATCAACCTGCACCGAACAACCTGTACCAATAACATAAACCAACATGTACCATGCATCAACTGCACATCAACTATGACTCATCAAGATGTACCAACATCATCAATTATACACCTCATGTATGTGTCAACTCATCAACTACTTGTCTCAACCATGTACCTCAACCATATACCAAAGACATACATCAATATAACCATCAAAAATTCATCACTCTATCCATAAACCAAATACCATAAACCCTTACATCAAACCATGTGCCACAACCTCACTGTTATGTAGCCTCAAGTTAAACCAACAACTTCAACAACACATCACAACCAAAAGATCAATACCCATATGCCAAATACCAACAAAAAAATACCAATTGTATCTCTCAACAAATCTGATATATGCAGCAATACTGAACATCCAATACCATTTCAAGAGATAAACCCTAGCTCACAAAACATACCTCAAACAAGATGTGTCATATCTCTCATAAATAGATCCCAACCATGTTGTCGTGATTTTTCTACCGCGAATTTTTTTGTCGCACTTTTTTTGCCGCACTTTTCCTGCCGCACTTTTCTCTATCAATAATACATGCCCAAATAGTCTTTCACAAAATAAATATTCAATGATATTCAATAGGTCCAAGTGTTATTAATTGATAGAGCATTGTCTCTTATTTATACTTTCATGTAGCATCCCACTTTCCTTATTTTAGGGAGTTATTCATTAACTTTAGTATTTAAATAATTTATTTTGCAAACACTTTAACTACTTTGACATTTTGGGGCTTCTAAATGACTCATGAGGGTTCTCCAACTTCACATGGTCATAACTCTCTAACCGTGAGGAGTTATGTGACGTTCCACATACCACTGGAAATGGCATGACATGTATTATCCATCTAGAATAGTCTTACCTGCAAATATATCAAAACTCATATCATTATCCATCAAACAAACTTGGGTCCATTACCCAAACCTTTGTGCTACCAGAATTCGCTACCAGACTTTCTTCAAGGATTGACATCAATGACAACCAACCCAGTTAATCAACATAAGTATGTCCTAAATTTCTTTGATAATAACATTAAGCATGAGATAGACTACGCTCAGTTTTTCTTCTTTGTGAATAATGTTAAACACCATCATATCATCAAACCCCAAAATCAAAATGCACAATGAAACTTGGCATGCATTGAACTCTTAGGAGATGAGGTACTTAATAAGTGAAGATAATTGTTAGCACATGTTACTTGTTCGCAAAGGAATTTAAAGTGGTGGTATAGAAGTAACATAAAAATTTACATGAAAAATTAAGGTGGCATCATTAAAAAAAAAAAAACATCTTAAATTCAAATTGGTATCATAAAAAACAGTCTTTTGCATGCGTTTAGATGCATCATAAATTCAAAATTGGTATCATAAAAAACAGACTTTTGCTTGCATCATAAATTCAAATTGGTATCATAAAAAATAGACTTTTGCATATATTTTAGATGATAGTACTTCATTATACAAATAGATTTCAATTATTTGTTCGAATTTCACTTTAAAACAAATATGCGAAGATAAATAAAAATTCTTATATCTCATTGGTTGTAATCCATGTGGAATTTCACTTTAATAAAGTTAAAAATTCTTATATCTCATTATAATCCATGTGGAATTTCACTTTAATAAAGTTAAATAATTGATAATGTAATTGAAAGTTTAACCTATCTTAACCCTTTTATRATATCAAAATTTATCTCTTTAAACAAACATAAATAAATAAATCWTGGACWTCTAAGGGACTTTGCACAASACTGAGAGACCATCTCTTCTATCAACGCTTAAAATATATTGTAGATATATTTTGTGCCTTGAAGGTGTTTAGATGAAAATGCAACATGCTTGACAAATTAAAATTACAATATTTTTAAATATATTTTATGCTTTATGCCTTAAGCGTGTTTAGATGAAAATGCAACATGCTTGACAAATTAAAATTAAAGGAACTTAAAAAAATGTTATTAATAAAAAAATACAATAACTACTAGTTTAGTTTTATCTTGTTACATGAATTGGAATAATAAGACAAGCAATGCACACATTCTAGTTAAATATTGCATTCAACATAATACCATAAACATCTCCCACCAAAGTAGAGAACAAAACCATATTTCCTTTGGAAACGCGTAATTTAATTTGACGTTATATGAGAAAAAGACATTTTTTTGAAAAAACATGAAGAGGCTCAAATCTATGCAATGCTTTATATGGAACGAGTACTACGCTACCCTCCCAAAATATGTGAAAATTAAACGTTAAGGAGTACATTAAAATGGGAAATCTCGCTTTACACTAGAGTCAAACTTCGAGGAAAACTTATGACTTCGGAACAACAAAGTTAACTCGCATATGGTGCTTAGAGGGCCAGCTATGTGTTTAAGATTTAATGTCAAAGACAATACGGAATCATCACAATTCGACGCAATCTAAATGTTTTATGATTTGGACTCTTTTTTGCCATTTCATTCAACCAATTTTGCTTGAAATTTAGTATGGAATTGTTGGAATTGCAGATTTGAGTTGTTGAGTCTGTAAAATCTGTGTTCTAGGGTTTTTCAAGACACTAATCCATTTATGCATTCAAAAATGCAATTTAAACAACAGAAAATTGCAATTTCACCAAAGATTATATAGTCGAATTCTGGTGATGGTTGCCGAAAAAATCCAAAACAAAAAACATTTAAACTATGCCTCACAAATCTATACATAAATTTCATATTAAGCATGAGCTAGATTGAGATCAATTGTTTCATTGTCAATAACTCTGAGCACCATGACATCATCAAAACCCAAAAATACATAAGATGATGGACAGAATGATATCAATTTCTAGATGCCACTGTCAACTCCTTATGTCAACTATATTCAACTATAGTAGATGCCACTATCAACTCTTTATATCAATTATATAACAGTGGCATTTACTATAGAAATTCATTTCATTCTATCAGCTTTAAAAACAATAAAACACTAGTGAAAAATAATAATAGTAATACTATATGTCAGTGTGACAAGAACCGGACCGGAACCGGCAAAACCGGCAGGTCCGACCGGTTCCAGACCCTGACCGGTTCAAACCAGCCTCTCAAACCGCTTTTGACCGGTTCCGTACGGAACCGGTTTTTTTTCCTTGAACCGGCCGGTTCCGTACAGAACCGGTTTTTTTTGCTAAGGAGGCCCGCGGACGCAAAAGTAAGGTAATTTTTTATTTTTTTAAAAAAATTAGGGTTGGGTGCATGCATGGGAAGCTTCTAGAATTGTCTAGAGCCCCTAATGAACCTATAAAGCCAACCCCACCCCCTCTCTTTCACTCACACTACTCATTTGGCTTCTCTTGAGCTTTTGAGCTAAGAGTTTTTCTTGAGTTTAGAGAGTTGATTGTAGGGCTGAGTTGGAGAGGTTGCTAGCTTGCTTTGGAGAGGTGATTGTTGGGCTCATTTGAAGAGTTATTTTGCCTCTTTTCTTGAAGTTTATTTGGAGAGT
>ML784477.1:429745-446309 GCA_009831015.1 Picea engelmannii
TTTTGTGCCTTGAAGGTGTTTAGATGAAAATGCAACATGCTTGACAAATTAAAATTACAATATTTTTAAATATATTTTATGCTTTATGCCTTAAGCGTGTTTAGATGAAAATGCAACATGCTTGACAAATTAAAATTAAAGGAACTTAAAAAAATGTTATTAATAAAAAAATACAATAACTACTAGTTTAGTTTTATCTTGTTACATGAATTGGAATAATAAGACAAGCAATGCACACATTCTAGTTAAATATTGCATTCAACATAATACCATAAACATCTCCCACCAAAGTAGAGAACAAAACCATATTTCCTTTGGAAACGCGTAATTTAATTTGACGTTATATGAGAAAAAGACATTTTTTTGAAAAAACATGAAGAGGCTCAAATCTATGCAATGCTTTATATGGAACGAGTACTACGCTACCCTCCCAAAATATGTGAAAATTAAACGTTAAGGAGTACATTAAAATGGGAAATCTCGCTTTACACTAGAGTCAAACTTCGAGGAAAACTTATGACTTCGGAACAACAAAGTTAACTCGCATATGGTGCTTAGAGGGCCAGCTATGTGTTTAAGATTTAATGTCAAACACAATAAGGAATCATCACAATTCGACGCAATCTAAATGTTCTACGTTTTGGACTTTTTTTTGCCATTTCATCCAACCAATTTTGCCTGAAATTTAGTAAGGAATAGTTGGAATTGCAGATTTGAGTTGTTGAGTTTGTAAAATCTGTGTTCTAGGATTTTTCAGGACACTAATCCATTTATGCATTCAAAAATGCAATTTAAACAACAGAAAATTGCAATTTCACCAAAGATTGTATAGTCAGATTCTGGTGATGGTTGCCGAAAAAATCCAAAACAAAAAACATTTAAACTACGCCTCACAAATCTATACATAAATTTCATATTAAGCATGAGCTAAATTGAGATCAATTGTTTCATTGTGAATAACTCTGAGCACCATGACATCATCAAAACCCAAAAATACATAAGATGATGGACAGAATGATATCAATTTCTAGATGCCACTGTCATCTCCTTATGTCAACTATATTCAACTATAGTAGATGCCACTATCAACTCTTTATATCAATTATATAACAGTGGCATTTACTATAGAAATTCATTTCATTCTATCAGCTTTAAAAACAATAAAACACTAGTGAAAATTAATAATAGTAATACTATATGTTAGCCAAATATAAATACAAACATAAACAAAATATCTCTATATAAGAAAGAGAGATTTGATATGTATATATCAATATAAAAACAAATTTACACATAAACAGAAATACTATAGATATCATATTTAAATGTAAATATTATTATAATGCAAATATAAATATCTTAACAATAATCAAAATTGTATTTTTACAAATCCATATCTCCCTAAGTTGTGAGCTCTGAGAGCTCTGAGTTCCAAGTTCTATGGAGTTGAGGTAGACTACAACCATCTTAGTGTTTGATATTATGGTATCTGCGGGAGGTATTAACCTCCATGTGTAACCTTTGGCTAGAATAGAATATTACGGAAGCAAGAGAAACCCTCAACAGATGTGTAGAAACGCTAGAAGACAAGTCAGCTCAGTAAAAGAATTAATATTAAAGTATTAGATTCTAAAAGGACAAGTTGGCCCAAAAAAGTGACAAGAACCACTATAAATAAGAGATGATCTAGCTCATTTGTACACACACACTTCACACTCTCTCAGTCAAGTTTGGCACAAGTTTGGAGCTGCAGCTGCAAGGATGGAGGGTGGATCTTCTGAGATGGTTCTTGGTCTCTCTCTCTAGCGCCATATAGCCTAAGATGTGTGCCCTATTCTCTAGTATCTCTTGGTGGTGTTTTTGGTGACGGTTCTTGGTGGTATTCTTGGTAAGTGCAACTGCAACTGTTGCAGCTGAGTATTATTGTTCTTGTTTTGTGGCGTTGAGACTTTTTGTTTGGTGAGCTATCTTTGGAGAAAGATGATCTCTCTTGGTTATATGTTGGTTCTAGTGTTGCTTCCAGAATCATTCTATCTAGAAAAGGTTATGGTGCTCGGGGGTGGCTGCATGCCTATGGTTGGGTGACAATAGTGATATTGTCTATGGAAAAACGAGCACATCTCTTTAATTCTAACACTTAGATCCATCTTAAATGATAAAAAAAATTATACCTCAAGGGATTTGATCCCTCTAGACACTTGATAGATGTAGGGTTAAGATGGATCTAAGTTAGTTTTTCCTAATGTGTTGGCAATAGACTTTCATCTCCTTCGAATGTTTGTAGTTTTTTTTTATTTTGCATATGTAAAAGACCTTGGATATAATGTTATATAGTGAAACTAATTGTGACTAACTATTAAGAAGAAAGAAATCAAATAGAAATCAGCATCAAAGAAAGGTGTACTGACATAGGCAAAGTACTGTCAGTGAATTGCAGCAGTAAGGATCATATAAACCTTAACAACCAACCCATGATAAATTGCAGCTTCAAATCTCATTCAAGAATGCTGAGATGTTAGAGTAGAATGTAAACATCGTATTTGATTTGCATTCAATATGTCTTCCTGGAAATCCCTCATAATTTAGTGTAGCATGCATTCATACATTTTGTAAACTCAAAAACTACAAAACATGTTATGATAGAGCAAATCGGAATGAAAAGAAGACATAAACCAAAATATAGTTGCTTGATATTAAGAAATTCATACTAATTAACAAGACGGATGTTGAGGAGACACTCCCTGTAATCATATAATCCGAAATCTCTATGGAGAAGAGGGGCATCTCGCTCTTACATTTTTCCTTCTGAAATACTATGTCTAGCAGTTCCAAAGTAGCACAAGTATCTTCAAGAAGTCAACTGCCTATATATTGCTTCCTATATTTCCTTGTCTCTACTTTTCGTTTCTTCTCGCAGATAGCATAATTCCTTCACATTATATACCTTTGCAATATGCATTTCACGTAGTATCTCTTTCTCGTTTCATTTCATAAATAAATTCATGTACATGAAATATTTAGTATTAGTAAATTTGTTAGGTAAAACAAAAATCACATAGGCAAAAATGTTAAATTCATATCCGTCATCTAATTTATCTATCTCGGTAAAAATTGGCAAGGTATATTGATTTACAATCCTAAAACATTGTGTAAGGAAAGCAAGAGCAAAATCTGAGAAAAGGAGATATATGAATCACCCAAAATTGAAAAAGCCCGAGAACATATCAGCAAAAGAGTTATTTCCACGAGTAAAAGTAACGACCAAGGATTGAAAACAAAGATAGCATTGATCATGATGACAGTGATATAGATGACAACGTATTTGTTGAGGAAGTCTATATATATATACACACCAAGCCCAACGGGTTAGCTCAATCAGTTTGAACAGACTGTTTCAAGGCAAAGTTTGCCAGGAGGTCTCCAGTTCTAATATAGATAAGATTTGAGTCCAACTAAGTCTCCAGTGGGTTAGCTCAATTGGTATGAATGGACTGTTTCAACACGGAGTTTTCCACGAGGTCTCCTTTTGTAATCCAACTAAGGTTCTAGTCCGGTTAAGTCTTGTTGGGTTACCAGACACTATTGTGATTGGCAGTCAAGACACACTCCATCCAAATATTCCAGGGAAGAGGGGGGATCCCACGAGGTTTTCCTTGGAAAAAAATATTTAATCCCAAGAGGATAGCTCAATTGGTTCAAATAGATTGTTCCAAGGTGGAGTTTGTCGTGAGGTCTCCAGTTCTAGTCCAGCTAAGTCCGACTAGGTTACCAACTACTAATGTGGTTGGTGGTTGAGCCCTCAACTTCATCTAGATATTCCAAGGAAGATGGGGGTATCCCGCAAGGTTTTCCTTGGAATATATATATATATATGTTGCAATGCAATCCAGCGACATCTTGAAGCAGTTGCTGTGAGGATGACCCAAGTTCAAATCTTGGCAGGCTTGCTCCCCCCTGCATGGCAAATGGTTAAGTGCATCCTTTATTGCGGCCTAACCACCGATATTGTTCTAGCTTGTGTTGATGCTACTTAGCCTTCAGCTTGTTGATGTAATAGCATGTTGGCTTATAATAACAACCTCTTCCCAAAAGATATATATATATATATATATATATATATATAGAGAGAGAGAGAGAGAGAGAGAGAGAGAGAGAGAGAGAGAGAGACCTTGGCAAGAATATCTCAGCCATGGTAACAATAGCGAGATGCTACATTGTTACAATTCATTGAGAAGTACATAACCCTTAAAAACAATCATGGAAAACAAGTTATTGTTGTCCAAGACCCTCTGGTCACGGCACCTACTATAACACATTTGGAGCATCTCTTCAAATTTAAGAACAACTACTTATTGTCAAACCATATTGCTAAACTGGAACAAAACACTTACTGCCACAATGCGGCATAATCACCTTTGACAAAGGCACTATGATCAACCATTGAGTATTATGTTAAAATCATGCACCTATCATATGAAGACATGAAATCTGAAATACCTTTAAAACATACCCAACAATTTGCTCCACAATTGAATATAGAAGCCTATAGCTACATGTGAGCACTTGCGTTTAGATAAGGATGTTGGCACACAAGTAGGTACGAGTGGTTAATTGCTAACAGGTACAACTGTACAACTAAGTATTTGCTTAGCAATGTCTTTGATTAACTATGGTTTGATTCTAAATTATGGTTAAGAATAATTGGATATGAAGAACCATAGTAAATTAAGGTTACGATTCAGTGAAAATTAAGGTTGAGAAGATACGCCTCATACGGACAAGTTGCCCAAGCCACATTCAAGGTGTTGGTTAAAATAACTAGATACATCTGCAGGTACCCTGTGTTGGCTGGAAAGGTATCCAATGCAGAGAAGTGGTGTAAATATCTTATCAGCTGCTCATTTTATCATTCATATTTTTCATTCATAGAGTGCCTTTGTGATGCCCCTGGCCATTTTTTATGACAGTACCATTCTCCATGCTTGTCTTGCATTTTCTATTGGCTCATGAGACATAAGTAATAATGAGCTACTTATTGTTTAACTTTTATTAGGAACAATTTGCATTGATGTGCTACTAAGTAGCATTTATGGTGCATTAATTGGAGCAGTCTGCAGATTTATCAGGATGATTTATATTTAGAATCCGTGGTCCTTAATGAACTTTACAAACCTGCAACACTTCCTTTTTATTATGGTATAATATCTATGACTGCATTTATGGTAGATATGGGCATTCATAATAGCACATGATTCTCATAGCCTACATATTTGCACAGGTGGAATCAATAACCTATGATTATTGATGCAGGAGCATCGCTCCCACTCAGCATCCAAGTCAGCAGCCAACGCAGCCAAGGAGGGATGGAGCAGATCCCAAGGAGAGAGGGTGCAGCCTTCTCATTTTGTTTAAAAAAAAAATATCTCCAATCTATTGTAATTAAATGTTGTAAGGCTCGAGGGGCTGATTCATCGAATGAATCCAAGCTACATGTAAATCGCCTTTAATGGCTATAGTAGATCGTAGATCTTAGGGGATCCAGTAAGATCTGGATCAGTTGTAAATTAATTGTAATTTAATGCAATTAGGTGAGGAAGGCTCGAGAAGCCCCTATTTTGTATGAGAATCAATGTATTGAGGAAAAAAAATTCTCTAGATTAGGCAGAGAGAGGAGCAAGTAGGAGAAGAGTTGAGACTTTGTTGCAGTCCAGTCTTGTAAACATTGTAAAAGCATTCAGATTCAATAGAAAGCATATTTTCCTGTGTAGGAATCTTTGTGCGTGTTATCTGTGTGAACGAGTGTTTTGGTTTCTGAATGCTTACTGAATGTCTGTAAATGCTATGAGTGCTTGAACATTCCTCTTTGCAGGAACAGATAGAATTCTCTGTCTATGTGGATTTTCTGAGCATTCTAGGCTCCCGAGGCTGTGCAAGGAGTGCACACCAGAGTTATTAAAGAACTCTGGAAGCCAAGCGCAAGGAGTGCGCAAGAACTCAGTCAGGAGTTTTGTGAGGAGCGTGCCAAGTGGGCACACCAGAACCAGTGTTAAGCTCAGGAGGGAAAGAGTGCAAGGAGTGTGCGGACACTAGTAGAAAGTGTCATAAGCTCAAGAGGAAGAGCATGGGTGCCATGAGGGTACCAAGAGTCGCTTGAAGGAACAAAGGGCTGAGCCCCTTAGAAGTTCGAGGAAGTTGGAAAGCTCAGGACAGACAGCGCAAGTGTGCACAGAGCTTATGCAAGGTGTGCGAAGGCCAAGAACTTTCTAAGTTCTAAAGTGCGAGATAAGCGAAAGAGAATTTATTATAAGTTCCAAGCTCTAGAGGGAGAGCGCAAGTGTCCGTCTAAGTAGACCTTTCTAAAGGTTGAAGCGCAGAAAAAACAGTGCAGAGTTCCAGGCGGGAACTCAAGGAGTGGAGAATTCCTTTGTTTAAGAAATGGATGGTCGATATCAATCGTTTAGAGGCCCGAATTATTGTCACTCGTTGATCGGAGTTGGCCTTTCGAAGTAGCGAACGTTGGTTGGAGGGTTTTAGACCCCAAACTCCCGAGAACCGTTGATATGGGAGTTCTGGCTCCGAACGAGTGTGAGTCGTCGAATCAAGCCTTGATCATAGGAGAGCGAGAGTCGTCGACCGGGAAACCCCAAATCTAATCCTAGTCATTGATAAGAGTAGTGAATTGTTGTCGGAGATCTAATCCTGGCCGTCGGTCAAGGAGTGCCAAAACCAATATTAGTCGTTAATCGGGGAGCGAGTCGTGGTTACAGGGTTTAAGGTCCCAAACCCCGAGAACCGTCGATCTGGCAGACTCCAAATCCAGCAAGGACCGTAGATCCTCAAGGCATAAAGAAACACCAATAGTCATCCAATCACGAACAAAGAAAATCCGACCGTTGGAAGGTTAGGTTAAGCAGAAGAACGGGATAAGACCCACAGGTGCCGGTTAGATTGCTTTGTGACCGGATTTTTCTGGTTACGATTTGGAGTAACTAGAAGTGCATGTTATAGGAAGCGTCGACGGAAAAATCCGATAGCGCCTTTTGGGTTAAGCGCGTGGTCATAGCCCACGGTCACGTGGACAGTCTTTTCTGCAAGATACAACCAATGAGGATTTGGGTTCCATGTCTGAAGGAGAAAAAGGCATGTGGTTAAATAAAGGAGACCAGGGGTCTGCGGAGATCCTGAGAGCTAATTCAGCTCCTGTAAGAAACGATCGAGACCAGGAGGTCAGCGTAGCCAGGTTGGGCTGCGTCACTCATTGACAACACCCCTGCATATTTTAGAAATTTAAATGACTATGGATCTATATATTATATACAACATACAATATGCATGACCCATGGCTTAAATGATATGACTTCAGCCTCCAATTGCCTTACCTATGGGACCCATGGTACCTACATTTACTTTGGTAATCTGCATATTTTCCACATCTGAGACCCGTGACATGTAGTTATAAACTATGACTTACCAACCTGCAATTATGACTATGAAGCATGCATTTATGAAGACAAAATATGCAATTATAATAGGCAAATTTATATTTAGTGCATCTATGACCGTGACTTGTGCATTTATGACAAATTTCTACTGTGAAAAACTAATATTGAGCTAGAGTTGGGACTAGAAATTATTGATGACATAAATTCCGATTCCAGTATTTTTCTTCTCAACTATGGGACTAGCATACTGTATGAATTTTTTTGGCCAAATAAACAATATGCAGTTGAGATAGTATATTTTTCTCTGTTATCCGTGTTTTTATGCATGCCCAATAGCAGGATACCATGTCATTGATGTGGCAGTTATATTTATTGCATTCATATCTTTCCCATCATGAACCAAAGTTCCATATTGCCTTAGGATGATGCATAAAGTTGCAATGCATTGTGGATACAGATTGATCAGAGGTAAGTCCATGCTAGTCACATCGACTCCTAGCTAGTGGAAATTGGTATCTATCTATAATTTTGAATCTGTTTCTTGAACCAAGACTGGAACAGGGTCATTGCCCATGCTTCTTATTATGTCATTTCATTACGATAGCTTGCCATCCAATGGGTAACATGAAATTCAAGCTAAGTTGAGGGAGTTGTGCCATTGGCACAACTATACTTGTTATCTCTACCTATTGTTGTAATGGGCTCCTTGGCAATAAATATAGCTATCATGTGCCTGTAGATATATGATTGGGGTGGAGTCATGTAGAGCTACTTAATTAATTATTATATGCTGAAGCGATGAAAAAACATGACACTAACCTTCTAGGACTATGTACTGTGCAAATAATCTTTGACTTGAATATCATAATTTCTTATTGATTAAGCATGCATTGCACAATCACCACCAATTATCAATTATCACATTCTTCTTTGTACCTGTCTTTTAAGCGGTAAGAGTTGACTTGTGACAATACTATCAGGGCCTGGTTTCTAGTTTTCCATGCCAAAGGAAACATGAAGCAGGTGATGACTAGTATGTGGTCTTCCCTATAAGATGGTCCCCGCCATTCTTTCTGCTCATTCCTTTCTGTTTCCGCTGGGTTCCTGTAGCTGTCACATTAAAAATTATAAATAAAGCCACAATGACAAGCAGTAGCAGTCCTTGCATCCAGGTGGATGCCTGGAATAAAGATAGAGCAGCCACCAGTCTTGGTTCTTTGCTATCACGCGAGACAGAATAGCAGTTCAGAAAAAGTTTGAGGTAACAAAGGAAGTGGCTAAAGAGCTCTGGAAGGAGATGAGAGTAGCTAACCAAAGATCTGAGGAAGCTCTGCACAGTGTCAATTCTCAATTGGAAGGAGCTTTATTTCAGTTTCATGAACTGAACACTTGTCTGGATGGAACCCATCAGCAAATTCCAGTCTAGAGGACTGGGTCATTCATCTTGAGCAAAGAATGGACACAAGGGTAAGAAGAGTCTACTACCGAATGGAGACTCATTTTCATCTGGTCATCAAGGATGCTGAGGAACCGAGGCAGAGCCCCCTCCAGCAATTACGAAGCTATGGACAGTGAAAGCAGCAGCAGAACACCATCAGAACACAGCACCCAGGAAGATGAAGATGATGGAGGCTCAAATCAAAATTCTGAGGTTATTGAAATTGACAGTGATTAAAGTGAATGACCTCCATGGATACCATGTTTATGTTTTGTTCTATCAGCCATGTCTACCTAAGTATTTAGAAGTCTTTGGTTTCTCTATTAGGCAATTTTTTTATTCCATGATAGGTGTTAGTCATGATAGTTATCTAGTTGCCAAAATTTTGCTTTCTCAAAAGATAGTCATATGGCACTCTGTGGCCAATTTTCTGTATATCGTATATTGGAAGCCTGAGTTTCCCAAGATAAAATGTCCTACAGACCTCTGATATTATCGATCTATTCTTGCTCAATTAATACAAATTGTTCTTGTTAAAAGAAAAAAAATACCGTATCAGATACTTCTCTCTCACACCCTACATTCTCTATTCTCAATTAATACAAATTGTTCTCGTTAAAAGAAATATAATGTCATATCAGATACTTCTCTCTGACACCCTCTCCTCATGTCTCGTGACAATTTCTAAACCCCCTAGGTGGTAATGGTGGTTTAACCATATAACCTATTTTCTAAACCCCCTAAGTGGTTATGGTGGTTTAACCATATAATCTCAAATCTTCACACTTAATGCTACATTGGTCACATGTCATCAATATAAAGTTACTATTATAAAAATATTTATGATTCCTAAATATTATTTGAATGATAATTCTCCACCAAACAATGACAACAACAGCAGCAGTTTATTTCTCAACTTGCTGAACAGTCCTCTGCTGTATCCTTGCTTGTTCCTCTTAGTCAACCTACCTTCAAGCCGGACATGGAGATCTCCATTCCTCATTTTGATGGCTGAATTTATGGAGAAAGTTGGATCCATGGATCTGAAGTCAGGGAGCCTATTTTCTGGCTCAGAAGAATATTAATGATGACCAAAAGATCATGGTCACTGAAGTATATATGGATGATCAAGCACTTACATCGTGGCAATCCTATGTCCAGTTATTGCCTGCTACTTCAACCAGAGAGTCAACAATGAGACCAAATCAAAACAGCCATTCATAAACAGTTTTATCCTCTCGGCTACAAAAATGAGATGCTGGTGTTTTGGTTACAGCTTCAGCAGTGCACAGGACAATCYGTGCAGCAGTATATAGACAGCTCCGACAAATTATCAGTCAAGCTTGAAGTAAAGGGTCCTGAAGAAGCCCTCYGTATTAAGTTGATTTCTTGGTTTTTGACACACAAAAGGAGTTACAATTGTTCAATATTACTTCTTTTGGGAAAGCATTTTGGTTACTATCGAAGGTAGAGTTTAAGCTGAAGAAAGCACCTTCAAAGACAAATCAGTCRTCTCAACAACAGTCACAAAAGAAGGGTTCTAATACAAAGTCAACTTATTCTTCTCTTTCTTCTGCTCAACCTTCAATCAAGGGCAAGGGCGGCAATGGACAGAGMAAGAGTTTAGCTCAGACATCTTCTTAAGGCAACAAGCAGAAGAAGWTCAGAGCAGGACCAAGAGTGGTGAGGTTGACATATCTAACCTCATATCTTCTAATTCCAATCTAGTCCTTATGGCCAAGCACCACTTAGTTAGCAATTGAGAGGGTCTCCTTACCCATAACCGTTAGATCAAGAATACCCTGGCTAGGTTGATCATGGACAACAGGAGTCAAAAGAAACTTCTTTCTCAGCAGCTAGTTAAAAAGCTTAGACTTCCGACTACAGCACATCCCAATCCTTATCTTCTTGGATGGGTGAAGGAAGCAGGGAAACCTGACCCTATTACTCGTATTTGTTCTGTTACTTTTACCATAGATAAGATAAGATAAGATAATTTTATTAATGTCCAACAAATGACCACTAAAGTAGGTCAAAGGGACTGCTGGGTACAATGATGTCAATACAAGGTGGAAGCACTAAAGGGACTCCTATAAAAAGGCAACATGTAGAAAGAAGTGTGTGGATCTAATCTAAACCTCAAAGAATCAAACTCCAAGCTCCAAAAGCAAGAAACCAACCTTGGAGGAAGATGTACAATATGGGAAGATCCAGGATTTGGAATACAAGTAGTAAAACAAGCGTGTCATGGTCTGTTGGATCTATCTCTCCTAACATCCAAGGCTGAATGGAGGGAGGAAGCTGAAGATAGAGGGTTGTGTGGAGGAGGAGCTAGACTATGCATTGTGTTCCTGCCTAAAGGATGTGGCCTGTCGTTGGAGTCTGGACAATCTCCTCTAACTGTTGCTATGGGATCTAGACTTGCATTTCCATTGAGGTCTCTATGAAGTGTGGGTGATCTTTCGGCTCCACACCAATCTAGAGTCAAGAGCTAGGATGGTATCGATTTGCCTCTTGGTGCCCCTAGCAGATGGGAACATCGTAAAAAAGGAAGTGATCCTTTGAGTGGAAGCTAATCTCAGGGGAGGCTGGATGGTACGAGAGCAGAGTCGGAGGGCCTCTTGCATGTATAAGGCCAAACATCTCTAATTGGGGTATCTGAAGAAACTGGAGAGAGTCTAGGGCTCTCTGAATTGACAATGGAACCACCCTCTGAGAGGGTAGTAGATGGGGCAGTGGAAGATCAAGTGCTCCTCAGTCTCAACTTCATGAAGATGGTACAGCTAGTAGATCCTATCATATCGGTCAATCTAGTGGTTCACCTCTACCTGAAGTCTAGGTGAACCCACTCTGAACTAGCCTAGGGGAATGCAAAGAGCGTGCATCCAATGACAAAGTGTATACTGAGGTCGGATAATGAGTTTGTCCCTCAACTCCAAGAAGTGCTTAGTGTAGAAATCCATCTTCAGACGTACCCCCATGAGGGTTAATCCAAGTGATCTGAATAAATTGCTTGTATATGTCATCCCAAATGATCTTGTTCAACTTTTTTCTAATAGGTAGGAGGTGGCCAAGTGCATCCAAGGAATATCCGAACGGATGGATTCAGTCCATCTGAATGCCCATGGACTTCAAAATATTCGAGACCCCTGCAAACCAACATCAAGCATGGCCTGAAGGGCTAACAAAGGAAATGGTCTCTGAAGAATAGTAAACCATGTATGGATATCAGTCTCACCCTTTCACTGAGTTAGTGAAACCCCATATGCAATGTAGAAAAGAGACCAGACTAAACACCATCTCAAGTTGGAAAGGTAGGGCACCAAAATCTACTAGGATAATGTGTTGGGGGACTATTTGCTTGCATCTAATGATGTGTTGGAGGAGAAGGGCATGTACTCTCTTGGCTAAGGCCCAATTCGACTCTAGCAAACAAGGCCCCTAAACCTCTAAACCATAGAGAAATGTGGGCCAAATAAGGATGCTCATGAGGAACATCTTGGACAAGATGTCCTGAAAAGGGTGTCGAAAGCACTATCTCTTAAGGAGGGATAAGGATCTGTAGCCCTTGTTGACCTAGGGTTGAAGGGTGTTCGAACAAAATCTAGCACCCCCATATGATGTAAAGTCCCAACCATTAAGGGGATAGTCTTGTGCAACTCAATAAGGGTACCCTCTATCACCACAGTAGCTCTTCCTCTCACTTTTGGTTGTCTCTTCTCCAACTCAAGGGGGGATTCCCTAAAAAGTAGGATTGTTAAGGCTATATAGTGGAGGCACATGGTGATTTAGTGAAGAGCAAGCCTAAGAAAAACAAGTGGTTGTAGAAATAGTGTAATAACAAGTGGTGTGAGAAGGAAAAATGAAGGTAGAAACCCCAAAACCAAGTGCCTAATCACACCTTGGGCAAATGGAGTTAAGGAAGCATAGATCAAAGAAGGAAAGTGCATGAAAATGTAAGGTAGTGGGGACTGCTATGCATGCCACAAATCTCCCTTTGCTTGCTATTTTTTATAGTAGAAAATTACCTTGGAAGGCTAAAGGTGCCATACTTGAGCATTGTTATGAAAGTGAGGATATGTTAATCTAGCAAAAATTGGGTTTATTAGATGGTAGGATAGCATAACAACAATAGCAATAAGAGGGGTTGAAACCTCACATTACAGTATCCAAATGAAGAATAATTCATTACAAGGAAATTATAACATGCTACAAGGGTTTCCTAATACAAAAATAAGCTTGTGGAAAGTAAATGCACAAAGAAAACCTCACATAAAAATTATATTATACCTCCAATCCTCCATAAGGCTCCAAGCATGTGGTGTATAAATGACGTCGAAAGGGAGATCTCCTCAATAACCAAAGTATCAACAACCATTACAATGAAGAGAGAGCTCCTCTTTATAGAGTGAGTCTCTTCTCTCATACAATGAAATATTATTATCCTTCTAACTAACTCCATGACAAGTCAAATAAATAGTAAAATATTGTAGTTAGATCTCTCTTCAATCCATGGTTGACCAAATCAAGGCATGTGGACACTAGCCTCTCCAAGACATCTTGCCCTCATCCAAAAATAGTAGTGAAAGAACAAGATAATGCTCATGAGAGGGGGGCGTACCACTAAAATAGGCACCATACCAAGTCAAATACCAAATGTCCACATGGAATGCGCCCTCCAAGAATGCATGCATGCAAAGTATAATAAAATAATTCTCCACATAGGAGGATGTGCTCCAAGGTCCACCTAGGAGAACTCACTAAGTGCGCCCTCAAAGATGCATGAGAGAATAAAACATATAATAATCCTCCTAGGAGAATGCTCCATAACAAACATCTCCAAAAATAGCAAGAAGTCCACAAGATAAATGCAACCAACCAATCCAAATGTGTAAATCCCAAGGAAACCAACTCTAGATGAATGTGCAAGATGTCAAGTAGATGGAGTGCTCCACAAGAAAGGATGTGGTCAACTCCCAAAATAGAAAGTAGAACATATCTCCACATGTGCACCCTCCAAGAAGAATCTCCAAAAATAGAAAGGAGACCAAGCAAGAGCATACAAAAGCCACAAGTGTGGCCCTCCAAGTATGCCACATGCCTCCCAATAAATGCCCTCCATAACCACCTCCAAAATAATACATGTGCCAAGTCAAAGAGGTGAGGGTGCTCTCCAAGAAGCTCAAAAGATGCCAAGTGTAGCTGAAACATCCATGCAATAAAGATGAGAGAGCACCTAGGAGAGGTGCGCCCTAAAAAAGTGTCATATAACTACCTCAACCACCCAAAAAGTAATGAAATATCTCCAGGTGAAATGCACCCTGGGAGAATGTGCCAAGAGTGGTTTGACCTCATCAATAAACCAATAAAATAGTTCTCCATATGCCATGTCATAAATATGTCCAACCAACCCAAGAGAGTGCGCCCTAGAGAAGTGTGACAATCTCTCCAAGAAACAATAAAATAACGCATGCCTTGGAAAATGTGCCCAAGAAGGTGGGGGCACTCCACAAGAAAGCCTCAACCAACTCCAAGTAACCACTTCAAGTGTGACAAGCAAGCCAATGAGGTAGGGCACCCAAGCAATTAACCTTAATTTAGATAAAGTAGATTAATTTAACCATTGAACAGTTAAATCAAGCTCAACATGTGTGCACAAAGGTTGATGCTCAAATATAACCATAGTCCCCCTCCAATAGTCACCAATTGATTAAATCACCAACGGCACCAAAAGATGTTGCCCCTCATTTTGCACGAGTGTTGTACTAGCGAATTTCTTCACTACCCTTGTGATTTTCATCACAAAGAGCTTTGGATGGTTGGAGCACTCACTTGATTCCATGGATTGTTGATGACATGGATGATGACGTGCTATAGGTTTTGATGATGTATTGATTGATCACATGATGTTCTAGTCTCCACTCCATATTAGATGGTTCTGCATGAGGATGTATAGATCCCTTGGTGAAGCCCATTGATTGATCACATGATGTTCTAGTCTCCACTCCATACTAGATGGTTCTACATGAGGATGTATAGATCCCTTGGTGGAGCCCCTAGCATTTTGGGACTAATTGGGCATTACACTGGCTTCATCATGACATTTGGCATATTCACAACTCTCAATGCATCTTCACAACTCCCAAAGAAGTTCGCAACTCTCGAGACACTAGTCACAATGCCCCAGGCAGTTTGGGGCTATTCTTCATGCACTTGGACTATCCATTCCATGCCACATCACATCTCACACATTTGGAGGCATGTGTCACACATTTTGATGAAGTCGTCCTTCTCCTTGAAGAGTTGGTGGGGCTCTTGATGACTTGGTATATGGGTTCATGGCATATTTTAACTTACTCTTACTTGGATCCACTACTCCTCGTGCTTTATTGATCTTGTTATCCACTGAGTTGCACTAATTGGACTTGCAGTTGAGCCGCCAAAGATTGAGCAATCAAATGCTCAGAATTCAATGTTCAGAGGTTTAGCCGGTCTCTTCAACCAACTTTTTCCACATTTCCATCCCTTTGGGGGCATTGTAATAAATGAGATTAGCATGATGAAGTTGTAAAAGACTTGGCCACCCAAGACCTGAGCACAAGTATGTACTCTAGGGTGTTTTTTTTACTTGTTAATTATCTTTTGCCTGAGAAATTAGGCGAGTTATAATTTCTCAGTTTTTTCACTCAAATCACCTCCAAAGTTGGAGTATGTGCGGGTGGTTAGGCCTTGGCATGGAATTCCAATGTCTAGTGTCTAAATGTTTATATTACCATGTTAGGTCATCTCTATTGAGTCATATGTAAATTGCACTAAGTCCCCCCTAGGATTTTTTAGAGTTTTTACTCAATAAAAAATTTCCCGCAAACGGATAATTTTAATTGTAAAAGTCAAAAAAGTCATAAAAGTGGCATCAATTGTTGTCGTATGCCGTGTTTATGCTCGTTTTCTAAGCCAGAGCACCTCCTAAACCCTTATCCCCCCTTTGTTGAGTCAAAAAAGTGATTTTAATCACTCAAAAATGATTTTTGCTCTCAAAAAGGTAAAAAAGACAAAAAAATCAATAAAAATCAGCTTGTTAATAATAGGGAAACATGTTGGGGACATGTTTTCCCTTTGTCTGGAGTCCGAGAGTGAGTTGGAAACTCCTCTCCTAGTGATGGCGACTTGATTGGGTGAGTTGGCAAGGGAGGAGATCCCAATGCTCCCACTCGAACTCATCTTAGCTAGATGGGACACTTGCAAGAGGGGGTGTGAATCCCAAGAAGGAACTTGCCCTCACCTCACCCACTCACTTGAGTTGGCTCCTCCACTTGGTTTGCAAAGAGCGAGTGGTGAAAAATCCACTCCATTCCACCTACCACTCACTCCACACCTCTCCACTCATTCCTCACTCAACTCATGCACATCCTCACTCAACTCATGCGCACTATCCATCTTGCCATGCACCCTAGCCTTGGATCTATCACCCATTTTACTATAAAGCAAGGTCGACCCACCTCCTTTAGAGTTAGTTGGAGCTTGGGAGAATTGCTATGTTGTAATATCTTTTGCATTGAATATAAGAGACTTTGGAGGTCAAATTCTTGGTGTGTGGTGCTCATGTGTGGATGGATGTCAATATAAATTGAGGTGATGTTGTTTTAATTGCTTGCATTTTACTTATTGTTGAATTTAGCTAATG
>ML784477.1:532553-544553 GCA_009831015.1 Picea engelmannii
GACCTCGTTGTTAGACGTAAAGCAAGATGTGACTAACACTGAGCTACCAGCTTAACAGCTGTGACATTGAGCCAGTGTAGTACTGTGATGTGCCAGCCTAGTGCTGTGATGAGGTATCATTTTTACTGATACATTTTGATGCAAATGATGATGGCATTCTTTCGAGAATGATGATGTTGCCGATGAAGAAAACTTCCAATGACTCGTAAATATGCTAGCCAATGTTTCAAGATGATATTGACGATACTGTCCTCCTGATGCCACTAATGATGCAAACCTCTCTCGCCTGATGTTGTTGAAGAATACCCTTCTTGTTAAGGGGGAGTGTTGAAATAATGTAACTGCAAAGAGTATTCTTATTATTATTGTTATTTTATTAATAGGATTAATCCCCATTGTGGATTAATCATGTCAGTAATTGTATTAGGACCAAATCCCCTTTTGCGGATTGGTCAACGGACAATTGTAATAGGCACAATAGGGCCGACCTCAATAACTCAATAATAAAATTAATCATTAACCAAATATTAATTATCTTTCACATATGGTGGGGTCGACTTGTACCCTTTACATATTAATTATGAGAGACTCAGTGGCCTAGTTGTCTCCACTAGACTATAGTCTCATGCATCATGGGGACAAAGACAACCCAAAGCCATTACCTAAGCACAACGTTATAATATTAAGTTGACTTTGGGAGAAAAAGGTAAACTGAAGGAAAGAAAAGAACGTGTGTGGAAAAGCTAGGAGTTAACCCTAGGGGTTAACTAACTCAACAAAGAAATAGATATGGAGTATAAAAGAAAGGAAGGGCGCACTTCTCACTCATTCTGGATTATTATTACATTTTGCATTTGGGCTCTTGAGCACAAATGAGTTTTGAGGGTTTTGAGATTACAAACCCTAGAGATCAACTTGGTGATGAAAGATCCCACCTATCTTGATCCAAGCTTGGTCCCGGGGGTGCAATACTCCTCCCAAACCATTCTACAGTAGTTACAGGTACCATCTATCAGCCAAGGAAGGAACAATGCGCAGCCTAAGGCGTTTCCAGCAAGGGGGGAGCACCATCTGAAGAAGAAGAGTTCGATCCAAGCAAAGGAGGAGGATTTTGGGCATATAGACTTCTGGGTTTTCTCTGTAAGGTCTAGGCCATCATTTCCAGCCTATTTTGGGAGAAGTTTACTTGCCATATGATTTGTTAGATCTTGGCACGAGTTAGAGAGAAGGAGGGCGCACTACAGAACAGAGTTTCATCTATTTGGAGGAGCAGTTCTTCACTATTCAGCTGGAGACTTCACCAGGGGGTTTGTCTTGCCCCGGGCTACTCTTCCAGCAAGTTTCAGATCATTTGGAGGCTCCTAGCAATAAGGCCAAAATATTGGGTCTCTTCATCCATCCAGAAGGGCGCAACTCAACTAGGGGGGTTTGTATCTGATCCCTGGAAGGAAAGAAATCAATCTTGTGCTTTGCATCAGCTTATTGTATTGCCTTTGGAGGCTTATATCGTCGGTCTTGAGCATTTTGTAGCAGTTATTGTTCCAGTTGGATATTCTTATTGGTATTCTTCCAGATCTGCAGATCTGTTGTATCAAGATCTCTATATTATCTAAATAAAGGTCAGATCTGAGCTATTTGGTTCCATATTGGTGTTTCTTGTTGTATCTTGTCTTTTCCTTATGTTATATCTTCAGATCCATGTCTACGTGCTTTGATCTCATAAACACAAACCCTAATGCGCAACTCCATGAGTAAACCTGCAAGCACACAACTAAACAAACAATAAACAGTGAACAGTTAGTGTTTCCAACAAAAAATTGGCTAGGGAACATTACAATTTCATTGTGTGGGCCATGACTTAAGCCATGAGTGCATTATGAAGAAATAATTAGGAAGTCCTAGATAATTGGGTGAACAGTTGTGTTCCACTACTGCCTTGTAGGTGGACCTACATGTGTGTATGGAGGTTTTAAGACCATGATTTTCTCATTTTAAGACCATGATTTGATCATTTCTTTTGCTTTTGAGGAGCTTTTGGATGTTTCTAAATTGATAACACAACTTCTAGTTTCTAAAACTCTACATAATGTACATAAATTGGCAGAAATTTTTTTTTCCCTAAAAAAATTTGAAATCTGCCCCTTTAAGTGTGTTGTATGGGTGTTGTACGAAACCGGTCAAAACTGGTTGGAACCAGTCAGAACCGGTCGAAACCGATCAGTTTGGTGCAGAACTGACCAAAAACAATTCCAAGTCACCGATCTGACCATTTTTGCTCAGATGGTCAGTCCAACCGGTCGGTTTTGCCGGACCGGGCCGATTTTAATAACACTGATCCTGTGTGATTTGTTTGTTGTGGTCTAAGTTGCAGGAAACGCACCCCCCCCTGTTTCCTGCCCAGAAACGGTACGAAACGCTAGTACGGGTACGGTACGGCCGGGAAACGCCGTCGGCCATACCGTACGGCGTTTCTCGATTTGGAAACGCCATACGGTACGACCGGCGGATTTCAAAGCAAAATTAGGGAAAAAAAGGGGGTCGTGGGGGCCCCAAACTGCCAGTTAGATTTAGTAATGGTTTTTTTTACATTCTCCAAAGAGAATAAAGATGATTTTCTACCTTTTTGTTTTAATTAAAAAAAGAAACTTCTAGATGCAAATAGAAACCCTAAATATCCTTCCTTTGCTATAATAAACCACTTGCTTCACTCATTCCTCACACTTTCATTAGCAAGAGGAGCTTCCTACAGCAGCAAGAAGGAGATTGTGTGGGGCTTTAGTGAGCAGATTTCTTTTCAATTTGGTGTGTAGATATATTTTATGTTTGCTTAGCAAGTTAGCAGAGATGTTTTTTGTTCTCTTGGTTTGCAATATACAAATTTTTGTTTTGTTTGGTGAACAGATTTTCTTCTTTTCTTACAGCATTCATGGCTTCTCAAAGTGTTGTTTCATCTACCCCTAAAGTTGTTGAAGTAAGCAGGCAGCAGGAATACTATCCTCTTTGGAGGCATGTTACCTAGGTCAAGGCTATGGGTGTTGGTGGAGGTTCATGGGAATGGAAGTGCAATTTATGCAAGAAGGATAAGACCTTCAAGGGCTCTTACACAAGAGTCAAGGCTCACATTTTGCATGAAGGGAAGGGTGTTGAAGGTTCTCCACATTCTCTTGATCTACAGGTGAGGGATAGATTCCATAAAGAGCATGATGATGGCAAAAAATTAAGCATAATAGAGCAAAGAATGCATGGCAATAGCAAGCATCCTCCTTCCTTGGGTGTTAGCAATGAGCCAAGGATTGTTCACGAAGCAAGGAAGGGGAGGGCGCTAGAGGTAGAAAACGAGATATCCAAAGGCCCTGGAGGACGAGGAGCAGCTTCAGACAACAAATTGATGAAGATGTTCAACAACCAAAAGAGAGAAGAAACAGAGTCAATAGTGGCAAGGGCCATATTTGCATGTGGTATCCCATTTAATGTGGTTCGGTCCCCCTATTGGAAGGACATGGTGAAGGCAATTAACGAGGCTCCTCAGATATGGAAGGATATGGTGAAGATACATGACATACTAGTGCTTAAATTGGTTCCACTATGTACCCGGGGCTCTTCAGACCTATTTTTCGGATCCCTATTGGTTTCACTCATATCTTGATTTTCTAACATCGGTGTGTTCAAGACAAACAAGGAGTCTTCAAAGTTAGGTTTTTTATGAGTGGCCATACCCAAACCCTCGGATGGTTCATGTTGTCTTGAGACGTTTAAGACATTGTTGATGTCTGAGAAAGTTGTGCTCCATTTCCTTTTGGGAGGCATGAGTTTTACCTCAAGGATTTCTGGGAGCTTGAGTTCAGTTTCGGTGATATCCTCGTCACTAGATTTCCAAGGGTTATTATTGTGCGAGAGATTACCCTGATGGATGTAGTCTTAGAATTCAAGGTTCCTCTCAATCTAGTAAGCGAAATATTGTGCTTCTTCTAGAGTCGAGGGTGACCGATCTTTGAGAGTAAACTGCAAAACTCCTTCCAACGAGTTCAAGTAGTGTTGGAGTATAGTTTCTTCTGAAAAGCTAGGTCGGATCTTTTTGAGGAGAAGATTGAACCTATCATTGAAATCCATAATGCCCTCGCTAGAGGCCTTGCAAATATCAGTATATTGAGAGTAAAGGGAATCCATGCTTTCCTTTTCACACCAATCTTTCTTAAAGACTTGTTCAAGATCCTCAGGGGTTTTCATGCTTCCTTTTGGGAGTTTGTTAATCCACCTTCTGGCACTTCCGATGAGTGAGCTCACAAAGAGCCTTAAAAAGACGTCAGGGTGTTCTTGTCCGGATCGGTGAAAATGAAACTCTTCACAGAACTTGGTCCAATGAGAGTCGCCATAGGATCCCTTTTCCCCTGAAAACATAGGTATCCAGGATTCGACCTTCTTGGGTAGATCATGTAACCCCCCTTGGGTGTTAGTTAAGCTTAAAGGGCCAAAGAGTTATTCATGGGACCATCTGGGAAAGTTTACGGGGGTGACGGGAATTGTAGAGGTCATAGTAGATGATGAAGGTATATACTGACTCCCACTACGGGTCGTCATTAGATTTTTGTGGAGTCGCCAAATGATTTGCTTGAAATCATCAAAGAAATAAGGGAATCACCCTAAGTGGAGTCGCCAGGTAAGCTTGTAAGATAAAGAGTCTAGAGGCAAGGCTTACCGAAAAGTGTCGTCTGAGGAAGGTTTGACTCAGTGTTCCCCGGCAATGGCGCCAAAATGTTATCACACAGTTTGTAGCTAGGATAAAAGGCTATAAGATAGAAGGCCAAACTGGCGTAACAGGAACCAATCCCACCCAATGTCACCACAATGGGATGGTTCTTTCTCTTTAGGGAGGTTAGGCCCAGGGGAGACGTCCTCGGTGACCTGGGGTTTTGAAGAGGCAAAAGGCTAATGAGACAAAGATAAGATTTTCCCCCTTCACAAGTCACCACCCAAACAGATAGTCTGGCCAAAGGCCAATTTAAGAAGTAAAACCCCCAAAGAAGTGTATTGCCTGGAACAAAGCAACAACAAACTGATATATGCAAGCTATTTCAATGGGTTAGTACTCTATAAGACTATCTGATAAATGCATATAAGCAATTAACAATAAATGTTGACGAAGTCAATGTTTATCAATATCAATGAAAAGTTATAACACTTCACCAATAAATATTGGAACAATGTAGCATTCAATGTAACCAATCAACACCTTATTTAATTAATGCCTAAACCACCATTCAATTGCTTTTAAGACAAAACGTTGCTGCACTAAAGATGTAATAACCAAGGATGACGGCAGCACTTAGGGTTAGTAAGTTAGGGTGAGTGTAGTTAGGGTTTGAAATTCAAAGGGTTTTGAGAGTGTTGTAATCAAGTTTCACTTCGACGTTGGAGGACTTTAGATCAGTGCCTTAGAGGGTAAATGGAGTCAAAAGTGAAGGACGCAAGGGTTGAAGGAGGAAGGCTAAGGACTAGAGGGAAAAGATCTGAAGTCTTGCTATGGCAGGGCCTCATAATCAAAAGCCTATGGGAGAGAGGCTCACTCCAGTGTTGCTATAGCAAGGCCTCGTGCTCTCTCCTCCTTCCTTAGGTCAACTTGGCAAAACGGCAAGCTCAAATGAAGCACAAAATCAAGACAAGAAGGCTTAATGAGGGAGAGTGTTGCTATAGCAAGGCTCTTTCATCAAACCCTAAAAGAAAACGACCTTAAGTGTAGATGACCTAAGCCTGGGACGTCTTCTTCCTCTTGAATTCTAAATGGTACGGCTAGCAAAGGAGAGGAAGAAAAAGGAGTGTAGCTACGGCTAGGCTCTCTTTTTCTTCTTCAATGACTGAAAGTTTCTCTATCAGGGAACATGAGACAAGGACCTACTTGTGTGCTTGTCACCTAGGGTTTTGATTCAGCAATTTATAAATATATGCAAGAAAATAAGACTACAACCATTCATTCAAGAATTTTTGCAGAAAAATACTTACAATTCATCAAGAAATAACCATGAAAACCCTAGTTGTAACACCTTCCTTCAAGAGAAACACCATAGAATGCCAAAAATTCTTCCTTCAACAAGTGCGCCTCACTAAATCAGCCAAATACCCAAGATAGGGCACAAATTTCAGACCTCCTTCTGGAGTGAATGAGTGATGATGAAAAAATGAGAGTGAAAATCCCTCATTTATACAAAACCTTGACCTAATTTTACATTTTAGGTCAGGTAAAAGGCCGACAAGGCCAAAATATCAAATCATACTATTTTTACATTAAATTGTCAAATTAAATCCTAAATCAAGCTGAACAGAGAGTAAAAGCCCCTCAAAATGAGACATTAGCCCCTTTTTGGGCAGATGGGGCGTCCTGGAGCAAAACGTTAGCCCTCCTTGGGCTTCTCCAACCTGCCACAAGTGCCACTGTTGCCTAGTCTGTCTGCCCCAAACGTCCATGATGCTGGGTGACGTCATGGTCAAGGTGGTGACGTCCTAGGCCTCCAAAGGCCAACGTTGCACTGAGAAAGGGTCATTCCCCCTAGGTCAAGCTCTATCGGGGTGCCTCTGGTGGAATGTCCCCTTCTCCTCTGTTGCAATGCTCTGGATCCATCTCCATCCTGTCTCTCCCCCTGATGGGGTCTCAGCATCCACCTAGTGGGCTCTTCAGCCCCGTGGAGGTCCGAACTAATCATCTCCCCATGTGTACCGGTCCAAGATGGTACTTGTCTGTAGGGCATGGTCCTGCACATCAAAAGCTACGCCCTCCATGGGCTCATCTGTCACAGGGATCATAGCAATATCAAACACATTTTATCATCAATATTAATAAACATATGCATAAAACCCCTAATAGATCAATCAATAGCTCAAAGACATTACACAAACCCGCAATACAAGTCTGGGAAAAGGGCAAGGCATCCTATTGGGCTAGTGTCCAGTGAATAAGGAAAGTTCTCGAAAGAGACCTCTTCCAAACCATGTAAGTGAATGAAGTGGTGAGGGGATGTCCAAGCGGTGGGTGTAACTCAGGTCAAGGATGCAAGATGTTACCCATGGGTGCCTTTGTAGAAGGCAAGTTGTACCTGTCATGGATGCAAATTCTTTCCAAGCCCATTCATGCCTTTATTCTTTTTTTTGTTATTTCATTTTTATTGTTTTTTTCTTTCTTTTTTTGCTCAAGAGATAACCAGGGACACTGCCCTGGCGTGGTGACCAGTGGTGACAGCGTTACCCACAAGTACTTTCACAGAAATGAGAAGGTTGGCTCGTGGTGAGACCCCCCTTTCCCTTGGCCATGCAACCAAAGGTCACTGCCCTGGCGTGGTAACCAGTTGATGGCAATGTCATACTGCTAGGTACCCATGGACCTAATAGGCTAGCTCGTGATGAGACCCCCTATCCTCTGGTTAGGTCTTGTTTTATTATTTCTTAGGGTCCCTCTTGTTTCTTGTTGAAAAACCTTTTATTGCTTTCTCGGGGATCCCTGGGCGAAGCATCTCGAGGTTTTATTCTTAGGCTTTTATCTTTTACCAGCTTGCTTTTACCTTCTAGGCCTTTAGCCCCTTCTTCCCACTAGATAAGGTGCAACCCTGGAAGTAGGTCAACCCAGTGCCCGAACAAGGGGAATGGGACAGGTGAGCAGGAAACAAGATGGAAAAGTGAAACTATGAAGGGAGCGGACGATGGCTTCTCAGAGACAACCACCAATGGCTAACCAAAACCAACAGACACAGGCTTACTAAGACACCCCGTCAATCCCCAAAACATGGTCAAGTGGGCAAGTGTATGATTCAAGCAGTTGTTAATAAAGGAATTAGATGCATATATTCAATGGTTTTGATGATCAAAGTGACACATACAATGATACCTGAACTAATTACCTCATGAAGCAAGAACCCTTTCCGACACAAGACCAAGCCGATGGTGGTGGAGGCTGCTGCTGCTGACAGGATAAAGATGTTGGAAGAGAGAAAAGGTGGGCCCTCCAGGGCCATGCTGAAGTCAATCCTGCTCTCGGTACTCCATGTCTAGGACCTATGGGCCTTGAGACATGATCTCCTCATTATCCCTGAAAGTGGGGGATAACATCTAGCTCCAACTTGGCGACATGTGCTCACCGTAGAGTGCATGAGAACCTCAGCATCTCTGGCATAACCTGTTGACCTGCTCGATCTCAAGTAGAAGCATCAGTAACAAAAACGGGGTGGTAATGCCACCCCAACATATATAGATAAAAATAAAGACTGAAATAACACAATCAATAGATGTGAATGTGAAAGCAAACTAACATGCAATGCAAATGGTATAATACACGAATGCAAAATGCCTACTTACCTGTACTTACCTGTGATGTCAAGTCACCCCACCCCGGCGGGGTTTGAGGAGGCGCTCGTTGACGGGCACTATGCGTCTTCGTCCCTCCAATATAGACAGGTAATAAGAATCATTGACCGACTTTCTTCTAACCTTGAAAGGGCCAAGCCAAAAATGAGTGTTTCCTTTGATATTAGTAGGCTCCCCTTTATTGGTATCCCACATCCATACTATGTCCCCCTCCATGTACTCCCTGATTTTGAAATTGGTCGTTCCTTGAACAACCCTGGTGTATTGTGCAGAGGGAGGTGGGTGGGATTCTGCTATGAAGACTTCCTGCATCGACGGACGGATCTGTACATCATCTTCCACCTTTTTTAGTATCTTCACAGTCTCGGTTTCTTGGCCTTTTAACTCGTCTAGGAGTTGTTGATATTCCTATTTCTTGGGCCATTTAATCTAATTAGAATCTTCCTCTACTGCAGAAGGCGTATCTTTCTGAGAATGTTTATGAAGGATCTGTCTGGTCTCGTCATCTGCTTTGTCATATTTGATGGAATCACTAGGTCCTTGCACATGAGTTGTAGTCACAGGTACATTCTGGAGATGACCAATAGTTCCATTTTTCAAGGGTATATTCAGATAAGTGAGGTCCATCTCAAGAGTACCTCCAAGTTTTGAGGCAAACTTCCTAGACAATAACATCCCCCATACATCTGGGATATCCACGACCATTATGTCCATGTGTATAACTTTCTCAGGGTATTCTTTAAGGAAAACTTCAAAATTCTCAATCACCCCATGTATGGGTATGGATTTAGACTCAAAACCACACACCTTCCTGTAAGGTCGTGTGACTATCAAGCCCAGTTGTTGCATGATCTTGAGGGACATCATGTTAGCACCGGCCCCTGTATCCAGCATGCAGTTGTTGAGGCTCTTGTTATTCATTATCAAGGTCATGAAGAAAGGAGGATGTTCATCGTACTGGACCCTGAAGTGGTTGGCTTGCAACATGATAGGAGGGTCCATAGGTCCATCTGATCCTTGGAAGAAATTGTCAAAACGTTCTTTGACAGATGGGACCTTAATGACTTCTTTCAGGGGAATTGTTACATGCATCTTGGATAATGCCCCTTCAAAGTCAAAATTCAAGTCAACCCCTTCAGTTTTGGATATCTTGGGAGGAGGTACGCCCAATGGTGGGGTTTTGGTTTGGCTAGCGGCAGGCTGGTTCAACTTCTTTCTTCTATACACCTGGAACTCTTGTTTTTTTTACTTTTCTTTTGATTCCTGGTCTAGGTTGTTTATCACTGCCATTCTAGCCTTCCTGGCCGCTTCTCTTATGGCTTCTTGATGTTCTTCAGCAGTGATGTTTATCTGAGGGCCTTCCATGAGATGGCCTATGTTGTTTACTTGTTGATGGTCATTATCACTATAAGGACATTCATGCTCCCAGTGTGCTTTACTGCATTGAAAACACTAAGGGTTTTCATCCACAATGTTGGTAGGTTTTAAGGTGTTTGGAACTTCAATGTCCCTGAAAGCATTTTCGTTCCATTCAACGATATTACTTACTCTTTGCACTGGATAGCCATCTTCATCGAAATCTTCAGAGATATTAGAAGTATCGTCGGGATAATCACCCCAATCTGTGTCTTCTTCTGTCAAGGGAAAAGTGGGGCAATCTTGAAACAAGTATGGATCCACCGAATTATAGTCACTAGGTCCAAGATCATTTGTTAATAAGAAAGAGGGTGTTTGCTCATCTTGCTCAAAATGGTCGGTTTGTAATAGTGTGGGAATCCCCTAGAAAGATAATTGGTCATTTGGATCTTGCTTTGTTAGAAAAGAAATTTTCAACATTTCATGAATCCTTTTAACCCTTTGCAAGATACATGACATACTAGTGCTTAAATTGGTTCCACTATGTACCCGGGGCTCTTCAGAGCTATTTTTCGGATCCCTATTGGTTTCACTCATATCTTGATTTGCTAACATCGGTGTGTTCAAGACAAACAAGGAGTCTTCAAAGTTAGGTTTTTTATGAGTGGCCATACCCAAACCCTCGGATGGTTCATGTTGTCTTGAGACGTTTAAGACATTGTTGATGTCTGAGAAAGTTATGCTCCATTTCCTTTTGGGAGGCATGAGTTTTACCTCAAGGATTTCTGGGAGCTTGAGTTCAGTTTCGGTGATATCCTCATCACTAGATTTCCAAGCATTATTATTGTGCGAGAGATTAACCTGATGGATGTAGTCTTCGAATTCAAGGTTCCTCTCAATCTGGTAAGCGAAATATTGTGCTTCTTCTAGAGTCGAGGGTGACCGATCTTTGAGAGTAAACTGCAAAACTCCTTCCAACGAGTTCAAGTAGTGTTGGAGGATAGCTTCTTCTGAAAAGCTAGGTCGGATCTTTTTGAGGAGAAGATTGAACCTATCATTGAAATCCCTAATGCCCTCACTAGAGGCCTTGCAAATATCAGTATATTGAGAGTAAAGGGAATCAATGCTTTCCTTTTCACACCAATCTTTCTTAAAGACTTGTTCAAGATCCTCAGGGGTTTTGATGCTTCCTTTCGGGAGTTTGTTAATCCACCTTTTGGCACTTCCAGTGAGTGAGCTCACAAAGAGCCTTAAAAAGACGTCAGGGTGTTCTTGTCCGGATCGGTGAAAATGAAACTCTTCACAAAACTTGGTCCAATGAGAGTCGCCATAGGATCCCTTTTCCCCTGAAAACATAGGTATCCAGGATTCGACCTTCTTGGGTAGATCATGTAACCCCCCTTGGATGTTAGTTAAGCTTAAAGGGCCAAAGAGTTCTTCATGGGACCATTTGAGAAAGTTTACGAGGGTGACGGGAATTGTAGAGGTCATAGTAGATGATGAAGGTATATACTGACGCCCACTACGGGTCGTCATTAGATTTTTGTGGAGTCGCCAAATGATTTGCTTGAAATCATCAAAGAAATAAGAGAATCACCCTAAGTGGAGTCGCCAGGTAAGCTTGTAAGATAAAGAGTCTAGAGGCAAGGCTTACCGAAAAGTGTTGTCTGAGGAAGGTTTGACTCAGTGTTCCCCGACAATGGCGCCAAAATGTTATCGCACAATTTGTAGCTAGGATAAAAGGTTATAAGATAGAAGGCCAAACTGGCGTAACAGGAACCAATCCCACCCAATGTCACCACAATGGGATGGTTCTTTCTCTTTAGGGAGGTTAGGCCCAGGGGAGACATCCCCGGTGACCTGGGGTTTTGAAGAGGCAAAAGGCTAATGAGACAAAGATAAGATTTTCCCCCTTCACAAGTCACCACCCAAACAAATAGTCCGACCAAAGGCCAATTTAAGAAGTAAAACAGAACCTAAATGGGGTATCAATTGTATCTGATGGTTGGACAAATGTGAAAGACAAGCCATTGATAAATATTCTTGTCGTGTCTAAGAGTGGTGCGATCTTCCTTTCAACCCATGACTACTCAGATCGCTACAAAATAGGGATTAATATTGCAGATGCCTTGCTTAAAACCATTCAACTATTCAAGTCATTCAAGTCATCACTGATAATGCTACTAATTGTAAGGCAGCAGGAGCAATCATTGAAGATAGGTACCCCAATATATTTTGGTTGGGGTGTTTGGTTCACACAATGAACCTTTTGATGCATGATATCATTAAAATGAAGGA
>ML784477.1:550156-561713 GCA_009831015.1 Picea engelmannii
CCCTCCAGTCCTTAGTTTCCTTCAACCCTTGCGTCCTCTTCTAAATTGACTCCATTAACCCTTAGGCACTGATCTTAGACCTCCAGCGTTGAAGTGAAAGTGATCAAACAACTCTCAAAACCTTTGCTAAATTGAAACCCTAATTAACTACTAACCCTAAGAAGGCTAACGTCACCCTTGGTTACTTCATCTTGACGCAGCATTTTTCATTTTATAGGCAATTGAATGGTGTTTAAAGCATTTATTGAATAAAGGATTGATTGGATACATTGATTGCTACATGATCTTGATATTTATTGGTGAAGTGATATTATTTCGTTGCTATATTAACAAACATTGACTTCGTCAATATTTATTGTTATAATTGCTTATATATTGATATCAAATAGTCTTATGAAGTACTAACCCATTGAATCATAGCCTGCATATATATTGGTTTGTTGTTGCTTTGTTCCAAGCAGGTGTTCTTCTTTGGGCCTACACTTCATTATTGGCTGTTTAGCCGGGACTATCTCTTTTGGTGGTGATTTGTGAAGGGGGAACTTTACTTTGACTTTTAAACCTTTTCCTCTTCAAAACTCCATGTTACCAGGGACGTCTCCCCTGGGCCTAACCTCCCTAAAGAGAAAGAACCTCCCCATCGTGGTGACATTGGGTGGGATAGGTTCCTGTTACGCCAGTTTGGCCTTCTACTTCATAGCCATTTGACCTAGCTACAAACTGTGCGATAACAATGCCTAAGTCCAAACCCACTTATCACCTCGATTTGGACTTCTTCCATCTAGGCTTACTCCTAGGGAAGCCAAGGGGGGTAGACCCTATTTACTATGTGAAGTTACTAAGTGAATTCTAGGAGTTGATTTTAGTTTCGTTAAGTTAGGGGGAAATCTAACCTATATGGCAAGCAACAATGCAAATGCACAATTTCAAATGACAATCAAACCTTTCCCTAAGGTCAACTAAAACTAGTGCCTAAATCTTGGGCAAGGGGCCAACTAAGATTATACAATAGAATTACAAGAATTAAATGATCTACTTACAAAAGAATATCTTTACACTAAGTACAAGATGAATCAAAACGATGACAAATATACAAAGTGAAGTAAGTTACAATATGAACAAAAGAATGAGTTAGAAAGATGTACAACGAAAGATGAACCAAAGCCAATGAACTCACAACTAACTAACCATAAGCATGTAACTTGAAAATGCAGAAAAGGAACAAGTGCGCAACTCCTAGAGATGAAAGAGGTCCCAAAGAGGAAGTGCGCAACTTCTGAGCAAGGGGGGAAACCACTCACCAAGTGCCCCAAATAGATGGTGCGCAACTTGATGGCAGCCTACCCTTGAACAGATTTACCACTTCAACAACAAATGAACTTGAAAGTGAAATGCTCAACTTGAATTGTAAAATCTAGTGAATTAAAACCATGAACATAAAAGAATACCTTGAACAACGAGGTTTACACAACTTGAAATGAAAAATGGAGATGAATTAAACCATAAGCATGTGAAAGAGACCTTGAACAGCAAGGTATACACAACTTAAAAGATATTTAAAAAATGAAGTGCAAGTGTTGTGTAATATTAGATAAATTTTAAAAGTCTCTCTTTGATTAGGGGGGCCTAAGCTAATGTGAAACCAACCTAAGCTATGTGACTACCCCTAGACTCTTACCGCTTTGGCCAAATTGATTACTAGATGCTCAAGAAGTAGGGCAAACAAGGCCCTACCCTAGCTCCACAGGTCAACCCCGAAAACTTGGGCGCTCAAGCAGGGGGGACACCTAGTGTCTTGAAGTCATCCATGACTTAGCACCCCCTGTAGCCTCCACAAGCCTCCTTTTTGTTGGTGAAAGTTGTACCAGTAAAGGGTGCCTATTTAGACTAGATAAATTTAATCCTCCTAGTCTAGATTGCCAAAAAGAATAACTTGGAATTAAGTTGCAAAGTGTGAGATTTATGCTTAATATACAAGATATATTGAGTTAATTAAAAGATGCACAACTTAAGCAAAAGATAACAAATTTAAATGACTTTGCAAGATAAACAAGTAAAGAAAGGGAAACTAGAGATCTAAACAATTATAGACAAGATAAAGAATTGCTAGGTAAATTATAGACAAACCTTACGATATAGCATGGGTGGCAAAGCCAAGCCTCTTTGCTAGGTGTAGGCAAAAGAATAAAAAAATGTGCAATAAAAATAACTTGGAAAGTAAATGATAATCCCAGCCACACGACCTTGCCTTAAGGACAAGTGGGGCAAAAGAATACTTGAAATAAAAATGAGCAACCTCAACTAAGGCACAAGGAGGAGGACTAGCCTACCGATTTTGTGCCAAAGTGGGTATCAAATAAAAGAGCTTAACTTGAAATGAAAGACAAGTAAACTTAGCCATACAACCTTGTCTTAAGGACAAGTGGGGCAAATAATTAGATGCAATAAAAGGAAAACTAATTACCTAGCCTTACTATATTGCATGGGTGGCTAAGCCAAACCACTTTGCAAGGTGTAGGCACAAATTATTTACAATTATTACAAAACAGAAAATTAAAACTTAGTGAAGAATGCAAGCCCAAGAGAGTCTCTTGGGCTGCTTACAATCAAGGAAATAGATGAGAGAAGTAAGAGGCTTTGTTACCCCAAGTTGGAGGCCCTTCTTGAGTGTTTTGTGGCCCCAAATGGGCAGCACCTCCCCTTGTCCTGGCGAGAATCTGCAAAAATCAGCAAGCTCTTGCTTGCTGGAAATGTTGTAAAATGTACAAAACAACTCAAAAATTTTATGTCAGTGAAAACAGAAATTTTTACCATAAAAATCTGAATATGAAATGTGTATTTTATGCCTATTTCAAAACAGAATAATAGCCACAAACCCCAAAAGAATGATAGAAACTAGAACAGAAAATAAATGAAAGAATCCCTTGGTTGAAAAAACAAATTCCCAGATCTGAAATTTTTTTCTCCAAACCCTTAGTGACCTGCAAATGAGTGAGATTTTGCTGCAAAACAACAAGGAGGTGAGTACATGAAATGGAAATTGCAAAATATTTTCCAATACCATACAAATAACTCACTAAGTCTACAGCAATACTACCATAAACTTACTCAAACAAAATACTTTGCTTGGGATCTCCTAAATTATATTTGAAAGCAAGAAAAACCCACAAGAAGCTATGCCAACAATATCACCTCAAACAAAGACCATGAGGAGCATCAAGAAGACTCCCAATGCACCATGAAATTCCCTCCAAAGCTTTTCTTTATTCCAAAAGTGTGCATGCAAATACTTGCAGCAACAAATTACAAGAAGAAATGAGGAAGAAGGAGAGAGGAGTAGGAGAGATTTGGGCAACATAAGTTTGCTCTGAGAATAGATGTGAAATGAGGAAGAGGTAGGCATTCTTTTATACCTGGGAGGCAAGAGTGACCCCTCTTGGATGAGCTCCAAGTGTCACTCACCCAAAAGAACTCATGATCTCAAGGACGGCGCACTTTTAGGGTTTTGGTAGGCTAGGGTTTGTGAGGGTGAGGGGGGACACCTTTAGATTTAGTCAAACACCATGATAGATCACTAGGAGGGAGCACTTAGGAAGATAGGTGTTCACTTCATTTAATTTTTTAGTATGGATGGTTTGCTTACCAAGGGGGGCGCAACTTCCCTAGGGGGATGAGTGGAGTGAGGTGATGGCTAGGTGAGGGGGGTTTGATTTAAGTTAGAAAAGTGTTTCTCTAACTTAGGAAAAGGGTTAGGCATCATCTCTCACTCTTTCTCTAACCTTTTTGCTAATATTACAATTTTTGGCATTTTTGACTTAGCCAAATTAAGCAATTAAATTGCTGACTCAAGACTGACTTGAACTCCTCATGGACAATGACCTAGCAAAACTTGTCCAATTGAGTTGAAACTTGGTCCAAGGGTGTAGGGGGTCTCATTACATTTCTTTTGAGTACTCACACCCCTATCAAAATCTCCTAGGACCTAGTTTTTACATTTTTACATCAAAATTAATTAAAATTATCATTAACTAGGTAATTTTAAAAAATTAAAAAAAAACTACTTAGACTGGACGGAATTCCGCAAGACTCTAGGAGATGTCTAGCGTGGTCATTTACAATATTCCTAGACCCTAGTCACCCATTGGGCTCGATCATTATAATGCCTTTGACCACTTTGGAGGATTATTGGGAGTGAAAAACTCAAGGGTAATTAAAATGGTTGATTAGGCCAAATCAATTACCTGAGGAAAAACAACACTCGATGAAAGGACTTCTCTAATGATAAAGTCCTAGGCAACTAACCTAAAATATGATCCATGCTGACCCGTTACGTTATTATCCCACGTAGGGGAACGGAAATTCCAATTACAAAAAGAAGTGTTGAGGGCAAAAAATGTCTTGTAGAACCAGAAAGTCTTCAACTTGGTTGCACCATCAGGTACATAGCTTCATGGCACATGGAGTTGACCTCCTAGTCGAAATAGGTGGTCAACAGGCCTAAAATTGCTTACTCTCTAGTGAATTTGTATTTAGGGTTTGGATGTTTGAGGCCTTGAAGTGCCAACAGCTCTTCCATTCACCTCTTCTCCTTAAACAAGTATAATCATTGTCATTGCTACCTCCAAGTGAAAACCGTCACCTATTGACTCCATTACCCCATAAAGGCACTAGTCTACTCACTCTAGTGAATGATTGATCAAACAAACACTCAAACCTTCTTTCTTGAAGCTTTTGCAAACTTCCACTAACCCTAAATTAGACTAATTCATTAGCTAACTTGTTGTTGTTGCAAATCACTGCTACAGCCATACTAATTCATGCTAATTTGTTGCATACACCTACATAACTTGCACCTAATTCACTCAAAAATTGCTTGTGGCAATTGCCAAACAATCTACTAGATAAATGCTAAGTTTATATGATGTTTCCTTGCAATTCTGAGCACTAGAACTTCTTGTTGTTACAAAAGATATTACAGCCATCTAACTGCAACAAATTCTCTGCAAAATTGACATTTAAGGCTAGCCAAACATTGCCAAACATTGCTTGTGACAATTGATTATTATTCTGCCTAGTTAAAGCTACATTTTCTTGTCTTTTTCAAGCAATTCCAAGGCATACTTTTTGCAACTGTTACAAAATACTTATTGTTGTTGTAAACTATTATATTGCTGCAATTTTATATCAGCTAACACATTTTTCGAAGGTTCATGGTCTTATGAAGCACTAACATCATTTTTGTACTTGAAAGCTGCCATATTTTCTTTGTTGTCTTGTTCTGGGCATGTACACTCCATCTTTACTATTGCTTCATCCCTTAAAGACCTAAAGAACCTTTTGACTTGAGTGACCAGTGAGAGGGGGATTTTCTTGCATCCTTGCCTTAGTTTTATCAGCGCTTTAGGTCACTGGGGAAGTCTCCTTTGGGGTAATCTTGATATACTCCTAAACAGAAAGGGGTTTCCTATTAAGGTGACAGTGATAGATCACCCCCCTGTTATGCCAATCTTGCATCTGTTGATGATTGCAGCTACGTGAGACATTCTCCAGGATACAAACCTGAGAGAGAGCCCATGAGAGGGGTGTGTGGTTCCTATCTGAGACAGAGTTGGAACGTAGAGATGGCCTCCTCCTTACAAAGAGTTGAGAAGAACTCCAGACGATTCTCCTGTGTAACGCAGTGAGAAAGGAGATCTGCAGAGTTGGACGTGCATGTGGCTAAGCACAAGGTGAATATGTGAAATCCCAAAGTGTTGGGTGCATCATCATGAGACAGAGATGAAGATGATGTATTAGCCTCCTCTAAGCAGAGAGTTGATGATGAAACTCCAGATGACTCTCCTGTGTAATGTAGTGGGAAAGAAGATCTATTGAGTGGACGTGCCTGTGGACGAGCACAGGGGAACGTCATCCTAGTGGCTAAGCACTAGTGAGAAGTGGTTCTTCTGTGTAATGCAATGAGCCAGAGATCTGGACATCCCTATGGATGTGCCCCTAGTGGCTGAGCACTAGTGGGTGTATGAGATCCCTTGCTATATTGTTCAAGAGTCAGACCTGCCCGTAACCCTAATTGTAATGTAAAGGGTACAGGTCGGCCCCACCTTAATGTAATTGATAATTAATGTAAAAGATAATTAATCTGGTTAATATTAATTATATTATGAGATAGAGAGGTCGGCCCTGTTGTGCCAATAGACACTTCTATTGACAAGGCAAGTCTAATATAAGTAAAGATAAATTCCCCATTGAGAAATCATATCTTTTGTGTGTGTTTGGAAATTTTAGCAAGTACATCGTCTTGGGAAAAGTGCGCACCTTTCTTGGGCGCTAGTCTTCTAGGGTTTGCAAGTACCCTCTTGTGTGCTAGGTTTTCTTGGTGGTAAAGGTCTTTCTCTTGAAGAATATAGCAAAGGATTTGGCTAGGTTTTCTTCCCTTGTTGAGAAGGGTTTCCCAGGATACTTCTTGTGTTCTTGTGCGTGGTGTTTCTTCTTGTGATCTTGGTTGCTGCAACATTATTGGTTATGGTTAAGTTAAATGCTAAAAATGGAATGAACTTCATGCTTAACCTTGTCTATTAAAAAATCAACAGCATCACTTGCCTTGGGCTTTGGGCAAGTATAGATTGTGCGATAACACTCACCATACTTAACACTTACCATCCTAGAGCCTGTCACAGTGTACTAAACTTCAATAATGGGTCATGGTTCATTCTCTCATGAAAAGAGGGGCTAAAGGCCCAGAGGTTGATTGCAGCTGCTAGTAAAAAAGCATAAAGAAATAATGTTATAAAAGAAAGAAAGAATGATATAGCAAGGAATTTTAAAAATCCAGTCCATACTTGAGCTCTACCCTTTCCGCGTTCATCCCCAGTCCCAAAGCAATGAATGTTAATGCTTGAAACCTTATAAAGGGGACTTGCAAATTAATAAAAGGACAATATAAAAGACAAATTAAGGGGTTGGAAAAACATAGTGCCTAGAAAGAGGTAACTCAAGAGCAAGTGCACCCTCCACAAAGGCACTCATAGAAATGGACCAAATGATTTCGTAAGCCATGAAGTAAGCCCAGCACGTTCCACTATCACACTTACTATAGAAGGGTTCTTTTCTTTCCTGCTTCCCTTGGGATGTATCCCTCTACTCAGGTCTTTTATTTCCTGTTTTGGTTGGCACACCTAATAGGATCTAATGATGGTCCTCCCATATTTAAACTTACCAACTTACATAAAGTCTTGAGCCAATGTGAAATTGAAGGGGATACTTGTTGTGAATTGTTTATGTGGCTTCTATGTTAAGTAACAACTCACTCTATATAATCTAAGGGATTGTATACCTTGTGAACATTGGCTTTACTTGATTCCATACTTTGATTTGATTGGATGCACCTGACATGGTTCTTTAAGTGACGTCCCCTGCTTTCACCCAGGATGTTGTGCATCTTTTTACAGGATATGGCACGTGTGATGCAGAGCATTGAGTCATTGGATGGCTTGACATACTCAGATACAGGCTCTTTGGACCTTGGACAACGAACATATGGGCTTGCATTTGCTAGACATGGTCATGATGGCACACAAATGGGAAAGAAGCCCACACCCCGGGCATTGTACCCTGGAGATTATTATGCATTGGATGGAAGACGTTACATTGGTGGATGGTTGGATGCCATGCAGAGATGAGATACACCCCTCTCCACCTTGGATGTTATCCTCTCCACCTTGGACGTTGGGCCTTTTCGATGATGACGTCATACTAGGGTTTGATGGAGATGATGGGGTTTGCTTGCCACATGGACACCACATGATTTGATGTGACATGCCATTCTTCCACCTTGCTTGCACCTTGGACGATGACACATGGCCTTTGGAGGCCCTCCTTCACCCTTAGGAGGCTTGAAGTCACCACACATGCAACCTTATGATGTAATATTTGCATGATTTATCATTGTAGAGGCTATTTTGAGGGGTTGGCCCCACTTCTAGCATGGATTATTGATGTTTTACTCAATTATGTGGACAAATAGTGATTGGTTACCTCATATAAATAGAGGAAGCACTCAAAACATTTTATCATCGCTCTCACACTTGTGAGATACACCTATACTTGTCTCTTCTCTTCTCTTTTTTGCTAGTACTTGTGCGCACCAGTTGAAGGAAGATTTTATTGGATGCTTGTCTCTTGTTGATGATTGGATGGTGAATTAGGGTTTCCTCATGCATGAGCTTGACCTAGTAAGTCTTCTTTGTTCAAGTCTATTGCTTCTATGTGGTGTATTTTTGGTAAATGCTCTTTTAGAGGCTTAATTGTTGCATGTACCTTTTATGCTTGAAACCCTAGGAGGGATTAAGAGGCTTTCTTCCTCTCCCTACTTTCAATTATCATTAATTGTTGAAGCATTAAGACTTTATTCTAGGGCTTAAGAGGCTTTATACCCTAGGGTTCTTGTCTTGGCTAGTTTAAGTCCTAAGGATTAAGAGGCTTTATCCCCCTAGGGTTGATCTAGTCCAATAGAAATCTTATTGCTAGAGGTTAGAGAAGAAAATAGAACCTAGGGTTTATGATGCTATATGCCCTAGGGTTTCTTTTTAAGAAGTTGAAGTTAGGATTTATGAGGCTATATGACCTAGCTTAACCTTCATCTCTCTTGCACTTAACATTTTTCATGGTGTGTTCCTTGACTCCATTGCCTAAGAAAAAGAAACGGCACTAGCCTTTGTTGATTACAAGTGATGGTTGAAACCCTAGTTTAAATTAAATACACTCTCTCTCAAAACTCTCTCTTAAATTGGATTTATGACATCCTTAGCAAGTTAATTGTACTCTAGCACTTTGAATGAACATTCATTTTGTTGATATTATGGTAGTTGCGGGAGGTATTTACTTGCACGTGTAAACCTAATGAGAATAGAATACTCCGGGAAGCAAGAAGAAACCCTAATGAGTTGGCTAATAACCCTAGAAGACTTGTCGGCTCAAGAAGATAATTTATATTAGGTTATTAGCCTCCAAGAGAAGAAGTCGGGCAGAAGAAATAATAATATACTAAACAGACAGATACCCAGAATGAGAAGTCGGCCCAGGCAGTTAGCCAGAATCAGTATAAATACAGGAGGCCAATTCTCATTCTAGCAGGCAGTCTTAGAATTGCAGAGCAGCAACTTGTGCGCACTGCAGTGCCCAGTCTTGTGCGCAGGTTTGAGGAGAGCTACCTGTTGACCACCCATTTAGCACCGGTGGTCAACTCATGTGCCATGAAGAGATGCATCGTCAGATGCTCATGTTGTTGAAGACTTTGGTTCTACAGGGCATGTTTGGCCCCAGCACTTTTTTTTGTAACTTGAATTTCTGCACCCCTGCGTGGGTTAATAATGTAATAGGTCTGCATGAGTCATGTCTAGGTCAGTTACCTTGGGATCGATTCACTGGGAAAGTTCCTTTCACCGAGGGTTTTTTATCCTCAGGTTATCAATTGGGCTTTTCAGCCTTATTGATTTCCCTTGAGTTTTTCCCTCACACTTGTAATAATTCCTCCAAAGTGGTGAACGGCGTTCTAGTGGGCTTATGTTTTGGTAACTATTATAAGGAATCATTGTAAATGACCATGCAAGACATCTTAGAAAGTTTCGCGGAATTTCGTCGAGTCTAGATTAGTTTTTTTTAATTAATTAATTTTTAATTAAATTTCCCTAAGTTTAGAGGTTTAATTATTTAATTAATTAATTAATTTTGAGCAATAATTGTAAAAAATGGGTCCTTGGACTTTTGATAGGGGTATTTGTGCTCAAAAGAAATGGAGTAGCACCCCCTACATCCATGGACCAAGTTTCAGCTCGGTCGGACAACTTTAGCCATGGGTTAGTCGACCCGAAGTGTCAATTAGTCTAAAACAACAATTTTAATTGCTAAAGTCCAAACATGGCAAAAATGTAAAATTGTAATAATGAGTTTAGAGGATGTAAAGTGATGGAATAAGGGTTAGAGAGAGACTCCCTAAGCATAACATTGCCCCCCCTACTTTTTCAACCTTGTTTAACCCCTTTTTCTCCCTCCACATCAAAAAGTTACGCCCCCCAGGGGGATTGACGTTTTTCCTAGGTGGATGAACGTTGTGACTTACCTTGGCCCCCTCTCATGTGCTTTCACTCCCTCTAACCCTCACGTCCCATCCTAGAAGCTTCCCCCACCTCTTTACCTCATCCCAACACCCAAAACCTTTCATCTCCCCCAAGTGGTGCGCCCTCCAAGAGGAGTTACGCCCCCTCCATCTAGAAACTTCACAAACAAATAATTAAAAATGATTTGTGGCTTTCCACTTGCCTTGGCACGGATCCCATGCCTCCTACACACCCTTTGATTGATCCTAGCATTTTTCCCTTCATTCTATACCTTTGATCTCAATCTCAAACCCTAAGTGGTGCGCCCTCCCTTGAGATCTACTCATTTGCTTGGTGGTGGACACTTGGCTTAGATCCAAGAGAGATAGGTTTGCCTCTCCAAGTATAAATAGATCTCATTTCTCTCTCCCAACTCACCATATCTTGAGCTATTGTTATGCTACTTGATTTTACACTCTCTCTCAAAGTTACCAGAACCAGACCGGTCATTGAACCGGTCGACCCAAAAAACCGGAACCGGGAAAAAACCGGATCAAAAAACCGGTCACTAAATATACATAAAATATTCAAATTTTGAAAAACAAATACATATTCATGTGTATCCATGTGAATCCAAACCATTATACACAAATTTGCAAAGTTTTAAAAAAAAACCCTAAATTTTAAAAAAAATGTGAATCCCAACCCTAAATTTAAAAAAAAATCTAAATCCCCCCTACTTTTCCACCCCTGGGTCATCTTCACGGAACCGGTCAGGGGCGGTTCAGACCAGTGGAGGCTCCAAACCGGTTGGACCAGCCGGTTTTACCAGTTTCAGTTCGATTCTTGTAACACTGCTCTCTCTCTCTCTCTCTTTTCCATCCATTTTCATTTTCTTCTCTAGGGTTTTGGAGCAAGTATTTCTCCAACATCCCTCTTCTTGAAGCAATAATAAAGGAAACTTTGGAGGATTTTGGGAAGATCTATAAGTATTTTGGATCTTACAACATATGAGGTGAGATTGTTTTAATTTGATATAATGCATGTATGAATGGATCTTAGGTAAAGTATTTTATTTAAGTAGTTTTTGCAAATAGTACTCTTGTGAATCTATATATGTGGTTAGCTAGATAAGGTGCAAGTATTTCACTTATTAGTTTAACCCTCCATATTATCCATTGTATGCATGCTATTGTATGGAGTTTTTTGCAGGTTGAACCTCAAGGGTTTCATTAGATGTGCCTTGAGTAAAAGTCTATTCTTTGAGACTCACATATACTCCAAGCAAGCTTCTAGTATTGCTTCCTCTTCTTATATTTTTGTTGCAGCCCATATTTCAGCTAGCATACTTAGTCTTATGGTCATCAAAAATTAAATCTTTTTCATAAAATTTCTAAAGAAAAATTTTGCCCTAAAAAGGCAAAGTTTTTCCAAGTTTGTGTAGTTGTGTGTAGCCTTTCTAG
>ML784478.1:0-47005 GCA_009831015.1 Picea engelmannii
GTAGAAACCTATTTTAATGGATAATTTTAATGATGGAAATTCATTTTGAAATATAGAAACTTTGGTGAATCTTACTGGTCTTTTATATGTTAACTATAAATGTATAAATGTTTGGTAATATTTTTGTTAAAATATTCAAATTTTTAATAATTTTATATATTTTTATAAAATTAACTATAAATGTTTGGCAATATTTTGTTAAAATATTCAAATTTCTAAGGATTTTATATATTTTTATAAAATTTTGGCGATTTTTTAATGATGGAAATTTATTTTGAAATGTAGAAATCTATTTTAATGGATAATTTTAATGTTGGAAATTCATTTTGAAATGTAGAAACCTATTTTAATGGATAATTTTAATGATGGAAATTCATTTTGAAATATAGAAACTTTGGTGAATCTTACTGGTCTTTTATATGTTAACTATAAATGTATAAATGTTTGGTAATATTTTTGTTAAAATATTCAAATTTCTAACAATTTTATATATTTTTATAAAATTAACTATAAATGTTTGGCAATATTTTGTTAAAATATTCAAATTTTTAAGGATTTTATATATTTTTATAAAATTTTGGCGATTTCGTACGAATGGCAAATCTTTTTTTGGAAAAATCATGGAATTTTCTAATGGTGTTTTGATATGTTTGCATATATAGAGTAAGCAAATCTTGTAGTGAATATATTATTTTTCTGAGGGCCATTATCTAATAAGAATTGGAAAAATCATGGAATTTTCTAATGGTGTTTTGATATGTTTGCATATATGGAGTAAGTAAATCTTGTAGTGAATATATTATTTTTCTGAGGGCCATTATCTAATAAGAAGCTGGCAGAAATTTCAGGTCGGAGCGATGTTTCACCATGATCCAAGATTTGTGCATAGTGACTTGAGAGTTTTCTCAATTCTGAATCAATCCAGATCATAGAAAATTCAATAAGAATTTTGGATCAATGAGAACTTTGACTTTTTGTATTTCCACATTCCAACAACTGTAAAGAAGTTTGCTGGAAGATTACATAGTTTCTGCACATATCTTTATGTGAAAGGAGTGCACTGAATCAATTAAGCAGTTGGATGCAAAATCATTTGAATGAAAATTTATGTGATACTTAACAAAATCAATTAAGCAGTTGGATACTTAACAAAATCCTTTGAAGATCTAGAGGCAAATCCACATTTCAATTAATGTGCATTTAAGTAGTTTATTGGATGTGTTTTCATAAAAAAAAATCAATAAATAATTAGAACTATCAATTTGTTTGCTTTAATATATTTCGAATTACAAAATGTTTGCTTTAATATATTGTGAATTAAAAAAATAATTATCTACACATTTGTTTTATAAACTGTAAAAGCTAGAATGAATGCAAAATAATTAGCCTGAAATGTGAGTTAGAAACTGCAAAAGCAAGAATGAATGCAAAATGAAGTAGATAAACTGTACAAGCTAGAATGAATGCTAAATAACTAGTCTGAAACGTGAGTTAGAAACTGCAAAAGCAAGAATGAATGCAAAATGAAGTAGATACATGAGTTAGAAACTGCAAAAGCAAGAATGAATGCAAAATGAAGTAAATGACAATTGGTTTTGATTTTGTTTGCTTTAATATATTGGGAATTTGCGAATTACCAATAGTTATTTGATTTTGCTTGCTTTAATGAATGCAAAATGAAATAGATGATAATTGGTTTTGATTTTAGGACAGAAAGTTAAATCTTTTATGAATAAAAAGAGACAACTATAAAATATCATGTAAATATAAAGAAAATTAAATCTTATATGAATAAAAAGGGATAAAGAAAATTAAATCTTTTATAAATAAAAAGGAACAACTATAAATATAATATAAATATAATGTAAAATATAAAATTCAATATGATAACAAATAATAAACAATCATGTAAAATATAAAATCCAATACCACAACAACAAATAAAAAACTGAATAGGAATGAAAAGGGACAACTATAAATATATAATGTAAAATATAAAATTCAATATGATAACAAATAATAAACTATCATGTAAAATATAAAATCCAATACCACAATAACAAATAAGAAACTGAATAGGAATGAAAAGGGACAACTATAAATATATAATGTAAAATATAAAATTCAATATATATAATGTAAAATATAAAATTCAATATGATAACAAATAATAAACTATCATGTAAAATATAAAATCCAATACCACAACAATAAATAAGAAACTGAATAGGAATGAAAAGGGACAACTATAAATATCAAGTAAAATATAAAATCCACTATAAATGAAAAGGGACAACTATAAATATCAAGTAAAATATAAAATCTACTATAAATGAAAAGGGACAATTATAAATATCAAGTAAAATATAAAATCCACTATGATATTAAAGAAAGAAATTTCTCCAAGGTGCAAAGGCACAATAAATTGATAAATTGATATATTAAAAAGTATCATTTTAAGAAGTAAATACCAAAGGGTAAGATTTAACATTTGTTCAAAAATGAATTGGATGTTCATTATTTGGAGCATTTTGTTAACTGAAAAATGAACTACTATAATAGTGAAATCATTTTAGAATTAAACATATACAATAATGATATGTTTTTGTCATTATTCAAACCATAAATCATTTTGGAGTTAAACATATACAGTAATGATATGATTTTTCCATTATTCAAACCATATTTTTGTACACTACCAATCATTTTCATGTATACAAGATAAATATGTAGACATTTATTATTTTTATAATTTTAGAAACATTAACATATCAAACAATGTTATTGGATCTGCAATTATTCTACTTAATAGATATTGTCTTCAACACCATTCCAAATATATGTTAGTTTACTATTTGCAACTTGGAATACGATCCACGTATCTTAGAATCTAATCGACATCTTATAGTTGTTGAAATACCTTGAATAATATTTGACCAACTACTAAGAGAGAGATTCTTTGTTGCGATAATTGAGTTGAGTTGCATATCAGTTTTGAACTTGAATCAATCATGACAATTGTTAGTAGCATAAATTTTTGTATATCTAAAATTTGACTGCATGTATATGGTTTGCACAAATGCCCCTTTCAATGGACTTATATTTTGGTAAACAATATAGATATACCATTCAATGGACACACAATTTGGTAAACAATATAGAAAGGACAATAGATGTATTAGATTAAGTCTTGGTTAAAAACTAGAATGAGATCAAGTCTCGGTTAAAAATTATTCAAAAAGTGTATTTGTAGTTTTGATGCACTCTAAAAAGTGTATTTGTAGTTTTGATGCACTCTAGCTCATGGCTTCAATAAATGCATGTCATGGAGACAACTAGTTCAAATGCAATTGAGGAAATGACATATGTAATTCATACACAAACATTATGGTTAAATGTTTCATACATCATGTTTTTATATATAGAGATTTTGTATAAGATAATTTGTATATTTTTTTTCTTTATTTTTCAAAAGGAAACCTTACACGATACCACCTGTTCCTTGGGATATCGTGATGGAGAGTGGTTCAACCACCAGCCACAATAGTGACTAATAACTCCAAAGGACTTGATTAGAGTAATCTATGATTTATGACCCTCCATCAAGAACATTCATTGGGTAGATACTTCAATTGTTTGAACTAACCCTTGATGCTAGACAATTTTTATATACACATTATGATTTGTAGTTTGTTTTTGCATTGAGATGAAATTTATTTGATGTTAAATGCCTTGTAGGCTTGTTGGAATTTTAGAAGTCCACTAATAACATGTATTATAACAAATGATATGTATTTGTGAAGTTGACATTGATAATGAATCTATAATGAGTTTGAAAATAATGGTTAATGTGGTACTTATATGGAAATAAAAAAGAGGCATGTTGCAATTTTTGAATGGTTTTGAAAATGGTTAATTGTGAAAATGAATGGTGTTGAAATATAACAATCATGTGATTTGTATCTCAGAATTATTAGAGCATAATAAATTCATATCATGAATACCATGAAGGTGTTACCTATTACTTACCATGAATATTTAAAGATTTTATACAAAAATCTTCCAAGGTGTTGTTTATTGATGCTATACACAAGTCTTATATTATTATACTAAAAAAATTGTACATTCCCATGCATAAAATACAAACATTTTCCATTACTACTCCAGTTTAGGAATATCTATGTTCAATACAACCTCTCAAGTATAAAACCATACATACAATAAGTGTACATACAATAAGTGGGTGTTATAATTTCAACTTTAATTTAAAGGTGGTTAGGAGAGCAAACTTTTAACCATACATACAATAAGTGGGTGCTACAATCAACTTTAATTTAAAGGTGGTTAGGAGAGCAAACTTTTAACCATACATATAATAAGTGGGTGCTATAATTTCAACTTTAATTTAAAAGGTAGGAGAGAAAATTTTTAATTACCATATGATTGTTGGTAAAATCCCATGATTATCAAGTAAAATGAACTTTTATCTATCACATGATTGTTTGTCAAATCTCATGATTATCAAATAAAAGGTTGAAGATTATGATATACATAAGTATAAGGTAACCATGTTTAGTATGCAAATAACTCCATACCTATGTTTCCTTGGAATTGCAAGAGAGCCCACTTGTATGCTTCATTCATATTGCCATTTATATTATATAAACGGTAACATTTATTAATATGCTAATTTTTAGTATGTTTACATAAAAAGTTCAATAGTTAACAGTGTGGAAAATATAAAATTTGAGAAATGGAGTTTTAAGTATGTATTAGTAAATGTGGTATAATGGATTTTTATTTTTTTCTAGCTACATACATATTATGATTCATACATATCTATTTTTAATAGTAATAATAATTGACCAATGATAACAATAACACTTAATAATAATAATAATTATTAAAATATATATTTGTAAGCATAATTTAATATTTCAATTTTTTTTTAATGGGAACTAAGGCTTACCAAAAAGTTTAAAGTTTAGTTTTTAAGTTTGGTTCGAAGTACATATAGTATTAAATAGTTTGAGGCACATCCAAAAGGCAGAAGAGAATGTTTATGTATGAATTAAACAATTTTTTTTTCCTTTGGAAAAAAGCTTATATATTCATCGAATATACATGTTACATCAAATCAAAACAGCTTGTTAAGGCTTTCTTCTTCTCTTAAAAAAGAGATATCAAAACCAACACATATGTTGCTAACATCTCTACACAAAACTACATACATTTACTATTTATACTTGAAAATATTTTACTTCAAATTGCGTTACAGACGAAACTCCATTGCTTCAGTTTCAACTCTATCGAAATACTCGTAGTACCTAAATGCCCCTCTTTGCAACTGAAGCACTTACTTTGATAATTCGTCTGCCTTTACATTGAGTTCTCTTAAAATATGATGGAACGAGAGCCACTCAAAGGACTTGAAACACAACTTAATGTCTCTCATAATATTGGACATGTTGACATTTTGAATAAATATTTTTCCTTGGGCCCAATCAATTGCCAATTTTGAGTCCCCCATTACCTGTAGCTTTCTTATGTCCTTCTGTTTTACTGTTTCCAAAAGAGTGCATAAAGTGACTAACTCAACTCTATTGTTGGAACCTCCTCCAGGGGCATATTTGATGTAGATGTAATGATTTTTTTTAACTGGCTCCATCAAAATATCCCCACACCATGTCATAATCTAATGCTGGGAGAATAAGGATGCAAATTTTTGGGTCCTTAGGATCATCTTTGAATTCTGAAGCCCGACTGAGAGCGATGGCAATTGTCACCTCTGGGGGAATCCATTTGTCTTTGAAAATGGTCTAGTTACGAGACCACCATATGTTAGAAATCATGATGCTTGGAAAACCAGAATAAAGATTCATGACCCGATCTTGTATCCATAACTGATAACATTCTTCCAAATTTTCATTGTTCCATTCAGACCTGGAATTTAACTTTTCTTTGACCATCTTGGCAACTTGACCTGCATACGCGCAAGACACAGAGGTGAGTAATTGATTCAACATCATAGTTACAAAGGGCACATCGATTAGGACCACACCACCCTCTTTTCAACCCGTTGTCCCAAGTAAGAAGTTTATTGTTCAAGGAAAGCCAGAGAGTGATTTTGCATCTAAGAGGAGCTTTGCATTTCCATAACGACTTCCACCACCATTTTGGATGCACTGACAATATTTCTTCCTACCAAGCTTTGTATCCCAATTTTGCTATAAAAGAACCATTTTTTTGGTTAAAGGACCAGTAGAGCGAGTCCTCGACCTCTTCGTCTAGAGAAATGAAGTTTTCACACAACTGGGAGATAAAGGAATCCCATTCCTCTTGAAGGACTACTAAGAGATCTAAAGAAACCACAGAGCGCCATCCCGATATTCCTCTAACCCGAGGATCCCCCACCTTGATGTCATGCAGGTGATGGAGGTTAAGGTTCCTTAGAAAATGAACTAGAGGGTCTCACAGCCTGAAGTTATTCTCTAATCCTAACCAAGGGTCCTCCCCTAATCTAACTTTTTTTCCATTACCGATCTTCCAAGTAATCCAATTGGCAACCAACGAGAATGCTTCAATTAAAGCTTTCTAGACCAAGGAACCCTTAGAGGATTTCGAAGGCGAGTGGAACCATTATGCTATAGAAAGGTTAGCAAAGTATTTAGAATGGATTACTCTTGACCAGAGAGAGTTCCCTTGCATTAAGCGCTAAAGATTCCTCCCAGCAAGCGTGCAGGCAAAGGGATGAATATCTTTAAGCCCCCTCCCTCCAAGATTTTTTGGAGCGGAAATGGAGGATCAACTAGCAAGATGAAGACCCCTAGAGGAATTATTTCCTGCCCATAGGTACCTGCAACTCAACCTCGTAATTTTATCCAAGGCACCTTTGGGAATAGCAACGATGGAGTTCCAATACACGAGGATGCTTTCCAGGACAGATTTAATCAACACAAGCCGCCTGCCCCTAGATAAGGTTCTAAATACCCAAGAAGAAATCCTTTCTTCCACTTTACGTATAATCTGACTCCAATCCTCCTTCCTGTACTTATCAAGCTTTAAATGGAATCCCAAGTATATTATCCCATCTTCAAGACTTTTTCCCTGAGCCGAGATGAAATTAAGGAAATAGTTTGTTTAAGCTAGGGAGCAATTATTTATCGTAATGCATGATTTTTCCGGATTAATCTGCATCCCCGTTTCTTTACAAAACAAGTCCAGGATGTTCTTGAGTCTAGAGACATTAGTTAAAGAGCCAAACACACTGCATAAGACATCGTCCAAAAACAGGAGATGAGAAACCCTCTCCGATTCTGACACCTTTAAACCTCTCAGAAATCTAGTCGAGCATGCCTCCTTCAACATTTTACTCGAGGCTTCTCCTATGATTAGAAATAAAAAAGGGGATAACGAACAACCTTGACGCAGTCCCCTTGAAGCTCTGAAAAAGCACAAAGGGGAGCCGTTAATCAAGACAACAAAGGACGCGCTCTGAAGGCATCCCATTATCCATTTCACAGTCCTTAACTTCATTCCCATTTGGGTTAGGACCAGAGGAAGTAAAGTCTAGTTAACCCTGTCATAAGTTTTAGAGAGGTCCACCTTTAAGATGACTGCTTTGAGGTTTTTATTTTTCATCGAGTGGAGGTCTTCTTGTGCAATGGCCACAACATCGTGGATTTTCCTATTCTGTAAAAACCCAAATTGTTCCTCTCCGATCACTTCACTAAGAAGGGGCATTAGTCTTTCAACAATGATTTTGGCAATCAACTTATAGACTACGTTACAACACGAAATGGGTCTGAAATCCTCAAAGGATTCTGCGTTTTGCTTCTTGGGAATATGACAAAGACAGGTTGAGTTGAGAGGCTCGTAAATCTTTCCTTCTCTTTGAGATTCTTTGATCATGATGAGCAGATCATCTTTCAACAAATCATAGAATGATTTGAAGAACTCAACAGTGAATCCGTTTGGGCCAAGACTTTTTCCATTCTGCATCGCGTAAAGGGAAATTTTTAGCTTAGATTCAGTTACTTCTTCTTCAAAGGACCGATTCTTTTGTCATTGAAAACATGCTGAAACTTGGAAACCACCCCCAAAATTTCTTGGATCGGACACCCCCTTGGGGCCAATAAAAGGTCTTCGAAGAAGCATGCACCTGCTTTAGATTTATCCCGAAATGAGCTCACCATTTCTCCCTCTTCGTTTTTTACCTCCCAAATAGAATGGATGTTCCGACGACGATTGACATAATTATGATTTTTTTTTAATTGTTATTCCCTGCTTGTAACCATATGGCTTGAAATTTTTGCCGCCACTCCACCTCTTCTTTTTTCAACCAGTAGTTTCTTTGGTTTTCACAAATTTTTACTTCTTCAATTTTTTCTTGGCCGAGGGGTCCAATATCCAAAAGGGAGTAGAGCCTTGATAGTTTACCTTCAATTTCCAATAACTCTTTTTTCCTTTTGGCTTTCCATACTAGAATCCATTTTTTAATGGTGTCTTTAGTTAGCTTAAGATTCGATTCAAATTGCACCATTAAAGGGTCCAGATTATCTAGACTTAGCCTTACCCAAGAGGAGTATACACAATTTTTAAAATCCTTCTCTTCCAGCCATACCTGATTAATTTTGAGAGGAGCAGGGGACGAATCAAAGTTAGATTACCACCAAAGAGAAACAGGACGATGATATGAACTTTCCCCATATTCTACTTTTGAATTAAATCTGAACCCCAACTCTAGGACTTCTTCAGAGATTAGGAAGCGATCAAGTCTCTTGGATAGTTCCTCATTACCCAACCGAAATTTTCTCCAAGTTGGAGTGAGCTTAACTGGCTCTAGATCGACTAGACCTTTTGACTCTAGGAAAGAAAGGAAGAATCATTTTTTCCTATCTTCTCCTGGGTTTGGATCCCATACTTATCTTAAGGAAAGAGTGAAATTAAAATCTCCTCCTATCACCAAGAGAGGATCGCTAAAAATTCTTGCAGATTTCAAATTTTCCCAAAAACGGAACCTTATCAACATAGGGTCCATACATATTTACTATAGTGAAAGCAAAATCAATATCTTTACACTTGAGTTTAATAGAGATGGATGACTAAATGAAAGAGGAGGATAGATCCTTGAAGGCAGGACTCCAACCGGATATCAATCCCCCTGACATCCCTTCTGCATTAACGACGCTAAAGGTCCAATTTTTCAGCCACTGACTAACTTGCTTAATAACTTCTTCCCCTGAACACTAGTCTCTTGAAGGAGAATGAAATTGGGATTAAGACTTAGGAGGAGCCTCTTGAGGGATAATTTTTTCTAAGGGCCCCCAATCCCTCTAGCATTGAAGGAGAGAAAAATCATTTTGAGGGGGGGTGGAGGGGGTGGGGAAGGGTTTTCCTCGCTCTAAGGGCCTTGATGATTGTTGCTTGGGTTCCTTTCCAAATTTTTGTGAAATTTTTTTCCTTTTCCTTGGACATATGAGACTTCCTTCCTTCCTGCTGGGCTTGAGGAGGGTCTAAGGCTAACCCTCCCTTCGAAGGAATGGCCTCCTTTAGACGATCTTAGAACGGAGCACATACCCGTTAGAAGGAGAAGTAGAGGGAGACTGAGGCTTCGAGGGATGGGAAGGTAAAGGAGAGTCCAAAGCCTTCAGAGGTTTGGGGGAAGGGGGAGATGAGGGATCTAGGGGCTTAGAGGAAGCAACATGGAGAAAAGGGGAAAACTCACTTGAAAAGAGTTCAAGACACGAGGAGGGAGGACAGGGAGGGTTTACAGCATGGGAAAAAATGAGAGGAACTTGAGGAAGGGGAGTGGCAGGAGATGAAGAGGGGGCATGTGAGGAAGAGGGAGAAGGAAGGGGGAAAAGGGGAGGTCAAGACAAGAGGGGGATTATATTTTCCATCTTTTCAGAAGGAGAAATCTGAACCAAAGAGTCGAAGGAAGCAACATTGTTTTCTTGCATACCTGAGCGGGTAGCCTTGAGAGCTAGGTCTCCCAGAGCATAACTCGTAGCTTTTTCCGAACCAGATTCCAGTATAACTGATTCCTTTTTCCCTTCTGGCCAGAGAGAATCAAACCTTTTGTTCGCGGCTAGTGGTATATTTCCGCTTCCAAACCTTTTGCTGGGAATGTCCCCATGGTGAGGGCTTCTCGCATTGAGCCCTTAAGTGGCCAATTTCGTGGCATCCATGACATCAAAACAAGAGTTTAGAAACAACTGAAACAAGGTTATCCGCCACCCCTTGGAAACTACCATAAAACTGAGGGCCGAGCTTAGCAGACGGGGAAAAATCAGCGGGATAAGAGATCGATCCAAGCAACTTTCCATATCCATGTTTAAGCTTCCCTCTTCCATCCACCAATTCGTCCGGTGGATTGACCATGTGTCCGATAGCTTGGCTCGACATGCACAACCGCAGTGGCAAATAGGAGGGATGAGAAAAGAGCCGGAAAAAGGGCTCGGGAACTGGAAGACAGGTGCTCTTTGTTTTTCTTGTTGATAATAAGTGAAAAGAAAAAGATATTGCCAACTATGTGTATTATAGGGAGATAGGGATGAACAACGAGAATGATAAAATGATCCAACTATTTCACTTATAGATGTGAGTGTTCAAATCCTTAACAAACTAGTTCATACCAACCAAATCATCTAGGGATTCCGTCTACATTGAATATGTCACTCCAACTCCTACATCAGATAAAATATGCTATGCCAAGCTGGGTAACAAGTATTTCCCTCTTCTGGAGTAGTTTTTCTAGCCCACCTTATATTGAGTGTCATTATCTTTCTTAACATCACCACCATCACTAAAATCTCCTTCTACTCCTATTGTATATGTATCATCATATCTTTGTAACTAACTAGGATAAGAAGAGACAAAAATACCCATGGTCAAATGACTGATTCCTTGTTGTTTTGTGTGCAATCCAGATAATCATCTCACAACTCCAATATTTACTCTAGCTGTGTATACACATGGGAAAACAATATTCCTTAAATCCCATTGAGCATTCAAGTATGAACTAACATAAATATATAAGGTGATAGCATAAACTTAAAATGAACCAATTCTAACTAACATTAGGTAATTAGTTCAACTTCAAACCATGAAATTGAAAGCAAATGATTGAACACTTTGCACAAATACTTGTAGTGGTGGTGGGGTGGGGGTGATCCAGGTGGATATCAGTTTCCACCCACCTCTTCCACTAAATCAACACGGTTCTCCATCTTGGCAGTTTTGTTATGTTTTTTTTGGGTCCTAAACTTTCAGGGCCGTTTTAAGGCCCTAAATGATGTTTTCTAGGAAATTCAAAGCCCCGGGTTTTTTTCTTTCACATACCTAGACTATGCCACAACATTTTAGTCCTTAGTTATAGCTTTCCAACGAGCTACTATGTGCGCCAAACAAATATTGTATGAAAATTTGCGCCCCCTGTTACGAGGAAAATCTCTCTATGGCTAGGGTAAACCACAACAGACGAAAACAATTGCAGAAATCAACTCAATCCCAAAAACATGCTATATATACCAATATGCAAGCGAGATACGAAAGAGGCCTACCTTGTCCCGATGTTCGATGAAGTCCACCATTGAGCACTTGGAACCAGAGCTATATACCTGCAACTAGTTCTCAACAGACAAGCAAAACAAGCATATGGTGATAATATAAAAGGTTAGCACATTAGATAGCATAATCCATTAATATACATAACAAATACGCCCATGGATAATAACTCATATATTTGCAAGATATCAATTGGACGGGAAATGAGTGTTTCTATTAATAAATGATCAGCATAAGTGAAAATATTACAGACTTCTGTGTCAACATAGTTCAAAATTGAGAAACTAAGTTCCTTCCAGCTGGGCCTCCACCACTTCAATCCTCCACCAAAGACAATCTCATAAGAGAGAAACAATGAGGTTCTCAATCAATAAGGGAAGAGCTTGGGGGCTGAACACTGTGTCTCAGACTTAAAGGACAAAGGGATGCAGACTCAATATGAAGTAAATAATTTCTCTAGAGTAACTTTGCTCTCAAAGTTGAATTCTTTATCCTCTTTCCATAGCTCGGAATTGACCCATTTATAGCCTTCAAAATGGAACTGAAGGGCTGAGTCGGAAAGTTTCCACTATATGGAAGGCCAAGGATCATAGATCTCCTATCGTGACATGGAAACCCGACATTAATTTTCATTTTCTGACACAAATCCCGATGTACGCGGGCTGTAGTGGAGCAGTCTGCGTATATGCATGCTGTATAGTATGCAAGATGCGTACATGTGGAAAAATATGTATTTTTGTCTCTGGATTTTATAAACAGGGAAGATAAGTCTACATGGGGAAATGGAAAAAAGGCCTTTTGGGCAAGATTGTATAGGGTGAGGCAAATCTTGCTATAACAGATACCCCCTAATGTGTGAGGTTAGAGGAGTATCTGCGATGGCTGAAATACATTATAAACAACCTAGAAGTGGAGTGGTAGGGAACTGACTGGACGAACTAGTTGCTCATTACATTCTGCACTGACTTTGCATACATGGCTGCCAATAAAATTACACTGCAGATGCATGTGAAAATATACCAAACAAGTGTTTGTGGCCATGAATAGGAAAATACAAATGCGGTTACATGCCAATAGCTATCATAGTCACGAACAAGGCCCAATAGAACCAGTCTCAAAACCAATCTGAAGATATCTGTATACAATGGAGTACAATTTGATCTCCCATGATCACTGAAGTCATATAGGTACTGGTCCAATGAAAATGAAGCAACAACTCAGGAAAGCTGCGGCCACATAGTGATGTCTTCAAGTCTTCTACACAATCCGCCAAGGGTGCAAGTCTACATCATGTGAATAAATGAGTTGAGGTTGAACACAATGAGACATCGTTTGATTATCGATCATTGATGTATACCGTTAACAAACGTGAGACAACCTACCAATAATGAAAGTAGGTATCAAGGCATCGAGTACATTCTTACAAGTGTGAATAGAGGAGTCAATGTCGAACACCTGAAGAATCCATCGATCAGGAGACATTGATGCATTCCCAACTATCGATGGAGAGAGAGCCTGCCACTAAGGACTGTAAGCCTCAAGGTACTCATAAGACTCTAGGTCCCGTTTCCAGAATAAATGGGCTGAAGTCAATGGAAAGAGACCCGTTGAAAGGAGAGCATTAAGGCATCTCTCATCAGTTAGGACGAAGTTCAAAGCAAAAGATTCATGATTTGGTAGAAATTGGACGAAGAACATGTTCACAAACCAACAGCCTTGTGCGTCTTTTGCGTGCACCAAGTGCAAATGGTACACGAAAAAAAACCTCTGAATAGCAGGCAATGATGAAAACTGTTGACAAAGGCGACAAAACCACCAATAAGGCTAATGGCATCCAAGACACTGCATGAATCCCAATGTTTGAATAGATGTCTTGTCGTCAAACACAAGGGAAACCACCCACTCAATGACCAATGATGAAGTGTCGACTGCTGGGTTCAAGGTTACCTACCGATGATGAAAGTAGGATCAGTGTGCATGATAGGACCACAATATCATGTGAATTTGAGACAAACTGAGGGTATGGCCGACATGAAAATTCAAGAGTTCTGAGAAGTGGCCGACACAGGTTGATAGAATTCCTTTGAACAAAAGCATGAGACATATGGAGGACTCCGACAACATAGAACCGATGATGAAACCATGAGATGCAAGAGGCATCAATAAAACTCTCTATAGGGACTGGAAGAGTAACCAGTCGATATAGAAGACACTGTAACGAGCTCAGCTTCCTAAGGCCATGCTAATCCCAAAATTATGATGATGAATGGACTCAATAAATTTGTGCTCTGTTCAAAGGCGACACGACTGTTGCCAACATAAGATAATACTCCCTTTCCGCCTGCCCCTTTTTTTGTTTTTTCATAGACAAATGAATGCTATGATACAGAGGAGGAAACGAGTGTCGCAAGTAAGCAAAACTAGTTCATACAGTGGAAAATACCTATGCTCAATGCAAGGAGATGCATGCGGGAGATGGACACTCGGGGGAATGTTCCCTCCTAGGTATAGGGTGTAAAATTGCGAAGGATATAAACAAGGCTCTGCTTGGTTAAGGATGCAAAAACTGCTGAGATAAACAGTTTATAACGCAAAGCGAGAACATGCTATAGGCTCAATACTGCAAGCGAGGGCATGCGATGCAATCACAACTTAACACCAAAAAATATCCTTTTTTATGTCTTTTAGTCTACTTGGTGTGAAAAAGGGATAAACTTGTGCCAAATAAACGTCCTTTCTAATCCAATTTATGGGAGTGAAAGAGACATGTTCACTCGACAATCTTTTCGCTTTTTGAAGACGAGTCTAAAAAGAGCTTAACTAAGACTCATGACCTTTCAAGTCCAACTTAACGAGTGTGAAAGGGACAAATCACTCGACAATATTTTCGCTTTTTTGAACGAGTCAGAAAATATCTTAACTCAGACTCGTTGATGCTGTTCTAAGAAGCATATATTGGGGGAGGCCGAGGCTCCCGTGTAGGACTTTTGTGAAAGGTCAACAACTTACGAAGAGCTGACATAAGCTTGGGAAAACCCAAAGCTTTCCAAGTCGAGGAGGATAAAATACTTGCAGAGGTTACCTTATCTAAAATATAACGAAGAGTGCCCCTTATCTGGAAGGGTGTAAAAGAAGGAAGTCGAGGCTCTACAAGATCATTCCAATCAAAGGAAACCACCCTAGGACTTGGAGGGAGCATACTCGAAGAAATTGGAATGCTCCCTAGTGAAGAAGGTATATAACTAGAAATGATAAGGACATGGTCGAAGGACGCATCACCCTTCAAAAGAAGAGTGGGATTGACTGAAGATTGCATTGGCAATGTCACTTCCATAGCCTTGTCACTCTCCAAGAGAAGAGTGGGATTGACTGAAGATTTCATCGACACGATCATTTCTTCAACCGTTGGTTGAATAAGATGCAAGACAACAAGGTCAAGAGATGCATCACCCCCAAAACTAGGAGTGGTGTCGGTCGAAGATTTCTTCGACACGACTGTCGGTCGAACAGGATGCGAGACAACAAGGTCGAGAGATGCATCAACCCCTAAAGGAAGAGGGGTGCAGTTGAAGATTGCATCGACATGACTGCTGTATCAACCAAAGAAGGTTGGAAAGTCAAAGACGACTCAGAACCCAAAGGGCCCACAAGAAAGGACCACACTTCTTGTACCATAGCAGTAGCAGGGCACAAACAAGTAAGGTTATCTCCTTTGCAAAGCCTACAAAGGAGCTTGGGCTTACGTCTTACACGTCTAGGCTTCTCAATCGTATGAATGCGCCCAACATGACTTGCAGTGGATGGTGACATGATCCCGGCATGAATTGTAGAGGCAGGTAGAAAATCTCCAACATGACTTGCAGAGGTTAGTGATGAATGCCCAACATGACTAGTAGATGTTGGTGATGAATCCCCAATATGACTAGTAGAGGTTGGTGATATATGTGCAGTGTGACTAGCAATGACTAGATTTGTGCCCGCAACATGACTTGCAGTGGCTGGTTGCTGGTCTTCAACATGACTAGCAGAGGTTTTTGAACAATATCCAACATGACTAACATAGGTTGGTGATATAATGCCAGTATGCGACTGACCCTCATAAGACGCAGTCGGGGAAGATAGGGTCCAAGGATCGTTAAAATACGAAGTGCGGAAAGGAATGGACCTCCCTCTTGAAACATGCCTACTGGACATGACGTAAACGTGATGACTCGGTGCCGTGAATTCGAAAGTACCCATAAGGGAAGAATACATTCCGACACCGATATTCTCAGTTGCCGACTTAGAATTGTCGATCACAGGGATCGACGGTCCAATAGATGCATTGGGACTAGAGTACGCAAAGGATAACTGGTCGATCGTCACGATATTCCCTTCATGAGGAAAACAAAGAGCATAGAAGACAGACGATATGACGACGACCATAGCATAGGTCCAATTGCGTCCTAGTAACAAGTTATAATCAAGAGGCGCATCAACTACCTCTACCTCCACCTCTACCGTCTTCCCACCTAACGGGATCGGAAAGGCAGGAAGAATACCGTGAGGGCAGAAGGAATGACCGTCAAAAGAAGTCAACATGTTCGATGACTTAGAAAGAGTCGGAGAATCGAGATTTCCAACAGATCAGGGACATCACACACGTAGTAGTGCCTTCATCAACAACCACATGTTTGATGGTATACTTTGAGTACTCCACGTGGATTTGGAAATCCACATGGTAAGGCAAGTGAGGCTTCACATTTGTGATGTCAAACTTGATAACTTTTGAGCCATTGGGTTATAGAGCTCCTAAAGAATATAATAAGGCATTCCTCTGTGAAGGACACGTTTGGAGTACCTCCAAAGCCAACATCGCACAAGGGGTTTGACCCAGGTCCTCAACAATAGAGTAGTTCTGGGTGGCTCTAGCATTTGGATTGTGGGTAGAGTGCTTGAGTACTCCTTTCAGAATACGAGGCGGTGGCTCTGATTTTTCAATCTGTAAATTCGTCTCCGGCGGAGGAGGAGGCGATTCTAGACCAGGAATAGCTTGTGAAGAGCTATAATATCAAGATTGAGTGGCTACATTAACTTTCACATCGACCATATTGATACAAAAATGGTCCTCGTCTTGCAACGACAGGTTTTGACTCCCACCAGCCACATTTTTGGCATTTGAGGAGCTTGAGGCCATGTGTTGGTTATGTGGAAATGGATTCGTTAGCACGACGGGCGGTAGAGATAATAGCCTCACAACTTCTGCAAGTTTGGGGCATAAATGGGTAAGGTGATCATCTGTGCAAAGCTTACATGGAAACTTCACCTTACGTCTTTCTCGTTTTCCCTCTCTAGCATTATTATTCGTCTTCTCATTATTACCATTGTCCTTGGGTTTATTACCATTTTTCCCACCCTTACGATTATTTCTTCCTTTCTTCTTAGTCCCGCCTGGTTGCTGGTTACAATTTGGGTTGGCCGACAATTGCATAGAATGTACATCCACCGACTGAGTGGGGTTGGAAGACACAGACGAAGCTGGCCCTCCCGCAGACTAGTTTAGAGACAACTCTTTCAAGTGGCTTGTCACCAAGTCCACAGACTTTACATTGGCGGTACCTACAATGCCATCGGCATGAGGTTCGGGATTTTTCCTAGGGTCGTAAGTTGACTGCGGTTCATCTTGAAGAATGTGGTATAACATCCCAGACTGGGCATATATGCGATACAACTGCTGGGATTTAAAGATCACTTCTTTCAGTGGTGACCCCGACTGTTGCAACATCCTTCGAGATAGGAGGGTGCAAATACTTAAGGAACCATTCTAAAATAAAGGTCAGGGGTATAAGAGTATTAATCAATCTCTTCCGTCTACGCCACTGTTGGATATGATCCGAGATATGATTGGCAGTGTCCTGGCGTAAAGTCGACAGAAGTTCTAGGCCAACATCGTAACGAATTGGAAATTGGAAGTGGTTAAGGAAGACCAACACCAGCTGACTAAAGGTCCCATATGCGCCCCTAGGTAGCTCAATATACCATTTCGCATCAACTCCAATGAGGGTGTGTTGAAATAATATTAATCGAATCGAATCATCATTAAGAGAATTTGATGAGCACCAAAGGTGAAAGGTAGTGACGTGATCACCATGATCCTCCCCATTCTTAGCTTCAAACTTCAGGATGTCCGAAGGAATCTTGGTGGGGACGGGGGGCCATGTAGGATCATGACTCACATGGTCATTCATTAACTTAGACAAGTATGGTAGATTAAGTGTGGCCAGAAAAGGGAGACAGGGTTGCGACATCTGGCTCCAAGCTCTCGAGAAATATTGTGATTGAGGAATTGCAACCCATCCAGGGTTCTGGTAAGCACCATGGCCATGTCCGGGATTATAAGGCCCTCCTCCGGGCTGATTCATAAAAGGTTGATTGGGCATCATTCCAATAGGAATGTTCTGTTAGAGGTTATAAAAATTGCCCCCAGTTGGAGTGGATCCGGGTTGGGGGTTGCCCAAAGTGTGAAACTGACCTCCTCCGGGTGGGAATCCAGAGGATAGAGGTGGATTCGTCATGCCAAATGTATTGGTCGGAATCAACACCGAGGAGGTAGGGGTGTAGGATGAAACTTGAGTAGAAGCTTGTCCGTCAGGTTCGTTGTTCCACCCAGAAGTAGGAGGATTAGACCCAAGTTTAAAAGCATGAATGCCTCCCATATTAAGAGTCATTTGAGGGATTTGAGACCCACCAAACAAAAATGGAGTATAAGGAGGTGTAGTGCCCCCAAGACCAATGCTAGCATTAGTGCTGATTGCTGGGATGGCTCTTGAAAAATGCAAAGTAAAGTTCGACATACCATAGGAAAAAGGACTAGAGGCCATAGGGATGGACTAAACATTATAGCTCGATGAGTGACCAAGAGACCCAAGTGGGTTCGAGGCAATATATTGAGCATTCACTATAGGCCGATCCATATAAGTAATGATAGGCATCTCTGGCACTACAACCATTGTGGTTGCAGGAGTCGAAGGGGTGCCTTTAACTATAGTGGGTGTGGGAGTCAAAGGGCTCCCAATGTTCTAAATACTAGGTTTAGTACTCATCCTTGTAGAATCACAAGTCTGAACGGTGGATGTGTGTGTACCATGCCTAATAAATCATCGCCTTTTAGAAGGCAAAGACTCGAAATCCGGTGGTAACTGTAACAAGCGACGGGACCGACGGGGAGGATGGTACAACTCCATGATGAATTAAGACTCTAAAGATAAAAAATATATCCTAAGGCCAATTTGTAATCAAAGAGCACACCAAAATTCGAACGACCAATATGCATACGAACAGGGTAAAGTGGCTGAGTGACCTCCATCTCTAAATAAGGCATGTCTCGTCCAAGAGGGGCCTGAGACCCCTTGCTAAAGATCAAAGGTAACATAATCAGTTATAAGGGCCCTCGTGGGCTTAAAAGATAGTTGGTTAGATCCCCCCAGAGAGGTAATCATCCATAAAGGTTGTGTGTTGTCCGACCCTTATCTGACCCAGGGTACTTGCAGAATAACCCCTACAAGTAACCTATGAGACACCTAAGTCAAGAAACTAATAAACCACTGTATAACTGATGCACATGTGAGTAGTTGTAAGTCATATCCACCGTATGGGAAGGGTAGCAAAGCCCGAAACCTTGAAAGTACCGCCTCTCACGGAGGTAAAGACACTAGAAAGATCCCCATATACGAATAGTTCCCTAGAAATATATCTGACGCTAAGAAGGTGCCGGGGAGATATCCCTTCAACCGACTTCGTGTGACCTCGTGATTAACTCTGGTGTGAGCGGAGCCTCCTAATCTTACCAATTATACAATGGATTTCTCCACTCCCTTTCTCAGACACATGTTGATTTAATTGCCTTGGAGAAGTTTACTCACAAAATCCTATTCCAAGGCACTAAATCCTAAGCTAGTTTGTGTACGCTAGAAAATAAAATCGTGACTAATCAATTTTAAATTATAACGTTAATTTTAGTGGCCGTGATTACTCAAAAAGGTATGGTAGTGAAACTGATGGTCTTATGACTCTACAAGAAAAGTAAATATGAAAATAATGCAAATTCCTAACTTTAACTTTCAATGAATGATATGCTTCTAATGAAAAATGCAATTTTCAATTTCAACTCTGCAATTCTGAAGTGAAAATGCAATCTTTCATTATATGCACTAAGCTAATGACAAGGAATCATAAGACAAAAATGCCAAGCAATGCAAAATGCCTATTTTTTAATTTTATTTTCAATATAATAAAAATGAAAATGCATGGACTGAAAAGTAACTTGATATATACCTCTATTGTGTATAGAAAGAGATAACTCAAGCATGATACCAAGCAATAAAGCACCTAGCCCAATGTACAAGGACAATCAAAATGAAAAGATGATGGGAAAGACTCCGCCCAGAAATTCAACCAAAAATAGGTTTCCTGTCATCCCACAAGCACTTAATAGGCACTACAGAGACCCAAGAAGGCTCAACAAACATCAAATCCCACCCAACAACCACCAGACCAAGCAAACAGGCAAGGAAAAATGATGTACGCGACTGTCTAGGCAAACTGAGCGTATGTACACAACTTGCAGAGGGACAACCTGCGTATATACACGACTGTCAAGGAAAAATGCGTGTATATGTTTCAAAAACAAGGCCAGGTAAGGGAGAAGGCTGAAAAATTAGACCTAGAGTGAACAGAGGTTGTCAAGCAATGATACGACAAGAAACACCATAAAAATGAGATAAATCTAAGGAGAAACGTACTCCAGACCCTAAGAAAGAAGATTCAATCCCTAGTATGGTCGCCAATTCTGTTACGAGGAAAATCTCTCTATGGCTAGGGTAAACCAGAACAGATGGAAACAACTGCAGAAATCAAGTCAATCCCAAAAACATGCTATATAAACCAATATGCAAGCGAGATAAGAAAGAGGCCTACCTCGTACATATGTTCGATGAAGTCCACCATTGAGCATTTGGACCCAAAGCTATATACCTGCAACTAGTTCTCAACAAATAAGAAAAACAAGCATATGGTGATAATATAAAAGGTTAGCATATTAGATAACATAATCCATTAATATACATAACAAATACGCCCATGGATAATAAATCATATATTTTCAAGATATCAATTGGATGGGAAAGGAGTATTTATATTAATAAATGATCATCAGAAGTGAAAATATTACAGACTTCCGTGTCGGCACAGTTCGGAACCGAGAAACTAAGTTCCTTCCAGCTGGGCCTCCACCACTTCAATCCTCCACGAAAGGCAAGCTCATAAGAGATAAACAATGAGGTTCTCAACCAATAAGGGAAGAGCTTGGGGGCTAAACACTGTGTTCAGACTTAAAGGACAAAGGGATGCAGACTCAATATGAAGTAAATAATTTCTCCAGAGTAACTTTGCTCTCAAAGTTGAATTCTTTCTCCTCTTTCCATAGCTGAGAATTGACCCATTTATAGCCTTCAAAATGGAACTGAAGGGCCGAGTCAGAACGTTTCTAGTATATGGAAGGCCAAGGATCATAGATCCCCTATTGTGACATGAAAAACCGACATTAATTTTCATTTTCTGGCACAAATCCCGATGTACGCGGGCTGTAGTGGAGCAACCTGCGTATACACATCTTGTATAGTATGCAAGATGCGTACATGTGGGAAAATATGTATTTTGGTCTCTGTATTTTATAAAAAGGGAAGATAAGTCTGCATGGGGAAATGAAAAAAAGGCCTTCTAGGCAAGATTGTATAGGGTGAGGCAAATCTTGCTATAACACCCACGTGAAGCTGATGTATCAACTAACCACCTCGGGGCCCACAAACCTTTTGGCACTTCACCTCATAGGGTTAGGGTTTTGGACCTTTAGAGTTATTTCTTTATGTTAAAATGCCATTCTTTTGGCCTCTTGTATTATATTTTGTGAATGAGCATAGCCGACATCTCTCTCTCTCTCTCTCTCTCTCTCTCTCTATCTCTCTCTCTCTTCAAATATAAGCTACCACCATTCTAGCTAGTTTGTGTTCTACAATGTTTTTCTATTTTATTTATTAATAGAAGTTGGGTTTTCATTGTATTATTGTCCTCTCTCCTATATTTATGTGTGTTTCAATTTTTTACGTATACAATCTGGATCAAGGGGAAAGAAGAGAGTTCCTAATAAATTAATTAAAATGTAAACACAAATGAAATCATACACATGATTGATGTTGTTGGAACCTTCATCCCTTGAGTCTAGGTTCCTCTTGCATGGACCACTTATCAATTTGTACTCCACCTATAATTTCCAACTTTACTATGGTTGAGAAAACTATGAGATGTTTTAACCCAACTCAAATTCAGAAAACAAACTAAAAACCAAGAAACTTTGATAAGGGGAAAGTAATGAAAATCTAGGGAAATTCCTCTAGTGTATACTCGTTCTAATAGGTAGTGCACTCTCTCCCAACATAAAACTCCTATTAAATTATAGCATGAAATGGTATTTAAGTTAGTTGGGGATGGAGATTAGGGATGCACAAGTGTATGGACTTTGTAATCCCCACTTAGGATCCTGTATTTTGCACACTCGCGCATGCGCGCGCGCGCACACACACACACACACACACACACACACATTTTAAAGTCATTTTGAAGGTGCTTGCGGGTTTAATGAAGGATCCCTTCCAATAACACATGATTTCGTTAGAGGGAAGTCACGAGCATCAATATATATGCTCAAAAATATATGGAATGACTAGAAGAATGATGGATTAGTCATAAGGGAGTTGCCAACAAGGAATCAATCGTTAAAGGTGTAGAAATAAGGCTATAATAGATGCCCCCTATTGTATGATGTCAGAAGGGAAGTTGATGGATAAAATACAACATAGTAGTATGAATGAATGTGAAAAGTGAAACCAGGTGGATTTTGATAGACCGAGGATAAAAAAGGTACCTAAAAAAATACAAGGTATTGGATTACTCTCTTCCCCAAGGGGGTATACCCATGCTCAGGTGGATGATATGCATGGACACCAATCAAGTACAATGCGAATCCATGAAGTATATATAAAACGAAATATCGTGGCCATGAAGTAATACATGGTGGATTCATGTCAAAAGGTATCGTAGCCATGGGAAAATACACAATGGATCTACATCTTAGTATACATCAGGAGAACAAATGGAACTATAAAGAGTACAATCACGATTTTCTAAAAATACCAATGTAACATAGCATTAGAAGAAAACACCACTAAGCCCAAGGTCTTCAACCAAATCCATCGAAAGTACAAATGTACGCCATGTGAATAAATGAGTTGAAATTGAACATGGTTGAATTCATCTAATCACAGGTCATTGATGTATACTGTTGATAGATGTGAGGCAACCCATTGATGCTGATAATGGGCACAAAATTATTTAGTACATTCTATCAAGTGTGAATTGATTTGCTCATGTTGATTAACACTTGTAGAATATACCAATCAAGGGCCATTGAGGTATACTCATTATTGACCACGAGGAAGTCTTCCATTGATGACTGCAAGCCCCAAGGTACTATAATAGTCCCTAAATAGATTTCCTTTAGAAAATGTGTCGGTGTGGATAGGAAGAGATATGTTGGAAGGAGTGCATTAGGGCATCTCTCATCAACCAACTCAAGAAAATATCAAGAATATGATATGATTTGAAGGTCTCAGAAAATTACTGAAAATAACACACCACCAAGTACATATTCCACATGCACCAGTTGTGAATATCTCATAAGAAAGACCCTTTGAGAAACATCCAATTATGAAAATTACTGTTAGAGGTGAGGCATTCTACCATTAAGGAAAATGGAATCCAAGGTACAACAAAAATCCTGCTATGTGAATAAAGGTCTTTCCTTCGAACATAGGGGAAACCACTCAATCAATGACCAATGATGAGTACAAGGTCACTAACTAATGATATAAGTAAGTGCTAGGGTCTTAGGGAAATGTGTTGTAGTCAATAGGTGAAGAATCTCCAATGAGAAGGCAATGAGGAATCCTTCCATAGTAGCACAAGTAAAACACTGGTTGTATTGATTATTTGAGAACATCTTGATAATAAGAAAGGCTAGCATGGATGGTCAAGAAATCTAAAGAATGGCTGACTCGTGCTAAAGCATCCCTTGAACATAATCACCAGACAACAACGGTTTGGGAAATAACTAATGCCAAAAGGACCAATGATATAAACCATCAACGTGGGATGCATTGATGAATTATCCATAGTCATTGGAAGAGTAACCAACTAGAGGAGTAAAACTCCAAATCATGGTGCAACTCCTAAGGAAATACTATGATGCAATTCTAAAGGATTGAGATAGAACAAGTACTTTGTTATAGGGAGACATGATTTTATTGCTACCACATATACAAACACTATAAATATCTCAATTCTTTCTCCCCTCCCTTTTTTTTTACATATTAGATTTTTTTGTCTTTTACATTTAGAAAATATTGAAAAAGAATAAAATAATGCCATAATACACTGGAATAAGAGAGTGTCACAAGGCATGCAACTGTGTTCCAAGAACACAAAACATACCGATGAAAAACAAAAAAAGCAAAAAATGTGTTGTGCGGGATAAAGTTCAAAGTGCATGAGAAGATGATGGAAATGGCGAGTGATAAAAGAGAATGTGATGGCAATAAGCAAGCTTCAATGAAGCATTATGCACAAGTGCACATACAACAGCAAGTGATGCAAATGAAAATATTCAAACAAAGTGATGAGAGTCCATCAAGGAAAATAAAGAGAGAGAATCATGCGGGTTTAAACACAATGTCATGGTGGGACTAATAGGAATCCCGAGCTTATGAAAAAACTCAACATGGGCCCTAAAAGGCAAGAAAAGTGCTGACTAAGGCGACCCATGATAGGTAGTCTCCTACCACACAAGTTACCACAAATGACAGATGAGAAGGGTTAAATGTTTCAACTTAGTGGGATTGATCCTAGATTAGGTATAACAACTATTGATAAGGTTGGTAGCGCAAAATGCAAGCCAAAGATACCTATTCCTACATGATAGTCAAGAATTATTCACCTAAAGTTCTAAAGAAAATAGTGCTGAAAACATCACACAAAAGTATCATTTGGCCTTCCATAGACCTACAAACAATAAGAAAACTTTTTCCCAGGGTTAAATCGATTGAAAACCCAAATTATAGAAGAAAATTGAGGTAAAATAAGGCGTTATCATGCAAAACATGGTAAAAGTTGACTATAAAAGGAGAAACAAATTCGTTTTTACCATTTTAATTCCAAAATTTACGCATTGGTGTAAAAATTTGAATTTACCTCAAAACTTCGACTGCTGATTTATGATGCAGGAGCATCCCTCACATCAAGCGAGCCAGCGTGGAAGCGGAGGACAGCTGGACAAGCCAACACAAATTTTGAAAACACCTTGGAAGCTGTTGCGCGATCTTAAATGAGCCATTAAGATGAGGCGCACTTGTATATTGTATTCAGACCTTGAGCCTTTAAGCTCTCGTCCTTAGTAGATAGACGACATTTAATATAGTTAATGCAGGTAGATAGGATTTTAATTCTAGATTAGACAGTTGTAGAGCGCAAGAGGGAAACGAGATATAGACACCCTCATTGTGCATTGTAACATAATTGAGAATATTTAGGAAGAAGAGCATACAGAGAGCTGTGTGAAGAACACCCATGTACAGACATTTGAATTAATAGAAGAAAGCTTTGATTCAAATTCATGGTTTGTGTTGTTCTCTGTGTATTGATGTTGATATGCTCATGAATGTTTACTTCCTGTCATACATTTGCTTTTATATGCTGTGTATGTGATTTCATGTATGAATTGAAGCCTGCGAGGGTGAAGGAGTGAGTTTCAATTGTTTCTTTGTTTGAGCAAGAATTCCTGCAAGGAGTGCAGTTGAAGTCGTCCGCAAGGAGTGGGTTGACAGAAAGCTCAAATAGTTAACTTTTGTTCCCATTCGCCCAAGAGTGGAATTGGGTTATAGGAGCCATGCAAGGAGTGCGCAGGCTAAGCTAAGTCTCAGAGTTGCGATTCTGAGCAGAGGAATTGAAGACTGCTGATGTAGACGTGCGTAGAGTCAAGGAGCTTCAACACTTAGATGTTGCTGGAGATTTGCCGCAAGGAGTGCGTGCAAAAGGGTTTTCTTTCTGAATACTTAAAGCTATGGGAAAATCTCAGGAGGGATAGGCCTTCAAATTCGTTGAAGGACAACATAGAGAAATTGCGCGTGAAGGTTGGCAAGGAGCGTCGCAAGTTTGTGCGCAAGGGGGTGAGCTCCGTGGAGGAACACTCAGCCATTTCATATATTTCATCAGAAAGGATAGACGATTGGTATTCTCCGAGGAGAATCCGTGAGTTTCTGTGAGCCGTTAGATCTTCCAGAGGTGTGAGGGAGTTACAACGCAAGTGTGGAAAGGTTCTAGGCTCAGGACGGGCAGAGCCGTTTATCAGGACCACGAGGGTCGTTGGATTCACCCGCATATCGTGAATCGGGGTTTCGTGAGTCGAAGCTTCAAATTATCGCAGCAGGAATTGCGATATCGCGATCCACAATATCCCAACAGATCAGAACCGTCCATCAGGGGGACGTGTGTCAGGAAGTCTGACAACGTCAGAGTTCGGCATATTGGAGGTCTTGAGGACAGGATACTCAGGCAGGTTGGAATCGTGAAACGCGATATCCCGACGGGAGAGTTGTGTGGGCCACAACAGAGTTAGTGGAGGACAGGTGGCACGTGCATCGGAGTTCGGGAAAAGTAAAGTCCCGAAATCATTGACATTAGGATTCATGATCCCGTGAACCCCGAAATCCTGATAAAAGTAACGGGAAGTGGAAAGGTCGACTCGCACGTGTGCATCGGAGTTTCGGTGTATCGGGTATCGAGAGTCGGTAAGACGAGTTGCTTGGTATCGCGAGTACCGAAATCGCGATAAGGGAAGTTCCGACAGGGTAAAGAGGAAAGTCAGCGTTGATTGGCCATCGAGTCTCGGGGATTCGAGAGCCCAGTGATCGACCTTTGACATTGTGAAGTCATGAAGTCTGATTCCCCGATAAGCAAAGAGAGGGGGGATCGCGCGAAGAGATCTGTGGGTGTAGATTTCCCGATAGGGAAGTAGAAGAACATTTGAGTTCTTCGGGCCGTGAGAAGAAGAAGATCCTGTGAGCGGACGTGCCCGAGGGTGCGGCTGCATCAATTTAGAAGCATTGACCATTAGATTTGAGTTTTGTCTGAGCTAGGTATTGTTCATTGACCTTCTCTTTCCATTCCAAGCTTTTATTTCCTTTTTTTGGACTTTTAGCTTGCTCGGGAGATCTTTTAAAAATTTAGTCTACATGTTCGCAAGTCTTCTTCAAGTGTCTCACAAGTATATATCCCTACTCGTGTCTCTTTTGAAGTGTACCCATGAGGGCACATGACAGTTATAAAAAACCAACCATGAGCACCCCACAAAATTTGAAAAATTAAAAAACTAAAAATGTAACTAACCTCTAAAAATTTTGTTGATTATGCAAGGATATTTAAAATGGTAATAACTTGGAGAGAAATAGAGCACGAACAAGTAGATAACGATGCCATTAATTCCCCAACAACATTAGATTGTCTTCAATACTACGAAGTCTTGAAAATTTTTAGGTGCCTGTATATGTGAACTCATACATAGTTACTACAGAGACTAGTTGACTATTGGGATTCCAATCAAGATTCTCTTATACTTTATGATGAGATCCTCAGGATTGAGGTGAGGAAATATATTTCCTTATAGGCTATCCTTGAAAGGAGGCAGCTAAGGGGGAGTAGTGCACACCTTATCAGAGTACATAGATATATATTGCTATGCATGGAAGGGAACATAAAGTGAGTAACTAAGTCCCCATCGATGCCATACATGACATGCATCTAAATATTGTACTATTGACCCTTAACCAGGTAGTAGGGACAATAACCCTGCACTTAGCTTCAAAAACTTTAATGCACTATTCAATGGACTATATGAGGCCTACCGTACTTGATTGGTCAACAGATCTTCTTGTGAACATAACAACTCAGCTTACAAAGTGCAACTTAGGGAGGGAAAGTAACTTTGGGTATGGGAGTATCCTTTGTGCTTTCTTTCTAGAGAGACTTCTAGCGATGCAATCACACATCCCCTTTCCACTGACCAGGTTAAGAGATCCCAAGATTACCAGGTGCATTGATTTGCTGTATAGGATGGGGGGAGGGCCAATTACCAATGTCTTCTTAGCTGATTTCTTTACCTAGTGGGATGATCAATTGCTATGCATTTATGATTACCCATATGTAGGGATTGACTTTTGACACAATTCTGAGTTAGTGTTGGCCATCGTATCCCAATGGGATGACATATGTAAGAACATATTTTTATTTTCAAAGTATTTTATAATGTTTTTGTATTTTAGAATATTTAATTTTTATGAATTTTTTAGAGGCATATAAATTGTTTTGGTATGCAATGTCACCAACAAAAAATTTTGATGATACAAACATAGACCCAGTCCAACCAAATGGGTTCCCAATGAATTGAAAATTGGGCCATGATGAGGACTAGTGAGCAAGAGGAGATGATGCCGGAGAGACCACTAGAGTTCTCTGAGAGGTTTAATGGAACCTTAAGGGTTTGACCACCAAGGTACCCATGACCCATATTGAAGATCTCCTAAAGCGACTCAAGAAACATGTAGTGGGAGTACCATGTCCATGGGTATGACTCTTGCAACGAGTGGCCTCCACTATTATGTACTATCACATATTTGATGCTGAGTTCGATCATGAGAAGTAGTCCTTGTTGTTATTGTTACTGCTCAAAATATCGCTAAAGGGAAAGTCCAACCCTTTGTAGGAGAGCCTAGAGGAAACTACTAGGCACACCACCCATTGTCACCTCGTGGCCTTGCCTCTTTCTTTAAGGATAGGAAAAGGGGCTTCCTAACCTAAAGGGGGTGTTCCTAAGGATCAAATTGAACTAGATCGTTGAGTAAGGAGATGAGTTTCTCTAATTCAACTTGAAAAAAACTTGATGATTTGTAACTACTCACTCTTGAGGTATATGACACATTTACGTTCATGAATAATAAATCAAACCATAAATGAAAAACACGCTTTAGATGATTTTAACTAGACAAGTGTGCTCATTCACGTGACAATATTATGCTTGGAAATTGTAAGATAGATCTTTTTCAATAAACCACTTAACATGAAGCATGTATCCAATGGCATAACAATATTTGAAAATAAATCAAGTAAAGAACTAGATCAAATTCATAACCATTGGAGAATTTTCCATCAAGAGACCAATCCACAATTAAGAAATCATATGGCAATGGTATAATTATGTTTTAGGACAACAAGAAATTATGTCTTTGCAATGATAACGAACAGTGAGGACATCAAAATTATGCAATGAAATTGCACTTGTTTACAACATTCAAATTACCATCAATCACAACACTATATTCACAACATGTCATTTAGGTGTATTATTTAGGACAATATGTAACCATAAAGGGAGAGATCCAATGATGCATTTAGAACCTTCCAGACAGTGAGATCACATAAGATAAGCAATGAGTAAATCCCATATATCCACAACACTTAATAATGAAAGAAATACACCCTTATTCAAAGCAAATTTACCACTGCGTATTAGGACATATTATCACCATGCAAAATCAGAAATTGAGGGCACAATGAAGAGTATTTAAATAGTAAAGTATAAACCCTTAGCAATGGTAGTAGTTACCAAACGTTTAAATTCTATGTAAGTTATGTACCAGAAGTGACATATTAACCATTCAAGTGCTTATATAAGTTCTTAAGGGTATTTTCCATTCAGATTATAAAGAGACCATAAATTCTGCAGTAAACTAGTGTTCAAAATCCTAAAAGTAGTCCTAAAACAGTGTGACGTTAGCATAAGGAACCAAATCATTCCATCATTTCTTGCATCAGTTTGCTTGAGGATACATTTAAGATGTGAATTATGCAAAATGTTGCAATTTTTTTTATGCAAAAAGTTGCAAAAAATGTATCAAAGCAGAAATTTGACCATATTGCAAAACAACAAACCCTTGTCACCAATTCCAAAGAACGTCTTATGCATTTATATGGATATTAAGAGAGTTTGATATGCTATTAGTCATGTCAATTTCACCATAAACAAATTCAGATCCAGAGAATGAGTTTAGAACCAAAACGTCCATCTCTAAAAAAAAGTTTTTTAATGCCCAAAAGTGCAAGTTGTTTCAATTAAGGGTTAGGTCGTTGCACTTGTTGTAGCATTGATTCATCCACATCAAGCATATAGAATATGAGAATCGCTCAACCCTGGTATATAAACCCTTATATCCTTCTTAATTGAGCGAAGTCAACATTGTACCATGTATTTCCAAGCATGAACAAGATAACTCAAATAAAAGGATGAAAATTAAGCATTCTAGTGTTATTTTGTTATTGTGGGTCCGATTCAAGAATAAGCAAACCAAAACAAGATCTAAAACCCAAACTTATGCGAACTTCGAAATATATTCCATGAAAAATTAGTTAGCATGAAAGAGATTCAAGTGAATGAGATATAACAATGAAGATCAACTTTGATCTAGTAATCTAGTTCAAATGACCAAGTACTTTAAACTCTAATGATCAAGCACTTTAAGCTTTAGATTGAAAAAATAAACAAAAAAGGAAAGGTGAAATGAAAATATTTTTTGGTTGAAGAGACCAATAAACTAGTGCCTAAAAAGGGCTATGGGGTCCCTACACAATCCTAGGTGAAGTCTTAGTTTAAGATAAGACAATGTTGAGGGCACCAAGGAGGATTGCCTCTCAAGCGTTGGTTAGAGATAAGTAGGCTTCTTAAAGAGTGGATGGGGAGATGGTTCTATAGGAATCCGATTTAAGTACTATCAATGTGATCTTAAAGTCTATCCAAGGAAAGAGGGAAGAACCTTAGGACATCCTACCTCAATTCAAAGGGAACAAAATGATAATGGTCACATGGACTAAGGCAAGAAAGCTATACCTTGATATCCCTCTCAAGTGGAGCAAGTTTCCCTTGTTTGACCTTGATGTAGCTCCTTCCTCCAACACACCTGGAAAATATCTAGCAAACCCTTGAAAAATATCCTATAACAACACTTAGAAAAGTATAGAAGCACAACAACTTTGTAGGAAAATCTCTCAATATTCCCCAACAAATGAAAATGAGGAAGCTCTCTCCTTATATAGATGAGGAGGCTTCTCAATACAATAGATCAATATAATGTGATATCTTAAACCATGAGTGTAAAACCATGAGCTCAAGTCAAATCCATGATCACATACAATGTGGGGATAAAACCAACCTCAAAATCCTCAAACACAAGATCACCCTCCTCAAAAGTGGTCAAAATTGTAACCAAGAGTCACATGTGTGGTCCATAGGGGATATGGACAAGTGTGCCCTCCTCAAAAAGTGCCAACATCCCATGCACTGAGTGAATAATGGTCAACAATGGGCCCAAGGACTAGGGCACTCCTCCAACTAATTTCATGAGGTGAGGAAGAAGGCATCTACAAATGTAGCAACCTCCTAAAAAGCATGACATTGTGCCACATGTGTGGGATGTCCAAGATGACCATTCAAGGTAAGGTAACATGTGTGGCTCCTCAATAGGGTGCTCCTTAATAAAATTGTGAAGTGAATGCCACAATAATCTGTAACGACTATAACAACATGTGACCATGTGTAACCACCTCATAAAAATCCTCAACAACCTCAACCAACCTCCCACGTGTGTTCCAAGAGGGAATAATCATGTATGCATGTGAGTGAAGGCGTCCAACTGAATAAGGGAACCATCCTAGAGTGGTCCATGTGGCATATGTGGTGTTGTGGCATCCCTTTCATCCCCCGATGCACTATTATGGATCCCAATGTAGTGACATTATCCGAAGAAAAATGGCATGGATCCCAATGCCAATAGATATGGCCAAATATGGGTACACAGATCCCAGGGCAACATCATGGATCCCAATGTAGTGTTACAAATATTGAGGTAAGGTACATGGATCCCAATGCAATACGCCCACTTGTAATGGTGGGTCCAAATCCTTTTCAAACTATCATGTGATGCACACTTAGTGATTTCTCTTAACACAACATAATAAAGGTTAATTTTAGAATTTTCCTAAGTTTTACCATGGGGGAACAACATTAACCTTTATACATGTGAAAATTCCTAGGACAAAAAGTATTTCTTAAGTCCTAAAGTAAAACATAGGTAATGGGATAAATAATTATGGAAAGGGGAAGGGAAAAATTCATGCGATGACCCTCAAATTCATTTAATATATTGCATAGGTCTTGTAATTTTTTTCAACTATATTTCAAGAGCTATGTTTTTATATAGAAGCCTTTAAGAGAGAGATTTAAAATTGAGTTACCTTTCCTAGTCACTGTTTCTTACTACCATTTTTTGCCTTTTTCTTTATCTGTTCATTTTGTTGAACAAGTCCCTTTTTCTTTAGATATTCATAGACAAGAATGGGACTAGGGGAATTGTCCTCATAGCGAGGTGGCATAGCTCAAGCTTAATATTCTTGGTTTTAAACTTTATTATCTCTTCACCTTTAGCCTTTTTTTGATTTATTGACTTAGTCTTTCTCAATTAGACCTTTCTGGTGACATTTGACAAGTCAAACATGATTAATAATATATTTTTTATGTATGGAATGTAGTGAAATGGGGAAAATGGAAAGTGTTAAGTATGGTTAGGATGTGGAAAGCACTACCTCGATTTGTTTCATAGTACTACAAACTGCTTCGACAAATGAAGACACGCTTAAAGGAAAATTATGTTCTCCATGGTACAACGAGGAAAAAAAAAAAAAAAACTATAGATGTTATGAAGTGTTATCAGATTTCTTTTAAGTGCTTATCACTTTCATGAATAACTCAGAAGTTATAACATCGTATCCAAGTACCAAACCAATGAATGGAATACCAAATAGAGCACAGTGAAAACCATAATGTACCATCCATAAGTGCATTTGTCATTTGAGGAGTGAGGGAGGATATTTGATATACCATGGCTAAGCTAGCACAATCGATTTATTAAACTGCTCAGAAAGATCATTCATGATCAAGCTCATTGAGCTCTTTCCCAATACTTCATCATAAAGCTTAGAAAACTCACTCCTCCTCCATTAAGGTATTGGGAAATAGTTCAATTACTAATCATAATGAATGGATCTCACATTCAATTGGTAGGGTTGATTCCACTCCATGGACTAGCTGAAATTGAGTAAATCATGAGTAGTATCAACTAAAGTTTGGTATGCCCAAAGAGCTGGAAAACACATTAAATGCTAGTTGGACTTATTTTTGTTGACTATCCTTTAGAGCATGGATTTCAAAACCCTATTTATGGCTTCTACTTACCCATTCACTCGAGGATAACATTGGGAAGAGTGTTCTTGATGGAACCCCAACTTTTCTACTAACTTTGTCATCTTTTTATTTTTATGTGTAACATGATTAGTGACGATCTCTTTAGGTATGGCGAACTTGGCGATGATGTGATTGAATATGAACAAGGCCATTGTATTACTATAGTTTGTGAAGGTAAACATATCTTCTATCTAGTTGGTGAAGTAGTCAATGGACCAAATAACGTTCTTATGATCGTTAACAAAAGCTAGATGACACGTCATAAAATAAACCCCCATTTAGCAAAGGGATCAATGGTGACAACAAGATGTAGAGGAGCATGATGGGAACACATTTTTTTCATAAACACTTGACAAGGGTGACATTTCTTAATTGCTTCAACACAATATTTAAAAATTGATGGCCAAAAAGATCCAATGTGAAATATCTTTTGGGTTGTTCCCAACCCAAATATATGACTACCACATGCTCCATCATTTAGAACCTTCTCAACCTCCTCATGAATCAAGCATTGACATAAAATTATGTCAACCCTCTAACAATACAACGTGTCGTCGATGATGAGGTAGTTCCTTGCTTGATGGTGAATTCACCAACATTCATTGTGAGATAGGTGAGAAGGGAACCTTTGAGTATGGAGATACACTAAGATGTCTTCGTACCAATCATCATTATAGGTAATAAGGAATAAATATTCATATGGAAATGATCCATTTTAGACCTGTTAGGATATTTAGACACTTTGTACTATCAATTATTTGGTAGCCTTTTGTATTTGATTCATACCCATCTTGATATTTCCTTTGTTGTTGGTCTTGTCACCTAGTATATGAAAACACCTCAAGAGAGCCATTGGAAAGTAGAAAAAAATAGACTTCGGTATATCCAGGGTATAATTCAGTTTGGGATACATTATAGTTCAGGGGGGACTCCTTTTTTGGTTAGGTTCATTGATTCGAATTGGGACGGTGACCTTGATGGTAGAAGGTCTACTGCAAGTTATGTTTTTAGCCTTGGTTATGGACCTATCACTTGGGATTTTAAGAAAAAATAGTATATTTCTCTTTCTTCAGCATAAGTAGAGTACTAAGTAGTGGTTAATGAAATTCAAGAAGCCTTATAGTTTCAACATATCCTTTTAGAGTTTGGATTCTAATAACAACATACGATCACCCTCTGGTGTGACAATTAGAGTGCCATCAAGCTCACCAAATATCTAGTTCAACATTAGAACAACAAACACATTGAGATACACATTCACTTCAATGGAAAACTCATTCATGATTTATTTATTGAAGTGTTCTTTTTCCCTACAGAATATCAAGTTGTAGATATTTTCACAAAGTCTCTTACAGAAGCAGAGTTTTCCAAACAATGATCTATTTTAGGAGTTCAAGAAGTTGTCATTAAGGGGGGATAATATCTAATGCCTCCTTCCTTCTCCTATCATGTCACGTTTGTAAATGCTTCAATCCTATTGTAAGTTGTTATTAAGGTAATACAAATATGCTTACTTAATATAAATATAAATATAAATATATATATATATATATATATATATATATATATATATATATATATATATATATATATATATATATATATATATATATATATATATATATATATATATATTAAGTAAACATTTTTGTATTACCTTTCAAAAACTAAAGATACAATATTTCTGTCATACCAGAGTAATTTCCGGTCTGAATCGCCCAGCTGGGAAACCAATTTAGCCGACACAACAAAATAGACTTAAAACCTAAAATATACTGTTCAAGAAAGACAAAAAAGGACTTCATATCCTGGTGTCTCTATCTGATAAAAACGATGCCACATAACGTCCGATAATAGTCTAAGTGTTGCATAGTTAGTAAGCAGAGCATGAAGAAACTAAAATGAAGTTCATAACCTGAACCAAGTGTTGATTTAGTGTTTGTGTCCTATCTGCTCCACTTCCTCACGTGGGGAAATTACTTGGGTGCTTGTTGCAGGAGCATTCATTGTCGCAGCCGGAGCACTGATCGCTGTACTAGGGGCATGAAAGGAGCCAATCAAGGTGGTGAGCAAGAGCTCCAGCTGCTCCCCCTGTTGGTCCATAAGTTCCATCCTGAAATGCATGTCATCCATGTCCCCACGAGCGTCAAAGATGAGGCTTTGAAAATTCTCCCAGGAAACAAGAAGGCGCTTCCAAACATCACCGTCCAAACATACATTTGGAAGAGGAGAGGGAGGGGTCACCAATTTGGGGGAGGAGGAGTGGGGTGGAGGTGGTGGAGGGGCATAAGGGGTTGAGGGAGGATGGGAGGAGGACACAATATCTACAGGGGGGTCAAGGGAGAAACCCAATGAGTTTCCATTGTTATCAAACCACTCAACACGGCATTCCCAAGGAGAGGAGAGAGGGGGAAGAGAGCGCTGTCCAGGGGATGATAAATATGAGGAGGAGGTCGAAGAGCTTGGTGCAGGAAGACTGGGTGCAAGCGGTCGAGGAGCCATTCGGCTATAAGTGTGATACCACATAGGACCTCTTTTTGGCCGCCCAAACTGCCTGGGCATCACCACGAGAGGGATAAAGACTGAATCAAAAACATAAGAGAAGGTGGGGAATCCAATGCAAAGGAGAGTGCTGAAATAACACAAAGAAATGGGGAAATTGTTGTGGGATACCGATGAAAGAGAAATCATCCTAAATAAGAACCAGATGGATTCTTTGATATAATGCGTTCTTTGTTGGGTTTTCAAATCAAATTCTACTGTGTGTCTCTGTATGCGTTTTCTTTCCAAGTTTGAACCCAAGGATAAAAACTCCCACTGTAATAAAGTATTTACACTCACCTGTACTGCTATCCCTTTTTCTTTTTATCAACCCTCGTTTGGAATTGAAGAGGTATCGGTCTTGTGTTTTAATTTCCTTTAATAAGATTTAAAATGGCATGTCCTATGTCTTTCTGAGTTCTTCGAAGTTCTAAAAATCCCATGGCTAGGGTTCTACTATATATTGCTTATAATTATATGGACCCTTTAAGTTTTATCGCTTTCGGTTTAAGTTTAAACTAGGATATTGGTAACTTTGCGGGCCCTTGAGTATTTGCATATAGTTTCTCCTTTACCTATAGTGAAGGCCAAGTCTGAACCTACTTGACGATGAATTTGTATCTATTAACATATTGTATAATGTTATGGTGTTCTCTTGTTGTCTCCAAGACGTAACCCTTGACACTGGTTGTGATTAAAAGTTTGCTATAGTAATGACAATTTCCGTTACATAGCTTCCTATTTGAACTCTGTTTATTTTGTACATAGGTCCTGACACATTACTTTTCTTTAAAAATATATCATCCTTCTCTATAGGTATTCATTGGGTATTTAATTTCTCAAACTCATAATCCCGTCTATGTAAAAATTAACTCTGTCTCTGTTAAGGGTTAATGTTGTCTTGGTAAATTCTTCTCTGGATAATTCAATTCTTCTAAATTGGGACTCCGTCTGCATAGATAGATATTCTTCGCATAAGCGCTTTCCATGAAACTTGAACTTGAATCGAATACCCTATATTAAAGAGTCTTATGGTTATTTCTTGCTTCACACATTCATTCACAACATCCTTCTATGGTATGCACGATGAATGGGTTTTGAGCATTTTTGTATTGTCACAATTTTAAAAAAACAATTAGGTTTCTAGAGGAAAAAAAGCATGTACACCGATTGCAACCCTTGCGTTTCTGTAATTGTTCCTCATTTACTACTTTTCTTACTGCAATTTATTTTCTTTGTAAGAATTATTTACTGTCAGATTACTCCACTGTAAACATTCATCGGTATTTAATTTCCCCAAAGGAATTTCGTCTATGTATTATCAAGGATCTAAAGGTATCTCTGTCTCATCTTGCTAAATCGATGTTTAGTTCTAAATTTCGTCTCTGCAATTACCCTCCGTCATTTGGCCCCTGTAATGGATTTTGATAAATACTTCCATGTAGTATAGATTAGTTCGATGATTATCTTCTGTCATTCTATCCTCTGTAATATGTAAATATACTTACTGTAGCTATTCATTGAAATGTTTCTTCTCTTTGATTACATTATGTAATTCCCTTTTATAATTGCTCTCCGTATTTTAAATATTTAGAATAATATGTACGAGACTGCCAAAAGCAACAAAACTTTACTAATGTCTATTTTTATATTTTTATGATGGGTCCTTTTTTCTTGCGAGGGAACCCATTAGATGGTTACGATCCCGCTCCTCCTCCTGAGTCACAGATCTATTACTTTACGAGAGCATAGAAATATAATACGAAAACTCAACCCGGGTCCAAGATAAGTTACATCTTCAACTTTTTTATTATTATCTTATTCTTATAATTAATTGAAAATAGTATTGATATTAAAACTTCGTCTTTCTCCCTTGTAGGTTAAAACCATCAGTTCAACCTTGCAAAAAGAAGTGTCTTGAAAACAAAAGGTACTCGGGTTCCATGGCTTCTTTCCACCAGTCCATGCGCTCACTCTCTTCTGTTACATACAGTTTGATGTAGACTCTTTAAAAATTCTGTTCAAACTAGCTACAGAGCCCTTGGGTAAATGGAAACCCCAGTTGTACTATTTTGGTCAATGACCTATTGACTGTATGATCATATTTTGTCATAACATTCCGAGATCTGTTGTAACAGATGTCTCCCTGTGTTAATATATAAAATAATGTATTATGGTACTTTTAATTATTTTCTATCTATATTTAAGCATTATCACATAAGCTTCAATATAGTTCGTTTCCACTTATATATATATTCTATAGTAGTATTTCTATCTATATACATACCCATTAGACATATAGTACTTCAACAAAACACTACTAACATGTATATTCTAAATAGTGGCAAGCCAAATATCTATTATGGCTATGAGGCCCACTTAAATAGATTCTGATTTATAGATAAAATATAAAACATTCACCATACAACATCGACCATATAACATCAACCATATAACACTAAAAATGAAAGTACATAGTTGAGATACATATCTGAATACTGATGCTGGGAAAACAAATGGAACAACCACGTTCCTCTCAATTTTAGAAACATAACAACCACAGTCACTTGCCCTGATCACCCCCTAACATGACCATGATTCCATAAGGGAAAACTGAGTAAAACTCCTTAGCCACTGTCACCTTCAACATTTTAGAAAAATGTTTTTCCTAACACCAGATGTTCTCAGAACAACACAACAATTCTCTTTCCCCAACATACTAAGAAACGTCCAGCCTCCCACATATGTTGTATTTATCTCATGCCTAGGACTTTTCATTCCTTTCCCTCCTTGGGGAAATTTGCAACTTTACAAATCCCTGATTTTTAGGGGCTGCCAGTGACATAACTCAACTTCTGACACTTGTAAAAATCAGCTCCGAGTTAATTCAAACCTGTTCCCCACTCATGGAGTCATAGTTAGCTATTTTTAATGTGGATGTTCCATTTGTCTTCCAACATTTAATTTATTAAAAAGTTTCTCTCATACATGTGTCCATAAAAAAAAACAAAAACAAAAAATAGTTGGCAAGTTAAACCTTTGTCCAACAGTCATAAAAATAATAATTACATATTCCCATAAATCTAAATTCAAACTTCCATAATTGGAAATTTATTTTTGAGCACAACTTTGAAAATATTTATTTTTGAATAATTTGAGGATATCACATCCTCTCCCCCTTAAGTATAACATTGTCCTCAGTGTTCAGTCATCTCTTGGAACATAATTGGATAAGATTTATGCATATCTTCTTCCAATTCCCAAGTGGCCTCCTTAGGACTAACGTGCTTCCATTGCACTTTTACCTGGGTGATGCCTCTATTCCAAAGTACTGTTTCTTTCCTGCCCATAATGCATAGAGGTTCCACTTGGAACTCGCCTTTTGGTTCCACCTGCACCGTTTTTGTTGGCACAGGGGCATACCCAGGGTTCAACGCTACAACAATGCACCAACAAAACCCTAACTACCAGCCCTTTCAGCAACACCTGCGAAGAAGATGAAGTCTCACCTGAGGTAGAGGCAGGGGTGGTTGCAAGACTCAGGTGTCTGCAACCTTAGCTGGGACACAGATCTGTGATTATAACACTTAGCAATAACCTAGCATAGGTTATTCATCAATATTCATCCCTTATGATACTTCGCAGATAACACAGAGCATCACAGTATGTACTTAGATCTAATATAATTCATCACTTAGCCACAACAAGATTGATTAGATTCGACAGATCAAGCACTAAGCGTCTTACATACTAGATCTAACATTCATTCATATCTCAAAAGAACAAAGCATAAATAGATCTATCTAAACATATCAAAGCACTTAGCAAAGGAAGAGACAAACACATCAGGTCGAGGCACATAGCACAACACACAAATTTACCATGGTTCACCCCCACCCTGGGGCTACATCCACAAAGTCTTCTTCTTTATTAGCTTCAGTTGATTAGGTTACAACACAGAGCCTTAAAACCCTTGATCCACGTAGGATAAAAGATCTGTGCAGCTCGCCAGATCCTTCTTCCTTGCACTGCAACACAAATCCTTCTACAGTCTCTCATAGGGACTTGCACTCAACTTTGCAAGTCTTACACAAAATGCACAAAGCCTTGATCACATAGATTCAACTCTTGGCACTTAGCCTACATCACATAGATATATCATTCACTCTTGCACTAAGCAATCACAAAAGGTCCTAAGATATATCATTCTATTTATATATTACAAAAGGTCCAAAGCATGTGTAAACCCACGGCCCGACATCCCTTTACCATTACATTATCCCCCAAAACCCAAAAAGGACCCAAAAAGGGGTCTAGCTTCCACGATTTCCGCTTTGCGTTGCGCTCTATCTTTGACAAGCTGTCGAAGTCCCAAAAATGGTCAAATATGACCAAGTGTTCCTCAAAACTTGGTCAAGGGCCAACATTTTTCCAATCAACGATGTGAGTATGATCATGAATATATATTTTCAATAATGAAACATGAAAAACATTATGAACTTTTAAATTTGCAGGAAGTGCCAATTGATACGCCACTGATCCGATTCAAGTTAAGATCTCGAAAGGACCACAAAACCTTGGTGCCAACTTGGAACATCTTCCTAGCTTTAGGGAGATTCTCCTTGATTTGACTTTTAGATATACATGCTCCCCAATTTTGAATTCCTGATGTCTCCTTTTTAGATCTTCATAGATTTTTTGTCGATCTTGTGCCTCTTTCAAGTTTTGTTGTACCCTTTTTACCATTCTCTCCATTTCTTAGAGCATTTCTGGTCCAACCATAATCCTGCCAACCGGATTATCCCAGCTGATTGGGTTTGTGCATTTCTTTCCGTATAAAACTTCGAAGGGACTCATCTTAGCTGATGCTTGATACCCATTATTATATGCGAATTCAACTAAGTGTAGATAGTCTTCCCACTTAGCTAGTTTTGTCCTTACACACATTTGTAACATGTCTTCGATAATTTGATTTGTTCGTTCTGTTTGCCCATCCATTTTTGGATGATAACTTATGCTGAAATTCAAATTAGTACCCAAACCTGTAAATAATTCTTTCCAAAAATTGGATGTAAATTTGACATCTCTATTTGAAATCACCATCTTAGGAATCCCATGCAATCTAAAAATTTATTTCATAAAAATTTCAGCGATATTAATCGCTTTGTAAGTAGATTTCACAGGTATATAATGTGCAGATTTACTTAGCTTATCAATCACTACCATAATTGATTCATTTTGTCTTTGAGTCTTAGGAAAACCTGTGATGAAGTCCATCGAAATAATTTCCCATTTCCATTCGGGTATAGGCAGAGGTTGTAACAGACCTTCCAGATGTTGATGCTCAGCCTTTCCCTATTGACAATCTAAACATTTAGACAAGTATTCAACTGTTTCATTTTTCATGTTAGGCCATTGGAACTGTTTCCTTAACATTGTTATCATTTTCTGGTATCCTGGATGACCAAAATATGACTTTTTGTGCATCTCATCAAGAATTGTCATCTTCAGTTTAGTAGAGTTAGGTACATATAACCTGTCTTTGAACCTTAACAACCCATTTTTATCTATGTCGAGATTTGTTTTGTGTAGATTTTCTTCATTTCCTTGCAATTGTTCTGCTATTTTGATGTAATTTTCATCATTTATGCTTGCATACTTTATCCTATTCTCAATATCATTTTCTACTTTGCTGATAATTACTTCATAAATCCCATTAATCCTCTGACTTAGTGCATCTACAACTTTATTTTCTTTTCCCTTGATGTGTCGTACTTAAAAAACAAACTCACTTAAAAAGGCCAACCATGTCACTTGTCTTGCATTGAGATCCTATTGACTGAGCAAATGTTTTACACCATTGGTATCGGTTAGTAACATAAATTTTATTCCCATTAAATAATGCCTCCACATTTTTAATTCATGAATCACAACTGCTAATTCTAGATCATGAGTTACATAGTTTCGTTCATGTTCTTTCAATTTCCATGATTCATAACAGATGACATTTCCATCCTGTGTTAACACTCCTCCTAATCCCTCTTTACTTGCATCCACACAAACTGTAAAGTCTTTATTTGGATCCGCTACCTTTAGAAAAGGTGCTATAGTTAACAATCCTTTTAGTTTATCAAAACTGTCTTGGCATCTTTGAGACCAATTAAATTTTATTCCCTTTTTCTGTAGTGATGTAATCGGATAATAAATTATGGAAAATCCTTCTATAAACCTCCGATAATAACCGATAATCCCCATGAATGACCTTATGTCTGCTACGTCTTTAGGAATAGGCCATTCCATAATGGCTTTAATATTTTCCGAGTCTACTGCAATACCATCTTCTGATATTACATGCCCTAAATATTGTATCTTCCTTTGATAGAAATCACCTTTATCAAACTTAGCATACAACTTATGTTCTCTTAAAGTTTGTAATACTATTTTCAAATGCCATTCATGTTCTTCTTCAGTTTTTGAGATTAAAATATCATCGATAAAAATTAGCATGAATTTATCCAAATACTGGTTGAATATACTATTCATCATGCACATAAAAGTTGCTGGTGCATAAGTAAGTCCAAAAAGAATCACTACAAATTCATAATGTCCATATTGCGTTCTAAATACTATTTTGTTTACGTCTTCGTCCTTTATCATGACTTGGTGATAACCAGATCTCAAATCTAGCTTAGAGAATATTTTTTCTCCTCCAACTTGGTCAAATAGATCGTTGATTCTAGGTAAAGGGTATTTATTTTTAATCGTCATTTTATTCAGTTGACAATAATCAATACACAATCTCAACATTCCATATTTCTTTTTAACAAACAATACTGGTGCTCCCCAAGGTGAAACACTTGGTCTGATATACTCTTTATCTAACAGTTCCTGTAATTGAATTTTCAATTCTGTTAGTTCAAGTACACTCATTCTATAAGGTGCCGTGGATACCGGGGTAGGTCCAGGTAGTAGATCGATAGATAAATCTATCTCTCTCATTGGAGGTAGTTCTGATATTTCTTCTACGAACACATCTCTGAACCCATGGAGAACTACAAAGTCTTCCAAACTTGGTTTTCTTTCTTTTTCTAAGAGATTAGTTACTTGAATAACATATACCTTGCAACCTTTATTAATACATTTCTTGAATTGCATTGCTGATATTTTCCTAACAAAAACTGATTTTCTGATTCCTTGTACTGTTTTGGCTGTATTATTTTCATTCTTGTACACAAATGACTTTTCATAACAATTTAATATCACTTTATGTTTTTCTAACCAGTCCATTCCGATAATTATATCATAAGACCCTAAAGGTAACACATTAAGATTTAACTTTGTACTCTAACCATTTATACTGAGTTCACAATCATAAATAAATTTTGTTACCATTCTTTTTGTCCCTATTGCTAGTTGTACTAACCATGATTTATCATGTTTTACCCTCTTTAACTTGTTCGATTCTACTAAAGCTGGAGTAATGTAACTCAAACTAGCTCCTGGGTAAATAAGTATAGAAACATTGTTATTATGAATTTTACCTCTAACAATAGTGGATTGATGATCTGTTTGCCTACCATACACAATTGCATTGATCCTATGCATCTTTCTACCAATATCTCCCACTGTTGAAGCCTCTTGAAGATTATGGACTGGAGTTTTTAATGATGGGTTTAAGCGTGGACAATTCCCCCGTAGGTGGGGTTCTCCACAATCCCAACATTTCAACGGTTCTCTGAGACTGCCCCCTACCTTCTTGAATCCAAAATTAACTGTATTATTTCCCCCTTGAGTATGTTTTGTATTAGAGTGATAATCCTTCCTTTGAAATAATTTTTCCATGTTACGGAAAGGGGTTGGTTGGACACATTTCTTATGCTGATTCAATTTATCTTGTTTCTTGTCCTTGGATGCTTTGGGAATTTCAGATCTCTGTTTATACTGTTCATAGCACATTCTAGCCTTCCTAAATACATGATTTAAGGACTTATGATTATCAAATTCAATTATGTCTTTATAAGACTGTGGTAGACAACTTAAAAACCTTTGTATTTTTACCTTATCTTCTTTGATATAAGGTACAAGCCTCAACATATCTAGGAATTTATGAATCGGATCATCCATAGCCATTTTTCCTAGTCGTAGTTCATATTATTCCTTAGTATTTCTTTCGTAATAACTTTCTGAGAAGTACTTTTTCTTGAAATACTTTTTGAATTCTGACCATTCCATCCATTTTTATTTCAATCCTTTCACTAGTTTCAGGTCTTGCCACCAGATACGAGCCTTTCCCTTTAAATTATAAATGGCCATTCTAACCTTCATATTACTAGAATAATTATAAATCTAAAATTATTTCTTAATTTCTAACAACCATGCTTTATCTTCCTCACCAGTATTTGATTCTCCATCGAAGGTGGAGGGTTTTATTTTTTTGAATTCACCTTCCAGGTGGTCCAATTGTTTTCTTTTCCTTCCTGTAGATGCCTTGTTTTCTATCACGCATGTGTCCTTAGAAGAGCTATCTTCTTTTTCTATTTCGTGACTAGAATTCTTTGAGGAGTTTTTGCTGACCTCTTCTTCCCTCTCATTATCTTTTGGACTCTTCTTTGTTACTATACCACGTAGCAACATTTCATTTATTTCCAGCTGATCTTCTTGAGCTTTCTTCAAGTTTTCATTATCAACTTTAAACACTTGTAATTCTACAATAAGGTTCCTCATTTTTTCCAATACTTAGGTGGTTGAACTTCCCTCACTATGATGTTCTAGGTCTCTAGGAAGCTCTTGATTTTGGTTCCCCTCGGGTCTGTCTCCTTCTTCATTCTGCGCTACCATTTTCACAAGAGACAAATTTTTCTGTTTGTAACAATACATATTGTTTGTTAGATTTTTCCTTCAATAAAAATGATTTTCTGGTGTTTCCTTGAGGTCCAAGGGCTGTAACCAACAACTTTGATACCATATGTAATGTACCCCAAAATTTTCTTATAAAAAAAAAAATTTGACGAGAAAAACTGTAACATCCCGCTCTGGCGCACTGAGAAAACTTATTCTTTGAGGACACTTGCTCGCAAGTGATATGGACTTTTATGATGATAAAACATTTATCCTTGATGATGATGCGTTATGATAGATGAAATGATGTTTTACTTCTTTGACATAGACAGGTGCTATTGACTCAGTTTTATTGAGTGTGCAGGGTTTTGGACCTTGAGGATGCAGAGGCATCGGTGGAACCCCTTGGACTCCGGATTGAGTCAGGGAGTGTGCTATTTGGGTTGATTTATTTACGGTGATATTTCGTTGATTTGATGATATGATGTTGACATGTTCTGACATGATTGTTGATGATGCAGGCTGACGATAGGTTGCCGACCAGACTCACATATGGAGTAAAGGGGCCACACACGATTTCCAGAGAGGTTGAGGGAGAGGGGTGGACATCAGCCCTGCCACAACCTACTAGCACTCCCACCATGGCTCGAACTGTAGGTTAACGATTACCTAGTTCGAGAGGATCCACGATGCCGTGGGGGCAGACTGCGACAGTCGCTCACGATGATTCTAAGGGGCGCACAATAAGGCAGAGGCCTTATTCCTTAGAGCCCTTAGTCTCCCACAAGTTCACCTGGCGGAGTGTTGACTCCAGGGGTTATAGATGTCTACCAATCAGTCAAGTCGGCGAGTGGCACCCTTGGATCACGTGGTGCATCCTAAAGGGAACGTCGCACGAAAGAAACACAAGTTGGCGAGTGGCACCCTTGGAGCACATGGTGCATCCTGAAGGGCACATCGCGCAAAAGAAACGAACGAGGCGAGTGGCACCCTTGGAGCACATGGTGCATCCTGAAGGGCACGTCGCATTGATGATGATGAAGTGACAAACCTAGATGGCCCTAAGACATTAACGCCTTAAGAAATTCTTAAAACGACTCCCCTAATTAATTGTCACCCAGTTCAAAATCTAAACCTAAGACTAAAACTTCTCTAAGATAAAATTTTGTTTAGCCTTAAGAAAAAGACCCTACAAAAATAAACTTAAGGATGTAAACTAAAACCCACTTAGGTAATAGTTTAAGTCTTCTTAAATTTAGGGGGTAAAACGAAGAGAGGGATAATATAATTAAAATCCGTGGTTTTAAATTGTAAAGAAGAAATAAAATTATTTAACGTGTGGGAGTATAAAAAGTTATGAATTTAAAAATAAAATGAAAAGATTATTTAGCGCATTTATCTTTTTGGTTCAAAAAAAGAAGAAGGGAATAATAAAAATAGGGAAACTAAGTAATAAAGGAAACATAATAAAGGAAAGAAGGGGACATAGGGTAAAAAGCAAAGTCAACATAGTAAGGAATCTGCAATTAAGAACTTTCTAAAATGAACCAAATTTAACAACTTCATTTTAGGGAAATTTATTAAAATCATGTAAGGGGATCTAGGAACACCTAGGAGAATATTTAGGAGCGACTCTAGGTGGGTGAGGGAATTGAGTAATTTAATAAATTAAAGAAAATATTTACTTGAGGAAAGAGGGGGATGAACGACACTTGTGCGAACGAGATCATTTAGTATTTTTTTATTAAAACTTAATTAAAATATGATTTAGGGAAAGTTGGGGGGGTCTCAAGACTCTATAAAAGAAAAGGGAGATGAGGAAGAAAGGAGGGACGGTTAGCGTAACGTTACACTGCCAGATTGTGACTTGACTGATTGCTTGTGAGGAGTTGGGATTTTCTTAGCTCGGATTGGAGTGGTAGCTCAGCCTTGCGAGGCGAGCTGGGAAGCTAGACTTACCTTCTGGAATTTGTGTGGCCCCTTTGCGGCTCGGGGAGCTAAGGGGGAAGCAGAGTACCCCTAGCAATTGGCTGGGAGGTACCGGTGTAGTCTCTACGGTCGGCGAGCGGGAGAAAAACGGAGCAGGAGCGAGCGACACAGAGCGCACGGTCAACATTCGAGGCGGGAGTTAAGGCAACAATATGTTATCTTTATTTGTAGAATAGAATGCTTTAAGACCGACGCTAGGATCTGAAATTGATTGTAAATGAATTGGGATTATTTTGTGTTGTAGTCGTGACCGGTCGCACCAGAAACTAGTTCTTCTACCATACTAGATTTTTATGACGGACTTTATTTGTTCGATCCGATTCTTGAAGTTATAGGTCTGAACTTGACTGGAATTGCATGTCTACAGTGCTTTTTGTAGTTAGAATTTATGCAGTGAAAGTTATGAATGAGATGTTAGGTTCAGAATTTTGTACTAAAATTTTATGTAATGAATTTCTTGAGTTGGGAATCGTATAGTAGCGTATGCGAGGTAATTTCGTTTCAACATCGATTGTAATGCATTTTTTTTCTGTTTAGAGTTAATATGACTTAATGTGTTTTTTTTTTTTTTTTTTTTTT
>ML784478.1:55433-69522 GCA_009831015.1 Picea engelmannii
GGAACGACACAAGAGCATCGGAGCAGAGAAAGGAACAACAGAGATTAAAGGAGAGCGTTCATAAGGTATGTTCACCATCCATTTCTCTTAGTTCATTCAATATCTAGATCTAGGGAAAGAGTAGTATTCTGTTACGTTTTGTTGCAGATCCAGGTGGATCTGGGGAGATTGGTCTGTGTCCGCACTCACGAATTTATCCATAAACAGTCTCTATATGCATTTTCTTTCCAAGTTTGAACCCAAGGATAAAAAATCCCACTGTAATAAAGTATTTACGCTCTCCTGTACTGTTATCCCGTTTTGTTTTTATCAACCCTGGTTTGGAATTGAAGAGGTATTGGTCTTGTGTTTTAATTTACTTTAATAAGATTTAAAATGACATGTCCTATGTCTTTTTGAGTTCTTCCAAGTTCTAAAAATCCCATGGCTAGGGTTCTACTATATATTGCTTATAATTATATGGACCCTTTAAGTTTTATCTCTTTCGGTTTAAGTTTAAACCAGGATATTGGTAACTTTGCGGGCCCTTGAGTATTTGCATACAATTTCTCCTTTACTTACAGTGAAGGCCAAGCCTGAACCTACTTGACGACGAATTTGTATCTATTAGCATATTGGATAATGTTATGGTGTTCTCTTGTTGTCTCCAAGACATAACCCTTGACACTGGTTGTGATTAAAAGTTTGCTATAGTAATGACAATTTCCGTTACATAGCTTCCTATTTGAAGTCTGTCTATTTTGTACATAGGTGCTGACACATTAATTTTCTTTAAAAATATATCATCCTTCTATGTAGGTATTCATTCGGTATTTAATTTCTCAAACTCATAATCTCGTCTATGTAAAAATTAACTATGTCTCTGTTAAGGGTTAATGTTGTTTGGGTAAATTCTTCTCTGGATAATTCGATTCTTCTAAATCGGGACTCCGTATGCATAGATAGATATTCTTCGCATAAGTGCTTTCCATGAAACTAGAACTTGAATCGAATACCCTATATTAAATAGTCTTCTGGTTATTTCTTGCTGCACACCATACCCACATTCATTCACAACATCCTTCTGTGGTATGCACAATGAATGGGTTTTGAGCATTTTTGTACTGTCACAATTTAAAAAAAAACAATTAGGTTTCTACAGGAAAAAAAACGTGTACACCGATCGCAACCCTTGCATTTCTGTAATTGTTCCTCATTTACTACTTTTCTTACTGCAATTTATTTTCTTTGTAAGAATTATATACTGTAAGATTACTCCACTTTAAACACTCATTGGTATTTAATTTTCCCAAAGGAATTTCGTCTGTGTATTATCAGGGATCTAAAGGTATCTCTGTCTCATCTTGCTAAATGGATGTTTAGTTCTAAATTTCATCTCCGCAATTACCCTCCGTCATTTGGCCCCTGTAATGGATTTCAATAAATACTTCCATGTAGTATAGATTAGTTCGATGATTATCTTCTGTCGTTTTATCCTTTGTAATATGTAAATATACTTACTGTAGCTATTCATTGAAATGTTTCTTCTCTTTGATTACATTATGTAATTCCCTTTTATAATTGCTCTCCGTATTTTAAATATTTAGAATAATATGTACGGGACTGCCAAAAGCAACAAAACTTTACTAATGTCTATTTTTATATTTTGATGATGGGTCCCTTTTTCTTGTGAGGGAACCCATTAGATGGTTATGATCTCGCTCCTCCTCCTAAGTCATAGATCTATTACTTTGCGAGAGCATACAAAGATAATTTGAAAACTCAACCCGGGTCCAAGATAAGTTACATCTTCAACTTTTTTATTATTATCTTATTCTTATAATTAATTGAAAATAGTATTGATATTAAGACTTCGTCTTTCTCCCTTGCAGGTTAAAACCATCAGTTCAACCTTACAAAAAGAAGCGTCTTGAAAAAAAAAGGTACTCAAGTTCCATGGCTTCCTTCCACCAGTCCATGCGCTCACTCTCTTCTGTTTCAGACAATTTGATGTAGACTCTTTAAAAATTCTGTTCAAACTAGCTACAGAGACCTTGGGTAAATGGAAACCCCAGTTGTACTATTTTGGTCAGTGACCTATCGACTATATGATCATATTTTGTCATAACATTCCAAGATCTGTTGTAACAGATGTCTCCCTGTGTTAATATATAAAAGAATGTATTATGGTACTTTTAATTATTTTCTATCTATATTTAAGCATTATCACATGAGCTTCGATATAGTTCGTTTCCACTTATATATATATATATATATATATATATATATATATATATATATATATATATATTCTATAGTAGTATTTCTATCTATATACATACCCATTAGACATATAGTACTTCAACAAAACACTACTAACATGTATATTCTAAATAATGGCAAGCCAAAAATCTATTATGGCTACGAGGACCACTTAACTAGATTCTGATTTATAGATAAAATATAAAACATTCACCATACAACACCGACCATATAACATCAACCATATAACACTAAAAATGAAAGTACATAGTTGAGATACATATCTGAATACTGATGCTAGGAAAACAAATGGAACAACCACGTTCCTCCCAACTGTAGAAACATAATAGCCACAATCACTTTCCCTGATCACCCCCTAGCATGACCTGAGTCCAAGGGAAAACTGAGTAAAAATCCTTAGCCACTGTCACCTTCAATAGTTCAAAAAAATGTTTTTCCTAACACCAGATGTTCTCATCACAACACAACAATTCTCTTTCCCCAACATACTAAGCAACGTCCTGCCTCCCACATATGTTGTATTTATCTCATGCCTAGGACTTTCCATTCCTTTCCCTCCTTGGGGAAATTTGCAACTTTACAAATCCCTGATTTTTAGGGGTTTCCAGTGACATAACTCAACTTATGACACTTGTAAAAATCAGCTCTAAGTTAATTCAAACCTATTCCCCACTCATGGAGTCATAGTTAGCTATTTTTAACGTGGATGTTCCATTTGTCTTCCCATATTCCCATAAATCTAAATTCGAATTTCCATAATTGGAAATTTATTTTTGAGCACAACTTTGAAAATATTTATTTTCGAATAATTTGAGGATATCACAACCTCTCCCCCTTAAGTATAACATTGTCCTCAGTGTTCAATCATCTCTTGGAACATAATTGGATAATATTTATGCATATCTTCTTCCAATTCCCAAGTGGCCTCCTCAGGACTAACGTGCTTCCATTGCACTTTTACCTGGGCGATGCCTCTGTTCCAAAGTACTGTTTCTTTCCTGTCCATAATGCATAGAGGTTCCGCTTGGAACTCGCCTTCTAGTTCCACCTGCACCATTTTTGTTTACACAGGGGCAGACCTAGGGTTCAATGCTACAACAATGCACCAACAAAACCCTAACTACTGGTTCTTTCGACAACACTTGTGAAGAAGATGAAGTCTCACTCGAGGTAGAGGTAGGGATGGTTGCAAGACTCAGGTGTCTGCAACCTTAGCTGGGACACAGATCTGTAATTATAACACTTAGAAATAACCTAGCATAGGTTATTCATCAATATTCATCCCTTATGCTACTTCGCAGATAGCACCGAGCATCGACGTATGTACTTAGATATAAGATAATTCAACACTTAGCCACAACAAGATTGATTAGATTCAGTAGATCAAGCATTAAGCATCTTACATACCAGATCTAACTTTCATTCATATCTCAGAAGCACAAAGCATAAATAGATCTATCTAAACATATCAAAGCACTTAGCAAAGGAAGAGACAAACACATCAGTTCGAGGCACATAACACAACACATAGATTTACCGTTGTTCACCCCCACCCTGGGGTGACGTCCACAAATTCTTCTTCTTTATTAGCTTCAATTGATCAGGTTACAACACAAAGCCTTAAAACCCTTGCTCCGCGCAGGACAAAAGATCTGCGCAGCTCGCCAGATCCTTCTTCCTTGCATCGTAGCACAGATCCTTCTACAGTCTCTCACAAGGACTTGCACTCAGCTCTGCAAGTCTTACACAAAATGCACAAAGCCTTGATCACACAGATTCAACTCTTGGCTCTTAGCCTACATCACATAGATATATCATCCACTCTTGCACTAAGCAATCACATAGATTGTCTCTCTACGCATCTCGCCTAGCCTTCTATTTATATATTACAAAAGTTCCTAAGCCTGGGTAAACCCACGGGCCGACATCCCTTTCCCATTACATTATCCCCCAAAACCCAAAAAGGACCCAAAAAGGGGTCTAGCTTCCACGATTTCTGCTTCGCGTTGCGCTCCATCTTTGACAAGCTGTTGAAGTCCCAAAAACGGTCAAATATGACCAGGTGTTCCTCAAAACTTGGTCAAGGGCCAACAATTTTCCAATCAACGATGTGAGTATGATCATGAATATATATTTTCAATAAGGAAACATGAAAAACATTATGAACTTTTAAATTTGCAGGAAGTGCCAATTGATACACCACTGGTCTGATTCGAGTTAAGATCTCGAAAGGACCACAAAACCTTGGTGCCAACTTGGAACATCTTCCTAGATTTAGGGAGATTCTCCTTGATTTGAATTTTAGATATACATGCTCCCCAATTTTGAATTCCCGATGTCTGCTTTTTAGTTCTTCATAGATTTTTTGTCGATCTTGTGCCTCTTTCAAGTTTTGTTGTACCCTTTTTACCATTCTCTCCATTTCTTGGAGCATTTCTGGTCCAACCATAATCCTGTCAATCGGATTATCCCAACTGATCGGGTTTGTGCATTTCTTTCTGTATAAAACTTCGAAGGGACTCATCTTAGCTGATGCTTGATACCCATTATTGTATACGAATTCAACTAAGTGTATATAGTCTTCCCACTTAGCTGGTTTTGTCCTTACACACATTTGTAACATGTCTTCGATAATTTGATTTGTTCATTATGTTTGCCCATCCATTTGTGGATGGTAACTTATGTTGAAATTCAAATTAGTACCCAAACCTACAAACAATTCTTTCCAAAAACTAGATGTAAATTTGACATCTCTATCTGAAATCACCATCTTAGGAATCCCATGCAATCTACAAATTTATTTCATAAAAATTTCAGCGATATGAATCGCTTTGTAAGTAGATTTCACAGGTATATAATATGCATATTTACTTAGCTTATCAATCACTACCATAATTGAGTCATTTTGTCTTTGAGTCTTAGGAAAACCTGTGATGAAGTCCATTGAAATAATTTCCCATTTCCATCCGGGTATAGGCAGAGGTTGTAACAGACCTTCCAGATGTTGATGCTCAACCTTTACCTGTTGACAATCTAAACATTTAGACAAGTATTCAACTGTTTCTTTTTTCATGTTAGGCCATTGGAGCTATTTCCTTAAGGATGTTATCATTTTCTGGTATCCTGAATGACCAAAATATGACTTTTTGTGCATCTCGTCAAGAATTGCCATCTTCAGTTTAGTAGAGTTAGGTACATATAACCTATCTTTGAACCTTAACAACCCATTTTTATCTATGTCGAGATTTGTTTTGTGCAGATTTTCTTCATTTCCTTGCAATTGTTCTGCTATTTTGATGTAATTTTCATCATTTATGCTTGCATACTTTATCCTATTCTCAATATCATTTTCTACTTTGCTGATAATTACTTCATAAATCCCATTAGTCCTTCGACTTAGTGCATCTGCAACTTTATTTTCTTTTCCCTTGATGTGTCGTACTTAAAAAACAAACTCACTTAAAAAGGCCAACCATGTCGCTTGTCTTGCATTGATATCCTATTGATTGAGTAAATGTTTTACACCACCGTTATCGATTAGTAACATAAATTTTATTCCCATTAAATAATGTCTCTCCATTTTTAATTCATGAATCACAACTGCTAATTCTAGATCACCAGTTACATAATTTCGTTCATGTTCTTTCAATTTCCATGATTCATAACAAATGACATGTCCATCCTGTGTTAACACTCCTCCTAATCCCTCTTTACTTACATCCACACAAACTGTAAAGTCTTTATCTGGATCTGCTACCTTTAGAAAAGGTGCTATAGTTAACAATCCTTTTAGTTTATCAAAACTATCTTGGCATCTTTGAGACCAATTAAATTTTATTCCGTTTTTCTGTAGTGATGTAATCGGATAGGAAATTATGGAAAATCCTTCGATAAACCTCCGGTAATAACTGGTAATCCCCATGAATGACCTTATGTTTGCTACATCTTTAGGAATAGGCCATTCCATAATGACTTTAATCTTTTCCGAGTCTACTGCAATACCATCTTCTAATATTACATGCCCTAAATATTGTATCTTCCTTTGATAGAAATCACCTTTATCAAACTTAGCATACAACTTATGTTCTCTTAAAGTTTGTAATACTATTTTCAAATGCCATTCATGTTCTTCTTCAATTTTTGAGATTAAAATATCATCGATAAAAATCAACACGAATTTATCCAAATACTAGTTGAATATACTATCCATCATGCACATAAAAGCTGCTGGTGCATTAGTAAGTCCAAACAGAATTACTACAAATTCATAATGTTCATAATGCGTTCTAAATACTGTTTTGTTTACGTCTTCGTCCTTTATCATGACTTGGTGATAACCAGATCTCAAATCTAGCTTAGAGAATATTTTTTCTCCTCCAACTTGGTCAAATAGATCGTTGATTCTAGGTAAAGGGTATTTATTTTTAATCGTCATTTTATTCAGTTGACAATAATCAATACACAATCTCAACATTCCATATTTCTTTTTAACAAACAATACTGGTGCTCCCCAAGGTGAAACACTTGGTCTGATATACTCTTTATCTAACAGTTCCTGTAATTGAATTTTCAATTCTGTTAGTTCAAGTACACTCATTCTATAAGGTGCCGTGGATACCGGGGTAGGTCCAGGTAGTAGATCGATAGATAAATCTATCTCTCTCATTGGAGGTAGTTCTGATATTTCTTCTACGAACACATCTCTGAACCCATGGAGAACTACAAAGTCTTCCAAACTTGGTTTTCTTTCTTTTTCTAAGAGATTAGTTACTTGAATAACATATACCTTGCAACCTTTATTAATACATTTCTTGAATTGCATTGCTGATATTTTCCTAACAAAAACTGATTTTCTGATTCCTTGTACTGTTTTGGCTGTATTATTTTCATCCTTGTACACAAATGACTTTTCATAACAATTTAATATCACTTTGTATTTTTATAACCAGTCCATTCCGATAATTATATCATAAGACCCTAAAGGTAACACATTCAGATTTAACTTTGTACTCTGACCATTTATACTGAGTTCACAATCAGAAATAAATTCCATTACCATTCTTTTTGTCCCTGTTGCTAGCTGTACTAACCAAGATTTATCATGTTTTACCCTCTTTAACTTGTTCGATTCTACTAAAGCTGGAGTAATGTAACTCAAACTAGCTCCTGGGTAAATAAGTATAGAAACATTGTTATTATGAATTTTACCTCTAACAATAGTGGATTGATGATCTGTCTGCCTGCCATACACAATTTCATTGATCCTATGCATGTTTCTACCAATATCTCCCATTGTTGAAGCCTCTTGAAGATTATGGACTGGAGTTTTTACTGATGGGTTTAAGCGTGGACAATTCCTCCGTAGGTGGGGTTCTCCACAATCCCAACATTTCAACGATTCTCTGAGACTTCCCCCTACCTTCTTGAATCCAAAATTAACTGTATTATTTCCCCCTTGAGTATGTTGTGTATTAGAGTGATAATCCTTCCTTTGAAATAATTTTTCCATGTTACAGAAAGGGGCTGGTTGGAAACCTTTCTTACGCTGATTCAATTTATCATGTTTCTTGTCCTTCCATGCTTTGGGAATTTCATATCTCTGTTTATACTGTTCATAACACATTTTAGCCTTCCTAAATACCTGATTTAAGGACTTATGATTATCAAATTCAATTATGTCTTTATAAGACTATGGTAGACAACTTAAGAACCTTTGTATTTTTACCATATCTTCTTTGATATAAGGTACAAACCTCAACATATCTAGGAATTTATTAATCAGATCATCCATAGCCATTTTTCCTAGTCCCAGTTCGTATAATTCCTTAGTATTTATTTCGTAATAACTTTATAAGAAGTACTTTTTCTTGAAATACTTTTTGAATTCTGACCATTCCATCCATTTTTCTTTCAATCCTTTCACTAGTTTCAGGTCTTGCCACCAGATACAAGCCTTTCCCTTTAAATTATAAATGGCCATTCTAACCTTCATATTACTAGAATAATTATAAATCTAAAATTATTTCTTAATTTCTAACAACAATGCTTCATCTTCCTCACCAGTATTTGATTCTCCATCGAAGGTGGAGGGTTTTATTTTTTTGAATTCACCTTCCAGGTGGTCCAATTGTTTTCTTTTCCTTCCCGTAGATGCCTTGTTTTCTATCATGCGTGTGTCCTTAGAAGAGCTATCTTCTTTTTCTGTTTCGTGACTAGAATTATTTGAGGACTTTTTGTTGACCTCTTCTTCCCTCTCATTATCTTTTGGACTCTTCTTTGTTACTATACTGTGTAGCAACATTTCATTGATTTCCAGCTGATCTTCTTGAGCTTTCTTCAAGTTTTCATTATCAACTTTAAACACTTATAATTCTACAATAAGGTTCCTCATTTTTTCCAATACTTGGGTGGTTGAACTTCCCTCACTATGATGTTCTAGGTCTCTAGGAATCTCTTGATTTCGGTTCCCCCCAGGTCCGTCTCCTTCTTCATTCCACGCTACCATTTTCACAAGAGACAATTTTTTTCTGTTGTAACAATAAATATTGTTTGTTAGATTTTTCCTTCAATAAAAATGATTTTCTGGTGTTTCCCTGAGGTCCAAGGGCTATAACCAACAACTTTGATACCATATGTAATGTACCCCAAAATTTGCTAATAAAAAAAAATATTTGACGAGAAAAACTATAGTTTACTGTCAAATAAAACTGTTCATGACACATGAAATATCTCCTTATAAAAAATATCTTAAAATTATCTTACTCTTGTAAACATATAAGTTATACTCCATTGGAAATTTCCATCGTAACTAAAATGAATAAAAACCGAATCATAACTTACCACTATACCCTGTTACACTATTCCATAGTGTTTGAAGGAGTATAGCAGGCCCTTTTTATGAAGTAATACCTACCCAATACTCCGTGTTCTGTCATTCCAGAAAACCATCCAATGATGGTCCTCCGATTCACCGAGTTCACATGGAAGAGGGGAGGGCGTACTCTGTCACTCTTCCCCATGGACGAAAGACTCAAGGCGCCATTACGTTCCCTGTAGTCGACTATTTTGGTCTCGTTTTCATTAGTTCTCATCCACTGTGCTACTCCTTGTGACCGGATACCCTGATGGTAATCAACTCTGTGTGTGGATGGAGGAAGCAATGCGCCGGAGGGGTTTCATATGTACATGTAAGAGATCTGTGTGCTATGTATACTGTGTTGAGGAATTATTTGGTACAATGCGTTCTCTGTTGGGTTTTCAATTCTCATTCTACTATGTTCTCTGTATGCGTTTTCTTTCCAAGTTTGAACCCAAGGATAAAAGCCCCCACTATAATAAAGTATTTACGCTCAGCTATACTGTTATCACTTTTTGTTTTTATCAACCCTGGTTTAGAATCGAAGAGGTATTGGTATTGTGTTTTAATTTCCTCTAATAATATTTAAAATGGCTTGGCCTGGGTCTTTCTGAGTTCTTCCAAGTTCAAAAAATCCCATGGACAGGGTTCTACTATATATTGCTTATAATTATCTTGACCCTTTAAGCTTTATCACTTTCAGTTAAAGTTTAAACCAGGATATTGGTAACTCTGTGGGCCCTTGAGTATTTGCATACAGTTTCTCCTTTACCTATAGTGAAGGCCAAGTTCGAACCTAATTGACGACGAAGTTGTATCTATTAAACTGTTGGATAATGTTATGATGTTCTCTTGTTGTCTCTAGGACGTAACCCTCGACACTGGTTGTGATTAAAACTTTTCTATAGTAATCACAGTTTCCCTTACTTAGCTTCCTATTTGAACTCTTTCTATTTTTCACAGAGGTGTTGACACATTACTTTTCTTTAAAAAGCTATCATCCTTCTTTGTAGGTATTCATTGGGCATTTAATTTCTCAAACTCAGAATCCCTTCTGTGTAAAAAGTAATTGTGTCTCTGTTAAGGGTTAATGCTTTCTTGGTAAATTCTTCTCTGGATAATTTGATTCTTCTAAATTGGGATTCCGTCTGCATAGATAGATATTCTTCACATAAGCATTTTCCATGAAATTGGAACTTTAATTGAACACCCTATATTAAAGGGTCTTCTCATTATTTCTTGTTGCAGACTATACCCACATTCATTCACAACATCCTCATGTGGTATTCACATTGAATGGTTTTTGGAGGGGTTTTGAGCATTTTTGTACTGTCATGATTTTAACAAAACAATTATTAGGTTTCTACAAGAATAAAAGCGTGTACACCGATCACAACCCTTGTGTCTATGTAATTGTTCCTCGTTTACTACTTTTCTTACTACAATTTATTTTCTCTGTAAGAATTATTTACTGTATTATTACTCCTCTATAAACACTCATTGGTATTTAATTTCCCCAAAGGAATTTTGTCTCTGTATTATCAGGGATATAAAGGTAGATCTATCTCATCTTTCTAACTCGGTGTTTAGTTCTAAATTTCGTCTCCACAATTACCCTTCATCATTTGGCCTCTCTAATGGATTTTGATAAATACTTCTATGTAGTATAGATTAGTTCGATGATTATCTTCTGTCGTTTTAGCCTCTGTAAGATGTAAATATACTTACTGTAGCTATTCATTGATTTTTTTTTTTCTCCTTGATTACATTCTGTAATTCCATTTTATAATTTCTCTTCGTATTTTAAAGATTTAGAATAATATGTACGAGATTGCCAAAATAAATAGAACTTTACTAATGTTTGTTTTTCTCTTTTTAAATCATAATTGAATTTGCACATAGATATATTTTGATGATGGGTCCCTTTTTATTGCGAGGGAACCCAAAAAATGTTTACGAGCCTGCTCTTCCTCTAGAGTCACAGATCTATTACTTTTCAAGAGCATACAAAGATAATCCAAAAACTCAATCCAGATCCAAGATAAGTTACGTCTTCAACTTATTTTTATTTTCTTATTCTTATAATTAATTGAAAATAGTATTGCTATTAACACTTCGTCTTGCTCCCTTGTAGGTTAAAACCATCAGTTCAACCTTGTGAAAAGAGGCGTCCTGAAAACAAAAGGTACTCGTGTTCCATGGCTTTCTTTCACTAGTCCATGCACTCACTCTTTTCTATTACATATAGTTTGATGTAGACTCTTTAAAAATTATGTTCAAACTAGCTACATAGCCCTTGGGTAAATGGAAACCCCAATTGTACTATTTTGGTCAACGACCTATCGAATGTATGAATATATTTTGTCATAATATTCTAAGATCTGTTGTAACATATGTCTCCCTGTTTTAATATATAAAAGAATGTATTATGGGACTTTTAATTCTTTTCTATCTATATTTCAGCATGATCGCATGAGCTTCGATATAGTCCGTTTCCACTTATTTTATTTTATGTAGTAGCATTTCTATCTATATACATACCCATTAGACATATAGTACTTCAGAAAAACACTACTAACAAGTATATTCTAAATAGTGGCAAGCCACAAATCTATTATGGATATGAGGCCCACTTAAATAGATTCTGATTTATAGATATAAATATAAAACATTCACCATACAACATCAACCATATAACAATGAAAATGAAAGTACATAGTTGAGATACATATCTGAATACCGATGCTGGGAAAACAAATGGACCAACCACATTCCTCCCAACTGTAGAAACAAAAAAACCACAATCACTTGCCCTGATCACCCCCTAGCTTGACCATGACTCCATAAGGGAAAGATGAATTAAACTCCTTAGCCACTGTCACCTTCAACAGTTCAGAAAAATGTTTTGCCTAACATAAGATGTGCTCATAACAGTAAAACAATTATCTTTCCCCAACATACTAAGCAACATCTTGCCTCCCATATATGTTGTATTTATCTCATGCCTAAGACTTTCCATTCCTTTCCCTCCTTGGGAAATTCACAGTTTACAAATCCTTGATTTTTAGGTGCTTCCAATGAAAGAACTCAACTTCTGACACTTGTAAAAATCAGCTCTGAGTTAACTCAAATCTGTTCCCCACTCATGGAGTCATAGTCAACTATTTTTAACCTGGATGTTCCATTTGTCTTCTAGCATTTAATTTATTAAAAAGTTTGTCTCATACATGTTTCCATAAAAAAAACAGTTGACAAGGCAAACCTTTGTCCAAAAGTCATAAAAATAATAATTACATATTCTTGTAAATCTAAATTCGAATTTCCATAAATGGAAATTTATTTTTGAACACAGCTTTGAAAATATTTATTTTAGAATAATTTGAGGATATCACAGCCACAAGCACAAGAGTAAATGGTCAGGTGGCTCAACCGTCACCATGATGAGGATAATGGATATGGCACGCCGGAGCATGAGAAAAATGTACGTAGAGGAGTGAATGCGAGGGGGAGGCGAGGTGATCAACATTAAGTAGAGGAGGGTGGCTTCGGGGAGGGATAACATGACCTCGTCAGAGCTGGAGTGTACCACATGTCCTTCTTAGCTGTGATGGACAACTAACACCCGATCCAGGGAGGGATGATAAGATATTTAGACACTTAGGAGTTAGTTAAGTTCAACTTGGTCTAATATGTCATTAGGAAAAAGTGTGTTTCATTAGTCTGCATTAGTCTGCATTTGTAGTTATGTCATATGACAGTGACAATACGTTATAGACATAGAGTGATTTTATGACTCGTATTCTCCTTGATCTTAATGACTATATTATTCTGTGGCTTAACACATGATTGGTCTATGAACTTTATTTAAAGAGCATGGAGGGTCATTTGCTGATGATTGATTGTGAAAAACTCTCTTGTAAGATAATTTTCTTTTGCATTAATATATTACCTCAAGTGGCCACGTTGGCTAGGGCCGTGGACTATTTCCCTCTTTGAGGGTTTTAACCATGTAAAAACATTAGTGTATTGATATTTTATCTGATTTTGTGAGTGGTTACTGAAGGTGTTTGTCCTGTGTGGGAATACCTTGTTTTGTCGAACACAACGTAGTATTCATTGTCTCGTAGTTAAACACTAACACGAGCTCAACAAATTCTAGGGACTTATTTGATTTAGAAAATATGAATTCTAAATCAGATTATTGCAAAATGAAAATCCATTCGGAATACTTAAACTCAATTATACATTGGGTCAATATATGTTGCATTCGATTTGTATCCACAATAAGTGTCATTCATTGAAGAAGTATATATTGAAGTCTATGGACATCATGAACTACTACTAGGGCCAACTTCATGTGGGAATAACAAAAATTGGGTCTAACAAGCCCTTTCCTAAGGAAATAAACTAGATTTTCCTAATGTGATTCACCCTACTAAGCCTAAACCACACCTATGGTTGCATATGTTGCAATATATATGCTGTAGTTAGGTGGAATCAACAATGGGGCATACATCAAATCCTTTTTAAAGGTGTTTAATGACCATTTTTCTTGATCATCCCACATAAATGAGACTACCTTATTTGAAAAGGACATGAAACCTTTCATGATCTAGACATAATTGCTGATAAATCATCACTAAAAGTTTTATTTTCCTTAGAGGCTCTGAATATGGTGAATGTTACATGGGGGAGGAAACTATACTATTACCTTAACCTTAAATGGTTCAACCATTATCGCATACTTGGAAATGATGAAATCGAGCAATTGCTATAGCATGACACAAAATATGCACTTGCGGGGATTTAGTCGAATCTTGTAGTCAGTTACTCTTGGAGTGATGAAAAAATGTAGCAAATAAGATATAAATCATAGTTTTTCTTTCTTCTATAGTAACAAACAAGAAATATGACAAATATAAATCTTGGATGCAAATACAAATTTGAGAAACAAAGGGAGGAAACCTTAAT
>ML784478.1:75086-98020 GCA_009831015.1 Picea engelmannii
CCGACATAAATAAAATAACATTACTAATCTAATATGCCCCAATTAAGGGGTAATGAGCCAATATTAGGGCTTAACAGAACAACAATGAAATCATATACTTGATTGATGATTCTGGCACCTTTGTCCCCTGAGTCCGAGTTCCCCCTTCCTAGAACACTTATTGACTTGTACTCCACTTATAATTTTCAACTTTATTATGGATGGGAAAACTAAGAGTTGTTATAACCCAACTGAAATTTAGAAAAAAAACTTAGAACCGGGAAGATTTGATAAGTGGAAATTAATAAAAATCTAGGGCACTGCAATTCCTCCAACATATACTCATTCTAATGGGTAGTGCCCCTTATCCCAACATAAAACTTTTATTTATAGCATGAAATGGTAGTTAAGTTAGTCTAGGATGGATATTAGGTTTGTACAAGTGTATGGAATCCGTAAAATCTCCTTAGGAGCATACATTTTTCACTTTATTTAAAAAAAAAATTATTTTCGAGGTTCTCATGAGTTTAATGAAGGAGACCCACGAGCAACACACAAGTTCCTTAGATGGAATTCATGAGAATCAAGATATATATTAAAAAACATATGAATGATTGGAACAATGATGGAATATTCATAAGTGAGTGGCCAACAAGGCATCAATGGCCAAAGGTGATCAAATAAGGCTATAACATGGAGCGTTGGAATTTTGCAGGGAGTTGATCCCTAGACAACATTTGGTTGCTTGGATGCTTGTATGGAGGCTTGGAATTGACTTAAGGATGCCTGGGTTGAGGCAATGATCATGTAGGTGGAGTGGACCCAAAGGAGAAAATGACCTAGGTAGGTGTTGGAGCATTAGAGGCATGGAAGGACAAGTTTTAGACCTTGGACGAGGAGTTCCCTTGTCTTGGAACCTTCCTTGTGGATCATCATCACCTTGGTGCTTGACATATATCACTTGTAAAGGGAGAACTTCACATGTGTGGACCAACTAGTTTCTTGTAGGTTGTTTGTAGTGGATTAGGTCCACTTATTATTGTATACCTCCCTTCAATTCTCATATAAATAGAGGAAGGAGAGATTCATTTCTCATGATAATGATTGTACTCTTTTCTTTGTACTTGTCTTATTATAGTAACACACTATGATCCATAAGGAAACCCTAGGAGAAGTTATGAACTCTAGAGGGGATTTATTTGTTGGGAGCTTGCTCTTGTGAGAAGCTTGGGTTTGTTCTTGTGAGAAAGACATTGGAGATGATGACAAAAATTCATGCACTTTTGTTTATTATTATTATTTACAATTGAGTTAGATATGCATGAGGAGGAGCACTAGTCTCTCTCTCTCACTTTCTTGTTCATTCTTCTTGGTACTTTATCTCTCTTATCTTTAGGCACAAAGGTTTATTGAGAATTGTTGAAGTATAAGGTTAGGGTTTCATCCATAAGAATACATTGGATTTAGAGTTTATGAATAAACCTTAGGTTTTACTTATTGAGGAAGAAGAGAATAGGAGACGCCTTGCATGAGGCCAATGAGGACTTGTTAGTATGACTAGCTTGTTGGAATATCTTTGTTGGAGCTAGGGGTTTAGAGAGTTTGGAGGGTTGTATCGAGTTATCTCAAAGTTGAGAGTATGGAATTGAACTTCATCTCTTATTAGTTAGACATATTAATGCTAGAAATTATCAAACCGAAGCTATAGATAGCTTAAAACCAAATCTACAATACTCTTATTGTAGATTTGGTTTTAAGCTATCTATAACTTCATGGTTTGATAATTTCTAGCATTAATAGTAATTTTCCTTAACTTAAGGTTGGAATTGTTAAGGGTATTAACCACTAGAGAAATTTTGAGGTCTAAAATGGCCTTGCTAAGGAAAATAATAAAATAAGAGTTATGAATTTTCAAAGGGAAATTAAGAAAGGAACTTTTTTAATCATATTTTAGACTTATCCCCTTATAGGTTTACTCAAATTTAAAGTGTAGGAAATCATTGGATGCATAATTAAATTGTATTTCCAACAATTACCCATTCTTCATACTTTTGATAGACCCACAATGAGATAAACTCTAAATATATGAGAGAAAACATATTTCTAAAAACCGTACATTTTTTTTCATGTATTTCTAGTTTATCTAACTCTAGGTGTATCAAAAGTATGTAGAGTGGGTACTCGTTGGATGAAAAATTTAATTCCACATCCAACAATTTACTACACTTGAAAATTGAGTAAACCTATAAGGAGTTAAGTTGAAAATATTAAAAAAGTAGTTTTTCTTTCTTTCCCTCCAAAACTATTTACCCTTATGGTCGACATCATCATCTTGAATCCTATTGGTTCTTTTAAAGTTGATGTTGATAACAATTTTTTTTGTTTTGAATCCCATTTTTTACTTCAAAGTTTCTCTAATGATTCATATTGAAGATAATAGGGCAACTTTACTGCTATTATAAAATGAATTTCAAATTTGGTTTATGCACGATAAGATTTCCCTAGAGGGTTGAAACTTGTTGACACACATTTGGTATCTTTTATCTGTATTTACTTGTTGATTGGGGCTGAGAAGAAGTGAAATATTATCCATTCGTTGTTGTTGTATATTATATTTCAGATCATCCCTAAAGATGTTAGTTCATAGGGACTAGATTTGGGACACCTCTAGGAAAAAGTTGAAATTTCTAAATTTGCGGTTTCACAAAATCACTACATGGTATTAGAGATATTTTGGTCGAGATCACTCTTTTGGTGAAAGGGTGAGTTGGTATTTTAGATGTGGTGTACCTGGGAGAGGTTCTTTATCTTTTTGATGTAGTTGGGTATGGAACCCTAAGTTTCCTGGGAGAAGCACTTGGACCCTAGAAAGGGCTTTGTCTACTTCACATATTGTTGATTTTGCATTTTAGGATTGTTTCTAGATGTGTAAAATGACTCTCATTCTTACATAGTGTGATAGTTTGAAAGGAGCTTCCAATTTTATTCCTTGGAATCCTAGATCACAAAAGCTAATGGAGGAAGTCGATCTTTGAAAGCATGTTGTGAAAGTGCTACCAGAACTTGCCGATCCAGTGCATTTGGCCACTCATAGTAAGAAGGAGGATAAGGTAAAGTGAACCATCCTTTATTTGGTGAAGGACCATTTCATCTATCACATTTTAAAGAAGACAATAGGTTAGGACATGTTTGGGGATTTGGTTTGTTTATTTTAAAGCTCTTGTGTTTCTCAATAGATGTTGTTGGGAAACAAGATTTCAACCATTTGCATTGATCCATAATAGATTATTATATAAGTTTTCATCTATATTGTTTCTTTATTAGTGGAAAAATTGGAGAAATTGGCTTGTAGGGCACATTTTAGGGGCATGTCCCAGTTTGGTGATTTGAGGTCTAAAACCTTCTAGATCTAGTTTGAGGCATCAAATGGAACTTTTCGGGGTAAAAACTTTGTGATCATAGCTGGAGATCCTTGATTCCATTCTACACACTAAAATATTTCCAGTGGTGAAAAATCACATCAATTGGAGTTTATATGTGGAAGTTATGCCTCTCACAAGTTGACATGCTCTGTTGACCACCATGGTATTGAGTCGATGCCACATCAATGTATATTAATCACACATGCAGGGATATTCATGTGTGGAATTTAAATAATATTCTAGAGGGTCCAAAACCCTACCACAAATTGAGGGTTGAGGCATGCAAAAACCCTAACCCTAACCTATATGACTATCGAGCTATGTTAAATATCGGGTCTCAAGGAAGAGAAGGGGTTCCATTCTTTTGGTATTGTTATTGTTCTGTAGTTGAGAATAAAATCTAGGAGTGGGTTATGGAAGCATAACATATGAGGTAGTAGATTCTATAGTATCCATCCATGCCACAATGTCTAGGGAAACTCCATAGAGAGCTCCCCTTTCTTTTTGTTTGCATTTATTAATTAAGGAATAAAGTGTATATTGTAGGCCTCACCTTCTAGCTAGGTTTTCTCTTGTATTGTGTTTTAAAAGTCACATTTTGAGTTTATTTGTGTGGATGGTGTGTTCATTTGCTTGTTCTTTCATTTTGATTTCAGTCATTTCCGTAAATTTGAGCATTAAACTATTGATAGTAAATATGAGATCTACGGTAATAAATTGTATATTAAAAGATTTCGGTACATTGTAAGATCTATTGTGACAAATTGTTCCAGTGGAATATCCATAACAATTTATAGATCATATTGGCATCAAAGAAGTTTCTTAGGGGTTTTTATGGGAATTTGTAGGATCCACGAATTGGATCAATAAGAAAGTCACAGAACCCTAGCCATGGAAGAAGATGAGTCTAGTCATAACAACCCTTCGAATGAGCTAGAAGAGAGTTTTGGAAGAACAAGTTGATGATATCTCTCACAACATGGCCCTCCTCATGGAAACTCTAGAGAACAAGTTTGGAACTTTTGGCGAGGTTGGTGGCTCTAACTCAGAAGTTGGTTTGGATGAAAAATCATGAGATAATGAAGACCCATAAAAGGATTCAAAAAAAGATATAGGGAAAGAGAAACCAAGTTCCCATGTCATCACTCTTCACAATCTCTCTTTAAAATGGAAGAAAAAGTGGACATCAAATCCTACCAAGGTGAGATTAATTATGTTAAATTGAATACTTGGTTTCAATAGTTATAAGTTTATTTTAGTGTCCATAACATAGAATAAAAGCAAAAGATTTTATTTTTCCGACTGAAATTAGAGGGCCACACATTAACTTGGTTGGAAAGACACATGGAGACACTTAGGATAAAGGGTGATCCATCAGTAACTAAGTGGGAGTTGTTTAAAACCCTCATCAAGTTCTAGTTCTATCCTATTAGGTATGTAGAGAACCAATGGATCTGTTGGCATCACTTTAGGTAGAGGCAAGGGTACACCACCAAGTTTAGAAAAATGGTGATTATGTTGAGTAAATCTCCCAAGAACCCAAACACACTCCTCAAGTATATGGGGGGTATACATAGTCATTTCTCTAAGAAAATGATGTTCTTTAAACTTAGGATAGTTGATGAGGTCTATGTGAAAGAATATTCCTTGGAGAATATAAACCATAATAAAGGACAACCAAGTGGTTCCAAACATAAAGACCACCAAAATGTTTCCAAGGAGGTGAAGAAGAAGTGGAATTGAAAGGACATGAAGACAACAACTATGCAACATCAATGCAAGGATCCAAAATACCACTAAAACCATTGTAATATCAATGGTCACATTGAAGATAAGTGTTGGAAGCTACATCCAGAGTTGAATCCAAAGAATTACAAGAAGGATGCTTAGAAGAATAACCTACTAGCCATGGATTCATGCAACTTGGTAGAGAGAAACTTGAATGTGGATGAAAATATTGTCTACACTACAATATAGAAGGAGGTAAATTTGAGTAACCTTGATCACAAGGAATATAAGGAGATGAATAAACTCTTCCATATTAATATCTAGGTCAAAAATAGCAAGGTGGTTTCTCTATTCGATTTTGGTTCACATGCCGACTTCATAGTACAAGATCTGGTTAGCAGCCTTAGATTGGAAGTTCATAAGAAAGGGTAAATAAGGATGAAAATCTCAAGGCTACTAAACCATGTCAGACCAAAGTTTCCGTAAGTGCATATTATATTGATGAAGTGAAGGTAGATGTAGTACCACTTAATGTGTGTGGTGTACTTTTTTGAAGCCCCTACGTGTATATGACATATGAAATATTCACGAGGAGACCAAACTGGTATCACCTTATCAAATATGGGAAGTCTTTCATCATCAATGTACATAAAGGTAAATCCAAGATATTTCTAGTAAGTGCTAACTAAGGCAAGAAATTGATCAGTTCTAGTAGGAAGTTTATATTTCTTTTCTTAAGAGAGAATCAACTAGGTGATGAATTAGTAAAAGTAAAGGCATATCTAGAGGGATGTACTAAAGAGAAAAAATGTCAATTGGAGTTGTTGTAAGCATACAAAGAAGTGTTTTAGGAGCCTAAAGGGTTACCACCTAAGAGGGAGGTGGAGTATGAGCTACAATTGTTTCTTAAATCCCCATTGCTAAATATTGGGTTGTATAGACATTATATCCTAGAAGCAGATGAAGTGAATAAACAATTGTAGCAATTGTTGGAGTAGGGAGTAATTCAACCGAGCACCTCACCTTGTGGGTCACCTATCATCATAATACCAAAAAAGGTTGGGACTTGATGAATGTGTATTGAATTTAGAATTTGAACAAGATAACCCTTAAGAATTGGTACCCTTTTCCCATGATTTATGATTTGTCATATCAACTACATCATGCCAATCACTTCACCAAGTTGGATCTAAAATTGGGGTACCACCAAGTACAAGTTAAATAATGAGACACCTAGAAGACTTCCTTCAAGACAAAGCAATGTATATATGAATGGTTGGAATGCCTTTTGGTACATGTAATTCACCAACTACATTTATCCATTTGATGAATGATGTATTGTGCCCATTTCTAGATTCATTTGTATATTGCACTTAAATGATATATTTGTTTATAGCTCTACCCGAGAAGAGCATATCTCAGATATTATGTAGGTGTTAGAGACTTTGAAAAATAATTATCTGTTGTCTAACCTTAATTGGTGTATTTTGGGTATGTGAATGGTGGAGGGGAACTCAAGATAGATCCCATGAATATGAAGGCCATTCTCAAGTGGTCAGTTCCTACTAATGCCACTAAAGTTAGGAGATTTGTTGGGGAAATGTAGTACCTATGGAATTTTATAGCATCATTTTTAGTTGTAGTTGTGCCACTTCATGCCATAACAAAAATAATCAATATAAAACTTCCAATGAGATGAAATAGAAGATCAATCAAGCACCAGTTCTGACATTGCCCAATTTTCATAAGTCCTTTGAATTGGAGATAGATGCAATTTGATATGCTATGGGAGTGGTCTTGATGTAGTGAGGTGAGACGATATGCTATCAATATGAAATATTTCAAGGTGGAGCCTTGAATTACCCTATGTATGATAAGGAACTCTACACCCTAGTTCAATCTGTTGAGAAGTGGAAGCATGATATGATGGAAAAGGAAATATTTATCCACATTGATCACCAACCACTGTAGTATTTGCAGGCCCAGAGTAAGCTTCAACAAACCAAACACTAAAAGTGGATGGGGTTTTTGCATCAATTTCATCTTGTCATACAATATAAGAAGGGCATCACTAAAAAGTTGGTAGACATGCTTTCAAGGCCACTCACATCCAAGATTACAACTTAGTGAACTCTTATGCACATGGAATGTTTTACCCATGATGCACACAAAGAGGCATACATGGAAGATGAATAATTTAAAGAGGTGTTTCAATAGCTACAAGGAAAAATTCAAGTAGAAGAAGGCGACGATAAAGTTCGCTATCATCTCCATAATGGGTTTATCTACAAGCTAGACAAGGTCTTTGTCCCTAAAGGTAAAAGATTGCAGCTTATTAGAGAGGTTTTATAATTCCCCTCCTTGTCTAACTCTACTTTGAGAAGGATTAGGAGGTTAACACGAGGATTGATTAAAGAGTTTAGTGACCATGTTTCTAAATATTATCTATATATGTGACATGTGAAAGGTGCTCGATTGGTAGGATGCAATTGGCATTCCTAATTTTTGAGTTGATTAGCGTACAAATTATGATAGATATATGTTTGGATCATGAAATGAATAATTATGTTGTGAAAAAGTGTGAGTTGTGGCAGGTGGACATGACCTATAGGGATACTAGGTGGAGTTGATTGAATGAAGAGGAAGGCTATGGAAGGTCAATTAAATATTGTGAAAGATTAATGAAACCAATTGACTTTCATTGATGTTATATTGCCGATATTTCATATCTACATGCATGTATTATAACATGAGGGAATTAATCTTAGTGGTGTAGGTCATTGTTCACCTGAGGGGGACACATGAGAACCCTAGGTGGGGAGTCAAACAATAAATATCCGTGGAGGGTAACTGGTAATATTAAGCAATCAATTATTATGATGCTTGTATGATAGTGATCTAAACAATATGTGTTTGATCATTGCATGTGCAGGATACGGGGCAAGCCTTGCTAAGAAATGGGTGTGGGCCACAACTAGTGGATCTTTAATGAGACATGGAGTCTCAATTGAGGCATGGAGTCTTAATAGCGGTGCAAAGTTTCTATTTGTAGAAAATATGTCTCTTATGATAGGGGGGTGCACAGTAAGGTAGGATGACCTTACTCCCCAACAAATCATTCTTCCTAATGCTGAATTAAGATTAGGTAAAATTTAAAAGACCCCATAGTTGAATTAATTCATAAATTAACTATCCACTTTTATGGGGCTCTTAAAAATATTATTATTTATTTAAAAAGTGAATTATTATTTAATAAAAATTAATAATTAAGAAAAAAGGGAGGTTTGACACATTGGGGGGGGGNTGTGGATAATAAGGATTTGATAAATAAAAAAAAGGAAAAATTTCAAATTTTGCATGAATGGGGTGAGGTGGCTAGCCTCATTGGGTCTATAAATAGATGGGAAAATGATGTTTTTGGGGTAAACTGGAGAGTACATAAATGCTACATAAATTATGCTAGCATGGATAAATTAACTGAATGATAAATGGGATTGGGAAGGAAGCTAACATTACTAATATGGATGTTTACTAGTGGATGGTAACATCCATGATGAGTGCATTCTTCAAACAAAGTTGGTTATGAGCTCATGCAGCTAGGGTCTTTCAGGGAAATAAGTTTTCCCTGAGTATGGTTGGGAGGAAACTGGTTGGCATCACGAGAGATGAAAATGGAAAGGAAATTTGGAGTTGATGGATGGAGAATGGATATAATTGAGGATAGTACCTACCAGTCAGGTATAATTTCATTGTTATCTATATTGTAATGTATTTCAAAATTTGGTTTTGTATATATTTGGTCGCATATGATTAATGATACCCGCAAGGGAGTTAATGACTCTATTTTTATTTTACTAAGCCATGTTGGTAATTTTCTGTATTTTTGTGCCGATTACATTGAGAACATCGATTCTCTATAGTAGGAATTTTGTTTCCCAGAAGAGGTTGTTTGAATCCAGATGAAGGGAAAAGAGATAGTCTTTCCCAACTCAAATTTGAGAAGGGTTAGGAGGTTAATCCTTTTCAAAGAAGAGTTAGGAAAAAATGAGCATTACAGGTTCACACCTCCAAGGTTGTAGGATATTTTGGTGTTGGGAAGACAATTTCCAACTTACAGAGGTATGTGTATTGAACCATAATGCAATATTATGTATCTTAGCTGATTAGAGGATGCATACTTTGTTGTACGAGAAATCCCAAAAACATAAAGAAAGGATTATAAATCCCTTACTGTACCCACTAGACCTTGGGATAATATCTCCATGTATTTTGTGTCTAAATATCATAAAAGATACAAAGGAGCATCATCTTAGATAGGGATACCATATTTATTAGTTCCTTTTGCACTACACTTTGGGATAATATGGACACCAAGTTGAAGAGATATACAACTTTCCATCCATAGACATATGGGTAGATATAAGTAGTCAATATCACATTGGTTTCTCTTTTTAGGGGTTACCATTAGAAGCATCCAAAGACTTGGAATGAAAATTTGATTTATATTAAATAATCTTATAATAGAGAGGTACATACTTCTACTAGTAAGTCCCCTTTTGAAACTTGCTTTGGGTATTTGTGAACTTTTCCCTTGGATGTTGTATATGGACAACAAGAAGGAGTGAGGGAAGACATCACAATAGATGCACTAAAAGAAGAAAACAAGTTGACACGATTAAGAAAATTCTATTGCAAGTACATGAGACATTGGAGAAGTCAGATGAAAAGTACAAGGCCTGACATGATCTACACAAAATAGAGAAAACATTCAAGGTGGGAGATAGAGTTTGATTGCATCTAAACAAAGAAATACTATATGGTATTGGTAAGAATATCAAGGCTATGTAATATGGTCCTTTTAAAGTATTGTAGAAGGTAGGTGATAATGCCCATGGTCTTAGTATACCCTCATATATTCACATTTACTCAATAGTGAATGCGGAACATATCAAACTCTATGAGCCCTATGTGTTGGATTAGGGAATTGGGGAGCATGTCCTACCTACCATAGATGAATTAGCATAGGAATATCAGGTAGAGTTAGCAGAATATATAATTTTTTAGAAAAATTCCAGAACTACCAAACATGGTTAGCATGAAATCCGACAGATAAGGTTGAAAAAAAAACTTATAGGAAAGGCCAAATGGCATTCCAGGGAGAAGGTAGAGGAAAAATTTCCTCACCTCATTCATCAAAATATTTTGGGGACAAAAATTCCCCCTAAATGGGGAGTTATGATTAGAAATGAATCATTATATAATTTTTCATTGTTGATCTCTTTTCCTGTTAAGGAGAAGAGACAAACTCATAGGGAATTCTTATGGAAATCCAAAGATACCCTCTTCATTTTTAAAGAGGTGGTTCTCCTCTATTTCTCACTCTGTTAATAATTATTTCACACTTGGATGGATGTTTTTATCATTCACACATTTAATTCCCGAGAGTGGAACACCAAAAGCATAGATTCAAAACATTGAAATTTAAATCATGAAGAAAAGACAACCATTTCTACTATTATACCACTTCCATTATCATGGAAAGATACAACAACATATTTGAAGCAAAACAACACAACAAAGAGTAACAAAAATGGTCCCTTTTCAAAGAAATTTAAATGATTTAGCAACATTCATATCATAGGGATGTAAAGGAAACTCATTCTCGAGATTTCATGCTTAAATAGAAGTTTGAAACCGCAAAATTTATGAGCCCCCAAGATAACTCTTGGTGGGATTTCAAAAAATAAGTACAAATTGACTATTCAATATCAAATAAAATGTGCGCAACAAATCAACACTACATAATACTTGTGATATTTAAATGAGAAATAGAAATGCATTCACCCTAGTGGTCTCAGATGATGCTCCTGTGGACCATATATTAAGTAGAGGCAACTTGTAAGACAAAAAGGGGTAGTCAGAAATCGGTCTTGCAAACAAAAATACTTGAATGAAAAGACTGGATGATTTGCAAACTGAGAAGGAAGGAAAGTAAGGGAAATGCTTCAGACAAAGCTTGTACTCACAAAAATTGAATCAGAGAACGATCATTGCGGATTTTTTGTCATTCTTTAAATAAGAGGGAACATCTCGAGCGGAACCATCATAACCATTTCTTTGATCTTCAAGATTATGGTGGATTAGGGATTTCTTTTAACACGCTATTCAATCATTCTTGGATATATTCACATAACAATGATACAATTATGTCTTGTTTTACCTTAACTTCGAACAACTCATCCTCAATGTTCTTCAACATGTCCCGCTGTTGCTACACTATGGATGATTGATCTTCATTCTCGTTCACAAAAATAACCAGCCATCGTCGAAGCTCTTCTTCTAGGAAGTTTGTGAGGTCATCAAATTTCGTTTGCCATGGGACCCTTAGTACACCCAATTATTCTTCCACTTGATCCCTATTTAAAAATATTGATTCCTTTATCAAAAGGGGACCTTCTAGTTCCTTTATAATATAAAAAACATTTAAAAATAATGAACTCTTATTTTTCATCAAATAATGACAGGTGGTGTTCAATTTTTGAAGAGTGTCGATTCTCCCAAGCCATCCAACCTGTATTTGCTTCAACTTGATTTTAGAAGGAAGGTCATGCTTCCACCTTACATATTCATCCATGTTGGATATTCTAGCCACAAATGTGCTTACTACATTCTTGTAGAGATGCTCATCATTCCATAGATACTCTTGTATATATTCACTAAGGGCGCAAATCCTTCCAACTATGAAACCAACTTCGACAATGATTTCCCAAGCTTCCTGCATAATTCCAAGTCTTTTATCAATATTTTTAGCTACATATCTCCTGATACCAATGAGAATTTTTGTGGCTTTAGTGACTTTGGAGCTTGATTCAACCATTTCTTTAGAGACCAACTCATGAAGCATCATAGCTAATGGTTTTGCAAATAGTGTCTTTGGGCTAAGGGAAAATTCAAGTTCCCTTACCCTGTTTTTGAATCTCTCATTCTCTATCCCATGCTCTGTTATCGAGTGATATAGAGAATTACCAGTATCTTGATGGAACTTGAGAATCCCTGAAGGTTTCAAGCCCTTAACTTCAATTTCAGAGCTCCATTTTCCCATCACCTTTTTATCCTTTATATTAACTCTTTTGATATGGAAATTCTTGGAATGTTTTTTGTACTTGGCGTGATGAAGAGTGATGTATTCTTCCTAAAAAAAGGTTGGAACCTCACTGACCAACTCCTCTACTATCAAATTTCCCTTTGCTAGTTGTACTATAGCCCATGTGGGCATGTTTTTAACTTCACCAATTTTCGTGTTAGTCGTATTCAATTCTAAATCGCCAGGGTTTGGAGTAACACCTTCATCCAGGTTAATTTTTCTTTTGGGGACAGGGGTAACCATGTTGTTGCCTGCAATTGGTAGCACATGGGGTACCCACCGTCTTCATCACCCACACATCATTGATTTATCTCTTTTTCACATGCTCTAATTTCTTGATCCTTGTGGCCTGAAGAGGGGATCTTATGGGGGTGATGTGCTATACCACCTTTAACGTTGGATTTAGATATACTCCTTTTTCTATATTATGGATGCTTGTTTCCTTCCAAGGGAGAGACCTCCACTGCACCAATGTTTGAAATTACCCTGGTATGTGTGTATTCATGAGCGTGTTGTTTCTTCTTTTTGGAAATATTTTTTCTCAGGGTAGTTGTCACCTTAGCCTCGACATGTGAGTCTTCATTGTCATTGTCCCCATTTTAAATTTCTTTCACCTTATTGAAAATCGAGGCATAATCGATTTCTACCATAAAGGATGCAAAAATACCTTTCGATCAAAGATATTGAGGGATTTTGCTTCTTTCATATTAAAGGATTTGAATAATCCCGCCATTTCAGTGAGACTCGAGGACCTTTTAACTAAAATATTGGAAATTTGAAATGGCACGGGAATAAATTTCCACTTTCTCTTCTTATCAAAGAACATGGACCGTGTCCTATACCATCTACACAACTTATACATCAAAAATATATCACACATGAACTTGGGAAGTCGCAAGGGTTTCCCTTCAAAGTAAAAAATCCTTATGTATGTGAAATTTTCTTCAAACACACACACTCCTTTCCCATTGAGAAAATACAAGGCCACTTATGGAACCTTGGTCAATCCAGTCCCCATGAGCATGCTTCTGCATTCCTTGACAAATGAATCTTAGATTTGGTAAAAATAAAATGGTGCCTTGTGCTTCCATAGTGTAGGATACCAAAATTAAGCAGGGACTTCTTCAAAATATGCATTTCCCCTTGGGGGAATTCCCTTGAATTTATTATAGTAATAAAGAGTGAGAACCAATTAAGAGGTCACGTGGAGCCTCTTAGTATGAATGAGGTTTTTTGGGATGTGGGGATGAGGTTTTATGGGATGCGAGCATGTGGGTTTACAAGATGCAATAACACGAGATTGCATGATGTGGGGAAATTTATGAGGGCTTTGTTATCCTCCATTCCTAGGGATAAATAAGGAGATTATGTCTCAACTCACTCAAGTTGCAGACATGGAGTACCGAGGGATGTATTGAGTGATAATGTCCACTTACACAGATGGAGCCCTGCCTCACCACCATACTTATCCATTCGTCATGATGGAATTCACCACACCAACTTGCTTATGGAAGATGAGGTAACACATCAAGTATCATGGTAAGTGTCAGTTTAATATGGGGAATTTGAATGTGTTTCATTAAAAATTCTCTCGATTATGGAACATTTTACTTGGAAATTATGATTTTTGCTTTATTTCACTTGGGTAAATGTCATGATTTCCTAGTAAGTGGCCACCCTTGGGGATAGGGTTGTAACCAATGGTTTTCCTTGAAGGGTTTTCATACCGTTCCCACTCATACTTACCACTTTTCATTACTTCTTCTCTTTTGTCTTCTCATCTTTTAGGTCATCGAGATTATTGACCCAAGAAGGGCATGTACCTCATTTCATGGGAAGAAGGGGCTGAAGGCCCATATGCTTGTAGCTGGAAAAAGATAAAATCAAATCAGAAACCTTCCATATGCTCACCCAGGGAACTCCAGAAAAATTAAATGTTTCTCACAAAAATTGAGGGACCTGTAAAATAAATAACTAAGTGGGCATGCCAACCAAGGTAGAGCGTGTGTGGGAAATGTTTTTTATGTTTAGGTAGAACTCCCGCATATCGTATTCAACTTGGGGAAGCATGGTCAAGTATGACCAAGGTAGAGTTAATGTGGGCAATGTTTTTCATGCTTAGGTAGAAGTCCCACTTTAGCTTCAACTTCGAAATAATCTAATAAATTAATGACAAAGGGGCTTGGAAAAATCATGCATCATGGATGAAGGGAAACACACCCTCTACAAAGGCACCCATAAATGAGACAACACAAGCCCTTGTATGTCATGAAACCCCATACATATAAGTATAACCCCATCCACCTCATGCCCACTACATGTCGTAGAATGGATTTTCCTTGGGAACCTCCCCTACTTGAGGAATTGGTTCACCCAATAGGGCACCATGACACCCCTCTAATATCTAAATTTGGAAAATTGCATAGGGTCTTTTAGCATTTGTTTAATTTGAAAAGGTATATTTGATGCACATGTTTAGATGGCTCTTATATTAAATTTGATCTTACTTGGCATGATACATTTGACTTGAGACCCTTGGAGGGCACATTTACTTGTCTTTGCAGGACCTTTCTTGGTGGACATTTGTGAAGGAACAAGCCTCGCTTGGGCCTTCTTTGGGGCATGAAGACCATAGAGTGGATGCCATACCCCATGCCTTAGGAAAATATAGATGATGAACGTTGCCTTTGGAGGTAGGAGATGACATCCAAGAGAAGGAAAGCTACCCCCCCTTTTCCCAACGTTTGACCTTGGAGTCTCAAAATGTCACTTTATAGGGCATGCCATCTCACTTGGGGGATAGGATTTGATGGTGTTGGTGACTTGATGATGATTTGGAATTTTTGATGGAGGAATACTGTTGCGCCATGGATATTAGGCCTTTGGAGGCCCAACGACTTGTTCAACGAATTGCTCATTATGCCAAAACGTCACCCCTAGGATGGAATACGCCATCTTTTAGGGATTACTTATTTTGTAAATTCAAATTATATTTTGTAAATGGGAAAATCAGGAGGTCAAACTCCCTAATTTGTGTTTTACCCTTAGTTAAGTGGAAAAATTGGTTAGTGAGACCTTGTATAAATAAAGTTCATGAAATTTCATTTGATCATAACATAACACTTGAGAATTACATATGTTTTGGCTGAAATTTGTTCCCCTATTGGGAAAATCACATATCTATTTCTCTCTCTTGCTATTTGGATGCTAATACTTGTATCTTGTGGAAGAAGTGGTGCACTACCTGTCTTGGATGCTTCTCTTTTCTTTGTGATGGAAGATACTTGGTAAAAAAGGGTTTTGTCTTGCTATATAGTGGAATTGGTAAGGAATTTTATGCATATTGCTAGCGTTTCTTCTTGTTTCATGGTTGTTAATGTTCAAAACCCTTGGAGGAGTATAAATTCATACACCCTCCACCAAGGTCCATTATTTTTTTTGGAGAAGCTATTTAACAAGGTTGCTAGGAGGAGTAAAAGGGCTTACACCGTCCTAGATTTACCTTGATAGTTTGTTTGCCTTAGGGGGTAAAAAGGATTACACCCCTAGGGAGGTAAAAGAACTATCTCTTACAACAAGAGACTCCATAACCCAATTGATAAAGGCACTAGTCTAATCTGCATTGGAGAAATAAAATTATTGCATTGGTAATCGTGAATTTTGGAGATATTACATTTGTTCAAGTTGGAATTAATTTTACATTCTATACGCTTGCTTAAGACACTAGGAGGTCTAGCTTAGCCAAGTGATTATTAATTATTGCTGCTATAATTTAAAGTTACAACCATTAGGGATGCAACAAACATCTCTTTAATCATCTTTGTGTCACTTTTTCTGCCGCTGAAAATTGCAAGTAAATAGTGCTAATCATTCTTCTTGTCAAGAGATTTCATTCACGTAATTTTCTTGTGAATTTCAACGGCTAGAACTTGTTACTGTAGAATTTTTTTTCTACAGTCACAAGGCTGCCCTATGTTGAATTTTCAATAAGCTATGGCTCATGCATTTACTTTAAATTTTCCATTTAGCTTTTACTTGAACCATAACTACTGCAAAAAAGCACGATCAGAAGAAGAATAACCATGCACAAGAACAAAAGAAGTATCCTAGGAAACCCTTCTCAACAAGGGAATAAAAAAAAACCAATCCTTTGCTGTATTCTTCAAGAGAAAGACCTCCCACACCATCACCAAACCTAGCACACAAGAGGGTGATGCAATTTTCATAATTTCAGACCACAACTTCTGAAATCATGAGATGACACAATGTTATGTGTGTTTCCTCAATGGGGATTCACCTTTATTTATATAAGACTTATCACATAAAATGATGTGTCTATTGGCACAATAGGGACAACATCAATAACTCAAAATATAATTAATAATTACCATATTAATTATCTTTTACATTAATTGTCTTTTACTTTATGGTGGGGCCGATATGTACCCTTTACATCACAAATAGGGTTTTAGGTAAGTCTGACTCTTGGAGAATATAGAAAGGGATCTCATACACCCACTAGTGCTCAACCACTAGGGGCACATCCATCCGTGCTCAACCACATGGATATCCACATCTCTATCTCACTGCATCTCACATGAGAATCACACTCACTAGTGCTCAAACACTAGGATCACATTCACCTATGCTCAGCCACATGTACGTCCAACTTAGCAGATCACTTTATCAATATGTCTCATAGGAGAATCACACTCATTAGTGATCAACCAATATGATCACATTTACCTATTCTCAACCACAAGCACATCCAACTCAACAGATCACTTTCTCACTATGTCTCACAAGAGAATCATCTGGAGTATCACATCATCTCAACTCTCTACACAAAGGAGACCAATACATCATTTAATCTCTGTCTCAGAGAGAACAACACACCCAACTCATGGGATTCCTTACCCCACAGGGGAACACAACATTCCATCTCTGTCTCAGAGAGGAACCACACATCCAACTCATGGGCTTCCTCACCCCACATGGGCACACAACATTCCATCTCCATCTCAGAGAGGAACCACACACCCAACTCATGGGATTCATCACCCGACACAGGGGAAAAATGTTCCATCTCCATCTCAGAGAGGAACCACACACCCATATCATGTACACACACAAATAATGGGCTCTCTCTTAGGTCGACTCACTTAGTCTGTGTCCCAGAGGATGTCTCACGCAACTGTAATCATCAACACTCCCTCTCAGCTAGGGAGGAATTATCCATCAAGACAAGCCTCGCATGGAAGTAATCGAACTTCGTCTTGGCTTGTAGTCATCAACACTCTCTCTCAACTAGGGAGGTATTCTCCACCAAGACAAGTCTCTCACAAAAGTACTCAAAATTTGTCTTGGCAATCGGTTTGGTGAAGAAATCTGCAATCTGCTCATGTACTGCACGTGTACTGCTTTCCTCTGCACCATGTCTCTAATATAAATATATTTTATCTCAATGTGTTTCTATCTATCATGAAACACAAGTTTCTCAGAGAGCTTCACACAACTATGGTTGTCACAATGAATAATAATAGGATCCATCTCATGATCAAATAAATCTGTCAGAATCTTGCGAATCCACACTGCTTCGCGGACTACCATACTCAATGCTATATACTCTGCTTCTGCGATACTCAAATCCACTTGGATTTGTTTCCTGCTACACCAGGAAACCATGGAAGAACCCAAGGTAAAATAAAAACCATATGTGCTCTTCCAGTCCACTGTGCTCCTTGCCCAATCGACATATCCCTGTAAACTCAAGTCTACACTGGAGGCATATCTCAGGCCATATCCAACTGTGCCTCATAGATATCTCAATACATGTTTCATTGCTATATAGTGAGTCTATCTTGACTGACTCATGAATTGACTAAGTACATGTATCTGGTGTTAACCAGATACATTAGTGATCCAATCAGCTGTGAATCAATCTCATCTGAATTATCATCATTTATTTTCTTCAAATCTATCACCATTAGTGTAGGCATGGATTTTCATTCTGTCATAATGAACTTATTTAATATCCCCACTGTATATTTTCCTTGACTTAGGAAAATATCATCAGTCCTCTGTCATACTTCTTGTCCCAAGAAGTAGTGTATCATACCCATATCCTTCATCTCAAAATCAGAAGTCAAATTTTGCTTGTATCCAACAAAAAGGCTTCCTGACTAAGTCACCAAAATTAGGCTCTCGTCACCAACAATGTAATAATATAGGTTTGGATCAACAACACTCTTTCTAAATCACAAACTCATCAAGAATCCATCCATATTATTGTACCAAGCACGAGGTGTCTTCTTTATTCCATACAGGGATTTATTCAACTTGTACATATGAGATTTCTTGTCGTATATCACAAATCCTTCTAGATGCTCGATGCAAACTTCTTCCTCAATATCACCATTGAGAAAGGCTGTATTTACATCTATCTGATGTAGTTTCCAACTCATGGATGACAGTACGGATGGAAGTGCATTGGGATACTGGATCAAATGTCTTATCATAGACAATTCCCTCTGTTTGTGGGAATATTCTGGCTACAAATATCGCTTTATATTTCTCAACACTTCCATCAGCTTCATGTCCCTCTACCCCTTGCAAATTTTGTTGAGCTTAGACAAGCGTTTCATGGACTACTGTAATTTTTCTGGGAATATCAATCGGAGAAAATGGATCAATAACTGTCTCCCTCTGAACTGCTGAAGGGGAGAATTTATTTCCTTTTCCTTCTTCTCAAATAGTTTTGACTCCCTTTGAGTCAAGTGACTCCCTCTGAAGTCTTAAGGATAACCATATTCCTTTGTTGTTAACCTGTCTGGAACAAGGAAACAAATGAAAGGAAACAAGACAAGAATACCTCCTAGAGGAGATTCATGAGTACATATCTAGAATCAAAACAATTTTAAGGATTGTCGTCACAACTACAACACCTACTTGTAAATTAGCAACCTTATAAATGTAGGTTAGAGGCATGATAATTAAAAAAATCAAACCTGGAGTCTTCACTTCCAGTGTGTTGTTCCTCTGAATGCAGTGAGAATCCTCTGGATCCATGATTGCAGCAAGTCTTCCTTCCTCCTGCAAGTACCCTCATGACAATGATACAAATAATATATATAAACAAGTGCATACTTGAGAGTGTACACCAATGGAGATTCTTCTTGAGAAAATTCCCTCATAACGATGCATTTTTCATGGCTGTTCATAACTCTTGGATATCAAGGTGTCTGGGTGCTATTATCAAAGACAAAATGGAGATCCTACAACTATATGTTCAAAAATATCAACCCTTAAAGGGTACTTCATTCTTCACTTACTCAGTCTTAGAGTTTTACTGAGAATCACCCTCAATTCAATATTCCGCCTCTGCTACAACAATATTCTTTATTGATTTTCAACAACCCTCTCAATATTGTATATTCCTTCAATTCCACTCAACAAACATCCCCAGGTACATACTCAATATTCTCAACTATTTCAATACTTTCTTTGTCAGTAGCTTGCACAATTTAGTCATATCTGTGCACACTCCTTGTTAGTCAAATTCTTTGTAGTACCATGGACTTCATTTTCATTCAACATTAACTTATGTCATATTCATTTTCATCTCAGAGACAAAGTATTTTGATGATCACTTATTTGTTAACGCGCAATTTTTTTTAAGGAATGCATCACTAATCGTCACTCCCTTTAAAACCTCCATAAAAGTGTCACGATATGTTTGTGAGATCTTTGAAATATTGAGACTGTAAAAACTTCAGCTCCCACTCTCTTTGTAACAACGCACTGGGGAATTTATCTCCCTTGCAAAAAATTGCTCCCCACATCAAGGCCGGATTCCTGATATTAAAATTCTGACCATTCAACAGTCATTCCACCACAGTATTATTCTTTTGCTCCTCTGGAAGCAATGAGCGAGGATAAAATCTCTCTATGGGAGTAAGATTCTCTCTCCATGCCTCCACTGTTACTATAACACAATCACATTCTTGAAATCGATCTTCATATCCTTTTTCACATACCCGTAACTGAATGTATATAACCCTGGATCACACTACTCCTTGCTACCTCAGACTCATCCCTTTTTGCTTCCTCAGAAGTACTGTAAGAGGTTGATGTTTTTGTTTTGAGTTTGATGTTTAGGATTTAAATTTGTGGTGATGAAATCCCATAGCGACTTCCCTAAGAACATACTTTGTAGATAGCATGCTGAGCCTCTCCTAGGTTGCGACTATTCTTTCTTTAGCAGGCCAAGCCACCAAGAAACAGGTGGCTGCCATCTCAACTTGTAAGAAAGGGTTGGTCAGGGGATTTAGGCCTACGTCCAACCTATTTTGGACAACCAAACTTCCTCAAAGCTCGACTACTTTACCACAGAATTTGAAGGAGGGTCCTACCCTTCCCTTGAGCTGGCGATGGGGTACCTTTACCACATAAATTAAAAGAGGGTCCGACCCTTCCCTTGAGATGGTGGTTGGGTACTTTAGCAGCTTCTACGACCTTCCTTTATCAATGATTAATGTGCAGATGGTCATCTTCAGGCCCTGCTCTGATACCATGTTGAATTTTCAATAAGCTACGACTCATGTATTTACTTTAAATTTTCTGATTAGATTTTACTTGAACCATAACTACTGCAAAAAAACAAGATCACAAGAAGAATAACCATGCACAAGAACACAAGAAGTATCCTGGGAAACCCTTCTCAAAAAGGGAAGAAAACCCAACCAATCCTTTGCTATATTCTTCAAGAGAAAGACCTCCCACACCATCACCAAACCTAGCACACAAGAGGGTGCTGTAATTTTCATAATTTTAGAACACAACTTTTGAAATCATGAGATGACACAATGTTAGTGTGTTTCCTCAATGGGGATTCACCTTTATTTATATAAGACTTATCACATCAAATGATGTGTCTATTGGCACAATAGGGCCGACCTCAATAACTCAAAATATAATTAATAATTACCATATTAATTATCTTTTACATTAATTGTCTTTTACTTTATGGTGGGGCCAACCTGTACCCTTTACATCAAAAATAGGGTTACAGGTAAGTCCGACTCTTGGAAAATATAGTAAGGGATATATTACACCCACTAGTGCTCAACCACTAGGGGTACATCCATCTGTGATCAACCACAGGGATGTCCACATCTCTATCTCAATGCATCTCACAAGAGAATCACACTCACTAGTGCTCAACCACTAGGATCACGTTCACCTATGCTCACCCATAGACATGTCCAAATTAGCATATCTCTTTCTCACTGCGTCTCACAGAATAATCACACTCACTAGTGCTCAACCACTAGGATCATGTTCACCTGTGCTCAACCACAGGCACGTCCAACTCAATAGATCGCTTTCTCATTGCGTCTCACAAGAGAATCATATGGAGTATCACATAATATCAACTCTCTACACAGAGGAGACCAGTACATCATTTAATCTCCATCTCATAGAGAGAGACACACCCAAATCATGGGCTTCCTCACCCCATAGGGGCACACAACATTCCATCTCCTTCTTAGAGAGGAACCACACACCCAGCTCATGGGATTCCTCACCCCACAGAGGTACACAAAATTCAATATCCATCTCAGAGAGGAACCACACACCCATATCATGAGCTTCCTCACTCCACAAAGGGGCACAATGTTCCATCTCCGTCTCAGAGAGGAACCACACACCCATCGCATGGGCACACCCAATTCATGAGCTCTCTCTCAGGTCGACTCACTCAGTCTATGTCCTGGAGGATATATCACACAACTGTAATCATAAACAACCCTAATATATTGTTGATAACATCATTTTGCATCCCTCTTTGACCATTAAAACTTGTGTCAAAGTATTGGGATATTACCTACATGTTTAGTACTTGATTGCCCAATAATTATTTAGTGTTTTGCATGGTAAATTTTGTATCTATGGACATCTTAAATTTTGTATCTATTGACATCTTACACACACACACACACACACATATGTTCTGCTGCAATTTTGGGAAAACAAGGTTTCTTGCTGGTTCCCCTTTGATTCAAGGCTTGTATATCTATCTTGTGTCTTGTTCCAGACAGGTTCAACATTGTCTTGCAGGTACAAAATACTTTGGCAACCATCATTCATCAACAAGATTCTCTTCCAAGTCTTTATCCTTCTCCAAATATGACCTATAGTGGTTTTCACCATCATCTTCTCACTTTCCATCTCAATCCCCCTAGGATCACCGAGATTCACCCCTTCTGGTGATCTATCATGAATAAAGCAAGGGAAGTGTCTAATTAAGGTGAGAGTGGGTAGGTACTCCCATAGTTGTCACACTCTTGTGGTTTAGGTCTGCCATTGCCAAACCTACAATTTGTGCGATAAGATTCTTCACTCCAAGATGGTATACAAAGGGAATATGGTATGAACAATGGTGCGAATATGATATAGAGTCCATAAAGGCCACCAATTTTTTCATGAAAATAAATGTTTGAGGTGCCACCCATTTACGAGAAACTTCTCCACAATTCAATCCATGCTCCTAAGTATATAAGAGTTAAAGTTACAAACTTTCTCGATATGGTAGGGCCCAATCCATAGGGTATCAAATTTTGAATGCAACGATGGCTTTTCTTTAGCATTGTTCCATAGTA
>ML784478.1:100490-119207 GCA_009831015.1 Picea engelmannii
CCCAAAAAGGGGTCAAGATCCCGTGATCTCCGCTTCATTTTTCTCTCCTCCTTCGACAGGCTATCAAAGTCCCAAAATAGGTCAACATGACCAAGAATCTCCCAAAACATTGTCAAGGGCCAACAGGCCCCCAACACTCACCTATGACTCATCCTGAGTCACTCTGGTCTGATCAGTTCTTCTTTGAACGCCTCGAGTTTGGCTCAAGATGCTTTGACTTGCTGCTTTTCTATGGCCTCTTTCTCAGTGAACTCCTGGATCACTGTGTCATTCACTGGCCCTTCTAGGCACTGTTATGTTGTAGTGACAACTTGTTCTAGCTCTGCTCCTCGACTTTCAACCTCTATGAAAAATTGGCATGCCTTATCTTGCACAGGTTGGAGCCGTTGAGTTACTTCCATAAATTTGCTCTGGATCGTATGGATCTGCTGCTGGGCGATGCGTTTCTCTTGAGATCTCTTCATTCTGTGTACAACTGACAGGGTCTTCAGCTGTGCCTGTAGTGTGTCTGCTTACTACTTCGCTTCCTAGAGCTACGACTCCAGTGCTTGTAACTCTAGGTTCTCAGTGAGGTTCTCATATGGTTGGGCACTGCGATTACTCAACTGCTTGCACTCCCCAGTAAGAGCCTTCAGTATCTCAACTGCGCTCCTGGCAGTTCCTTATCTTTGGTCTCTTACATCTTGCGGGGTCTCGAGCACTGCGCATAGCTCCAAATCTACTATGTGTTGTTGTAGTTGTTGAATCACTTCTTCAAGTTGTGCCACCTACTGTGGGACTCTCTCTTTAGCCTTTACTTCTATAACTATCATAGAGAGAAGTTCTCTGTTGACCCTTTCGTTTACTTCAAGTTGCTCCCCGAGCAACTGTTCCTTTTCTTTCTGCAGCTGGACTTTTTCTTCATCCCACTTTGTTTAGAGAGAAAGATTTTCCCATTCTACAGTACTGCGTTGCTCTAAAAGGTCTCCATGTACTTGTGCTAAATCCTGGGTGGCTTGCGCTGTTTCCTCCTGTGCTTGTCGAAGGAGAGCTTCGAATTTATCAACAATTCGATGGAGTTGAGCTGGCTCATCTCCCAGTTTTGGTGTTTCCAATGGCAAAGGCGCAGTGGAAACTGCGAGGCCAGACTGTAGTGCCTGCTGCACCCCTTGAAGTTCAAACTTAATTTAATTGTACATCTCCTCCTGCTTAGCCTCTTGCTTCTCTACTATCTCGAGCGAAGCATCATTTAGGGCTGCTACGATGAAATCGAAGTCATCCGAGGTGAGGGTAGTATGCATTTTTGTCATAGAGGCTTTTGATTTCTTCCAGGAAGAAGGATTCGGGGGGGAAACCTTCCTTTTCATCGAGGGATCCTCCTCGTCTCTAGGTGGTGTAACCTCGCCTTTCTTCTGTTCAACTTCTGCGCCATCTATCTCTCCGCCATCACCTCCTTTCTCAGGTGAGATGGAAGCAGTCTTCGTTGAGGTACTACTTACATATTGGGCTTCTTCATTTTTCTTTGTCTTGCTGGGTCCAGGTCTTTCATGCACTGCTTATGGACTTTTAATGTCATACATCTCCGTAGGATCTGCTGGAATGAGGAGGTCCACCGACCAGTCTTTGGTGATCTCCTCCAAGTCCTTCTCTTTCATCTTTTAGTAAGATTGAAGTTGCTGCTTGTGCTCGTTAGCGCGTGCTGAAATATAAATGAAATGGTGGTCCGCATTGAATTTCATTAAAGGCCGAAACCTGTGGAAAGTATTTTTCATGATGCGAGGCTCAGAATGGATGGATGTCTTCAGCTAGTTGTAATATGTGTGGAATACGACATTTGATTTCCATTTTTTGTTCATGTCATTGGAATACCATAGTGTATTGAACTTTGCGGCCAGAGGTTCAAAGGGCTCGATGTCCGGGAAGGTCACACTTTCCGGCATCTCCCATGCAATGAAAGCGATCAGGATTAGAAGCCAGCTGAAGTGGAACTCATATCCTTGATCTTGCACTTCCCTACAGTCCAGTTCCAACTGGTTCACGAGGTACTTCACCCAATTCATTTGTAGGCCCTCCGTGCACTTTCCTGCGAGGTAGACTACAAAACCAGTCACTTGGGTGGGGCGGTTCTTGCAGACTAAATTTCTTGCGATCAGATGATAGGCAAGGCACACTGCGTCGCTCTAGATAGAAGCTACCTTGTAGCCTCACTTTCCCTTCTCGACATCTCCGTAAATGTCCTTGATCCTTTGTGTGAGAACGCAGTCCATGGCTTTTCTAGGATAGAAATCTTATGGGTCGGGTCCTTGCATGATAAGCCTGGTGATCTGATTTATCAGCTTCAGATCCACTGTTATACATCGGTTTAACCACAAGTATCCGCCATGGTAAACTGATAGCAAGATCTTGACGCATGCATTCACTTCTTGGTGCCTTCCGAAGTGAGGAATCTTCATGACATTGAGCAGTGTAGATTGCGCGAGGTTCATATTCCATGAATGGGGAACTATCTTTGAATTCTTTCCCTTTGTTCTGGTCAGGTACTTATGTGGGGACATCATGTTGTAGACCTTCCTGTCGTCGACGTTGAAGTCGCTAAACTTCAACGCTGCAATATTTTCTTGGTCTACGTGAACTGCGCGTATCCCTTTCGGGAGGTACACAGTGACCAAAGCGTACTCAAATTCTCTGGGCACACTATCTTGATTGATTGCACCACTCAGAGGTGGTAGATAGGCGGGTAAAATGATCGGAAACAACTTAGCATTCGTGAGATCGTCTCTGTGCTTGGTTTGCTTTTCATCGGCTGGTCGGGATGGTCCGGCTCGAGCAGTGGATGGAGACACTTGCACTGTTCTTGTGGATGAATCCTGGATACCTTCAAACATCGACATGACTTTCTCAGTCATCAATTCGATCAAAACTTATTCAACAACTTTCTCTGCGACGCTCAATTCTTTCAACATATGCACCCGGGGTGAACAATCACGGGTTCGGGGAACAACTTAGACACAATACTGAGATAGAGAGAAAGAGTGTGATGATCACTGTATAAACTTGGCTTAGTCCGTGGGCTTGAATTCTCAATTGGAAAAAGTGTTCTCGGTGCGTGACACGACGGGATAAATAGGGAACTTGAAAACAGTTCGCTTGCAATGGGTATGAGCCTCCATTAACTCTTGTTCGGTTCGTTATGGTGCGGTCCAACAGTCTGATGATGAACCATAATTTCCTTTCTACCCGTTCGGAGCATCGATCGAACTGTTATAATGTCCCCAACGACTACATTGCTTCGTCATGGTGAAGTGCCATGTGTCGCTGTTCTGATATCCTGACGAAGCTCCCATTTTGCAATTTTTTCGTTTGCGAAGTTCCCTCTGGAACCTTCTGCAACTTTTCAATCTTATCTCTCTTCTTGCTTAACTTTCTATCATTTTTTTCAGTGAACTTCGTCTCAGTATTCCTTTTTCCATTTTGATTCTTATCTTCTTTGGTCATAGTCACTTTGTGCTATTGAGATTCTTCCCTAGGATTCCTGGATAATACTCCATCTTTGTCTAGGGTAGGTACTTCGGTCTTCTTTGGGTCTTCTAATGTTCTTGCAACTTCGACATCTGGGTTGCTAGTGTTAAATATCTTCAATCTGCTCCCCTTTTCTTCAATCAAGTGTGTGATCCTTCTGGTCATGGAAATCTTTTAACTCTTGTTTCTTCTATTCCAAAACAACTTCTTATTATTTTCGTCTGGCTTGATCTCTATCAATCCAAGTTTTTCCTAGTAACATGGTAAATGGGGCGCCGTCTTCAATAAATTTAATAATCTCAAAATCTTCTTCTGTCGAAGTTCCATTTGCATTCATAGGTATGCGAGCGAGCTTCCCACATAGGTTTATCAACTTTCCTCTGAATAGTCCTATTCCTCCTAATGAAGGGATCATAGTAGGCTTCCCAAGTTTTTTCTACCATGATATTCACCTGTGTTTCTTCATCCAGAACATAGTCAATGTCGAAGTCTCCTATTCTTACTTCAATGCATTCTTTTTCCTTGAAGATCTATGATAGTCTGACATGTCGATGGTCATTTAGGGTTTCGTTTATTTGCAACAATACTTTCTCTGATTCTTTCTGGGGTTCTTCCATTTCTGGATCTGCCTTAAGGGTTTCCTCTATTCAGATTCATTTCTTCCAGCTTAGCAATCATTATAGGGCAAACTTCATGGTCCATAGCTTTACAACAAAGACAACCAGGTCTTTTCCCAGGGAATTCCTTAGCAAGATGTCTTGGTCTTCTGCAACTATAACAAAGGGTTAATCCTCTCTTTCTTTTAAATGATCCCCAGCCTTTCCGGTACTGCGCACTAGGATCATGGTAGCTAACCTACAAAAAATTCTTTTTAGGATCCTGCATCCAATTTTTAGTCCAAACATTCTTTCTATGAATAGGTATAACATATCTTTCACTATTCTTACCAGATCTACTAATATCAAGCCTTCTTTCATCTATTAGTGCCCTAGTTTTCAAGCTAGGACAAAACCTGTCAAACATACATAGATCCATACTTTAAAAACAAAAAATTCCACTAATCTTACTTCTACAGAGCAAAAAGCTTCCATATCTAAAACTTTTAACTATTCTTACGTTTTATCAAAGCATAGAGCTTGCAAATATTACCTCTTTTAATAAAAAATTCTCACTTTTACCTTTCTTAGAGCACAAAAGATTTCAGATCTTGCTTCTTTCCTTCAGATCCGACCTCCTTTCTTCAGATTGGGTTCTTTATTTAGCATAGATCTTTATAAATCAAGTAGGATATTGCGCACTAGCGCACATATCTACACACAGAGCTTTCACAATATCAGGTTGAATTTTTACACAAAGCTTCTTCTTTCTCAGTTCCCAGCAATCACAGTTTCAGGTCCCGCCAACAGAACCATTTGTTGGCACAGGGGCAGACCCAGGGTTCAACGCTACAACAATGCACCAACAAAACCCTAACTACCGACCCTTTTGGAAACACCTGCGAAGAAGATGAAGTCTGATCCGAGGTAGAGGCAGGGGTGGTTGTAGGACTTAAGTGTCTGCAACCTTAGCTGGGACATAGATCTGTGATTATAATACTTAATAAAGCACTTAGCACTGTCAGTTCCTAAAAATGCAATCAATAGCCACTTTGCTGATAAAACAAATCTTCACAACATTCACACTAATCTAATGTATTTAAGCACTTAGCATAGGTAAATAGATCAGACTGAGTAGATCAAGAACTAAGCATAGCCATATAGATCAGATCTAACATTCTCACATATAATAAGCACAAAGCATAAGTAGATCTATCTAAATACATCAAAGCACTTAGCAAATAACATGTGAGCACATCAAGACAAAGAACAAAGTAGCATAACACAGTGTTTACGTGGTTCACCCCCACCCTGGGGCTACATCCACCAACTCTTCTCCTTTATTATCTTCAGTCAATCGGTTACAAGCACAGAGCCTCAAAACCCTTACTCTGCACAGGACATAGGATCTGGGCAACTCGCTAGATCCTTCTTCCTTGCATTACAACACTAAGCCTTCCAAAATATTCTACAAGGACCTGGACTTAGCTTTGCAAGTCTCTTACAGTCATGCAAAAATCACTTACAGACTCTACTTGCACTTAGCATACATTCACATCACATAGATGCACCACACTTATATCTAGCCTAAGTGTCTATTTATATATTACAAAATAGGCCTAATCATGGGTAAACCCATGGGCCGACATCCCAATCCCATTACATAATCCCAAAAACCCAAAAAGGAGCCAAAAAGGGGTCGAGATCCCATGATATTCGCTTCGTTTTCCGCTCCTCCTTCGACAGGCTGTCGAAGTCCCAAAATAGGTCAACATGACCAAGAATCTCCCAAAACTTGGTCAAGGGCCAACAACATGTGTTTCTTCCAATTGGTATCATGAGGGGTCCCCACCTTCTTCATCACTTGCACATCATTTATTTCTCTCTTTGATTGCTCTCTTTTTCTCCTGCATTTATCTCTTGATCCTTGTGGCCTAAAGAGGGGCTCTTATGGGGATGATGTGCTATTCCACCTTTGATGATGGCGGTACATTTTCCCCTTTGTCTATGTTGTGGCTACTTGTTTTCTTCTAGGGGAGAGATCTCCACTGCACCAATGTTTGAACTTACCCTTGTATGTGCATCTTCATGAGCGGGTTGTTTCTTCTTTTTGGTAATATTTTTTCTTGGGGTAGTTATCACCTTAGGCTCGACACATGAGTCTTCACTCTCATTGTCCCCCTCTAAAATTTATTGCACCTTATTGAAAATCGATCCATAATTGATTGATACCATATGGGATGAAAAAATAGGCTTCTAGGTCACTGAGTGCTTCTGCTTCTTTCGTATTAAATGATTAATAGAATCTCACCATTTTGGTGAGACTTGAGGAACTTTGGACTAAAATACCAAAAAATTGAATGGCATGGGAATAAATTGTCACTTTATATTCTTATAAAATAACATGGATCATGTCCTCTACCATCTGCTCAACTCATACACCAAAATTTGTCACACATGAACCTCAGAAGAAGCAAGGGTTTTCATTCAAAGCCAAAAATCCTTATGTATGTGAACTGTTCTTCAAACACATACACTCTTGTGGTTTGGGTCAGGCTTTACGCAACCTACAATTTGTGCGATAACAAACTTCACTCCCCACTTAGGCATAATATACCTAGGTGTGATTTGACAATGCAAGAAGCGATAATGTTTCCAGAACTATTAACATCCCACATCTGTATTACTAAAAGGTTAGAGGAGGGGGACCCATAAGGGAAAACAATACATAAGTAGAGTGAGGTAATAGGTATCAACATTCGGCTCCCACTGTGGGACAGTCACCCCTTACGAGTTACTGAGAACCCAAAATCCTAAATCATTGGGAGATGGAGTAAAAAAAAAATCAAGGTGGGAAGTGAAAGTACTTGCAAGGTGAGAAAAGGAAAAATACAAAGGGGAGATGGTATGAACAATGGTGAGAATATAATATAGAGGCCATAAATTCCACCGAGTTTTTTGTGAAAATAAATGTTTGAGGTGCCACCCATTTACGATAAACTTCTCGAAAATTCCATCCATGCTCCTAAGTATATAAGAGTTAAAGCCACAAAATTTCTCGATCTGGTAGGGCCCAATCCATAGGGAATCAAATTTTGAATGCAACGATAGTTTTATTTTAGCATTGTTCCATAGTAAGACCAAATGACCCTTAAGGAAATCCTTCATTGTGGAACTTTGATCAAAATATATTTTGGTTGTCTCCTTCCTTTTTTGAATAACCAATGTGTCTTGTGCCCTATGTTCTTCTAATTGCATCAACTGGTAATAACATGCTTGTAAAGGGGTGACCCCATCTTCATCCTCTATTCCAGTAGCTATTTCCAATACATTAAATTCCATAGGCATAGGGATTTTGATATATTTTCTATATACCAAATAATATGAGGAGTGTTTCATACTGTTCTTCATTACGATTATGCTAGCCCAGAGTGCATCGTTCAACTTCTTATGCCAATTCTTTTGGTTTGCTAACATTGTCCTTTTGAGGATTTGGATAAAAAACTTGTTGGTTGATTTAGCTAGACCATTACCTTCAGGGTAATAATTTGATGATTGACCCATTGATATGCCAAATTTTCCATAGAAGGCAGTGAATTTTGAACCCAGAAAAATAGATCGATTGTCAGCGATGAGATTTTTAGGAACACTAAACCTGGACATAATATTTTCCTCCATAAATTGAATAAGTTTCTCTAAGTAAACTATATTTAATGCAACAAATTTTGTCCACTTGGTGAAATAATCCGCCACCGTTAAAATTTCTATATCGCCATTACTAGATTTTGGGTTTTTTGGACCAATAACATCTAATCCCCATTGCGTAAAATGGATCGCTACTTAAATCATTTTCAATGGCATGGTAGCCCTCCTCATTCTTATGGAAAATTTCTGGAAAGGGATACATTTTCTGATGGTTGCACTCGTGTCCTTGAACAAAGTAGGCCAATAAAATCATGCTCTGATGATTCTGTGGGTAGTCACTACTAACTAAAGGGGAAAAATTACCACCACAAACCCCTTCATGCATTTATCTTAATGTTTTGTTAGCCATTTGAAGGTCTAAACATCTCAACAACATTTCATCTATTTTTTTTTTTTAATAAAAATGACACACAATGATTATTTTCCATCTTTAGAGATCTTCCTTCCTTTGTAGACATCCCAATTGGAAATTTACCAGACTTAAGGTAAAAAATGATATCCTTATACCAGTTCGTTCTAGAAATGGCTAGATCTTGTGTGTGGGGAGGATCAATGCTTACAAATTCCATACCCCCAATCAACTTACATAGGCCTTGTCCCCTAATGACCTTCAAATTATTTATTTCGATGTCATATTCTTGGGGATTTTCTAGCTAATTAGCCCATCTACCCTCTCTGAGTTGTTGTCTCAACATCATCTTAACCAGTGGATATGGAACATAAGTAATGTCATGTGTTGAAATTATATAAGTTCTAAAATGAGAGACAATTTTGATGAGTGTAAAATCTTGTCTTTCCATGGGTGAGTATTTGAGATGATACCTCTACAGGCCTCCACTCATGAATGAAATTGGGTGTTCTTCTCCCTTGATATTTTTTTGAATTAGAATGGCAACAAACGCATCTTTTGCAATAAACGTAAATACAATAAGATCCCTATCAAGGTTTGAGCTAACCAATACTGGGGAAATGGTGATTTCCATATTTATGTTCACAAAAATATTCTATGCTTAAGGTGACCATTCAAAAATTTGATCCTTCTTAAGTAATTTATTAATTGGCTTCACAATCGAGCATAAACCATAATAAATCTTTGGAAAAAAATAATCTTTCCAAAGAAAGACTACACTGGGTTTTGGCTGGTGGGTGACTTTAATTCACTTATGGATTGAATTTACCCTAGATCTATGCGTATCCATTCTTTACTTATGATAAGGCCCAACAAATTTTCTTTTGAAACAACAAACATGTACTTCTTGGGATTTAGAGATATCCTATATAATCTACATTTTTGGAATACTTCTCTGAGGTGTTTCAAATCCAATTTCCTTAATTTCTAATAGACTGTTAAATCATCCTGATAATCTTCCATGATATTCCCAATCATATCACTGAAAGCATGATGCATGTCCCTTTGGAAGGTGGTGCTGACGTTCATGAGCCCAAAAGGCATTCTAACATAATAATAAGTACCCCATGGTGTTGTGAAAGTTGTCTTGTGCCTGTCATCCATTGCTACGAGCACTTGGTTGTATCCTAAAAAACCATCCAACACTGCCATCAATGCAGAATCCATTACTTGTTGCAATAATATCTCTTTGTTTGAAATAGGATAATTATCCTTCAATGGTGCTTAGTTGAGATATATGAAATCTATGCAGAGGTGGATCTCTCTTATATTATTCCTAACCATTACTAGGTTTGATATCCAATCCGAGTGACGAAATGAGAAAATAATTCCATCCTTATTTATCTTTTCGAGTTTGAGCTTGACAAGTGGTTTCATCTTAGGGTTGATTACCTTGGGTTTCTTCCTAACCAAATTGGCACCCTCCTTTAATGGTATAATGTGCTGGATAATTATTTTGTCATATTCCTTAAGGTCATCATATGTCAATGCAAATATATCTTGAAATTCTTTAAAAAATTGAATTTACTCATTAAGCTCCTCTTTTGTACAAGTATTTCCCAGGTTTTAAAAAATTGGATTTTTAAGGGTACCAATATTTACTTTGTGAGTATCCTGGACTTTTGTGAGTGATGCTTCTTTATTTGGTTTAGATTTCCTAATTTTATCATCTCTGGTGAAAAGGAACTCCAAGGTGACTGAGGCCTTTGAACTCGAATCCGTACTAGAACTTGGGAGCTCTATTTTATTGAAGCATCTCCATGTTTCCAAAGTGTCAACTCTTCTAATATCTTGATCTATTGTATCTACCGCCAAAAGGAATTTAACAATGGGTTCATCATTTTGAAATACCAAACATAAGTATTTATTATTGGGGATTGAAGGATGGAAAACCATTTTGACCCTCAAAGAATCATTGGTCAAGGCCAAACTCAGATTGATGAGGGAATTTGAAATTGCAAGGGAGTCAACCTTATGATTCCTTTCTCTAGGAATACATATTATATTAAAGGAATTGAAGGTCTAAATAAGGTCCCACACCCTTCTTGCATAATATCTTAACCTCTCCTTCTTGATATTATACCTTTTTCAGATATGATTGAATACAAGATCCAAGTCACCCATCACTACTAGGTCTCTAATCCCCTGACGAGAAAGTGTCAATCCTTGAACCAACGCTTCATACTCAACGTCATTGTTCATACATTCAAACTAAATACAAATGCATGAGGATATAACTCTGCCACATGGATTTGAACACTACACTAGCCCCAACTCCGAATTTAGATGAAGAACCATCAAATGACATTTTCCAAAATCCCCTAAATTGGTGGTTGTATATCCTTTCAACCTCCATGTCCTCATTTCTCAAGATAACATAGTTTCCAAGGATTGAATCATATAATTTTCCAATGCTTCGACTCATTTTTTCATGAAATGAACATGATTCCTTTGTTCGCATGGCACCTTGGTGAGTCCCCATTCCTTGTTTGAAATCATCATACAACTACCACCATTCATCACGTATCCTCTGAGCATATAAAACTATTCTCTTCCAAGGAAAACACTGTATGCTGTGGGAAAATCAACCTCTATGATGATAAAATTAATTTTGATCTGAGGTGTGGAACTAATACATGCATAAAAGTATTCGATTTCTCAATATGCAAGAACCTTTTTAGAATCAATTGCGTAAACACTTTCAACGATATTGTAATATTTCATACATTCTAGACCCATCGCCTCCATAATAGACAATGACATGATATTATTTGTAGCACCTCTATCAACCATACAATTATGCAAAATCAAATCATGGTTTTCCAATGAAATAAATAATGGGGGAACTTTATAATAGAGGGAGGGTTGTAATGTTGTTGAGTGTTAGCGACAAATGCCTCTATTATGATGTCGTGCTGGTCTTCATTTCCTAGGATCTTGAGAAGATTCTCTTTATGTTGGGGTATCTTTACCACCTCCAAAAATGAAAGGGTAGTCTGAATATTGGTCAAATCATCAATCACGTTTTAATCCATGCGTGAAGTCTTCCTCGCTTCTATCCTGAAGTCCCAAAAAATGTGTTTATGGGAATTTTTGTTTGAGAAATGGTTCCTGATGCATGATAGACTACCAGACCACTTTTAGGGGCTTTGGTTTTATCCGTTTGGTGTGGATTGAGACCCATCAATTTGAACTTATTCAACTGTGCCCTTGTTTGGACCATGTTATCCTCGAGGCACAAATCTATATCCAAGTAGTCCTCCTTTCTTCTAAGTTCTCTTATGTGAATGACATGGTGTTGTCATCCATTTCCATGGATTCTAATACTCGTGGGGGAACTTCATCACTAGTGTCTTGGTGGTCTATGAGTTCTTCAAACCTTTCAAAAGAGTCATTGTAACATTCTTCCATCACAACTGCGTTGGGGTGGGGAAATCGAGGGGGCCTAGGTCTAAGAATGGAATCATGAATCTTATTCTCTCTATCAACCCTTTCTTTGAAACCTTTTGTAGGTATCCCAATGTTCATATGTTGTTTCCTAGGTATTCGTTCCTAATTTTTCTCAGTCAAATTATTTCATTTTTCATTTATCTGATTGTTCTATTTAGTTAGGTGATTTTTTCATCTTATCTAGTGTGTGGGGCATCTCATGTTTGCGAAATATTCCAAAAATTTGGAGGTTGTCGTTGAAACAACCCTCTAGCTACACCTATATCTTCTGTGGGTCAGGATGGTGAAACCACAACATGATTTGATAAAGTGATAGTTTCCATTTTCCATTGCACTCGATCTAGATTGGCATTACTTTCTAACATGTCTTCCTCCATCTCGTATGACTTTCTAATGGCCTCTTATAGGGTACCTATCCATGCTGATTTGATTGCATATTTGACATTAGCCGACATAACATTCATATAACACCCAAGTATTAATAGATCATTAGGATGCTGATCTTTGGGGATTCTTTGCAAAGTCTTGAAACAATGAAGATTAAAGTCTTTGATCTTTTCACTTTTCTCCAAATGGATTTGGTTAAATTGAGTAACGAGAGTGTGGTATGCCATGAGCTAGGCATATATTCTCATTATGACTTCTTCAATGTCATCAAAATAGTTGATGGAATTTGTGAGGAGTGACATGTACCGATCATAGGTAGGGACTATTAATGTTTGAAGTAAAACCCTAACGATGACATCAACATGCAACACCAGATGAATATAAAAAATTATCAAGAACTGGTCCAAGTGATTTTTTGGACTCATGATGCCGTCACCACTAAGTACAAGAAACACACCTCGAGAGAAATTTGGAAGAGGATTCTTATTTCCTTATAAATCCAATGGACTCATTCTTTTCCTTCATCTTTGATTCTTTTGTCTTTCTCCATTCCATCTTTCATTATTTTTCCTTTTGTTATCAATTTCTTCATGATCCCCCATATCGTTGTGTTTGACCATGGACGAAATCTTGGGTGGAAATAAGAATGAAGGGGGGTAAAAAAAACTTGAACTAGTTGAACTTTGAGGTTTTTGATCCTGCACTTATTCTAATATTTTCATTTTATGTTTAGTCACTCGTCCCTTGTAAAATCGTGTAGTGGCTAGTTTATAGAATTTCTATCATTTCATTGGAGTTTCCTCTATCCTCATGTTGGTTCTTCTTTCCAGGCCAAAGTTTTCTAGTAATCTTGCAACTCTACATGACTTCTTGTTGTCTATAGGGACAATTTTTATAATTGGTTCAACATGCTCCTTGAATTGTCTAACCTGATGGGAATGTGGGGTTGAACTGGACTTTGAAAAGTCATTCAAAAAAAAGTAACCAGATGGGTCTTATAGTTTGTTAAGCTAGATGTTTTTTCTCTCGTCTCTCCCTAGTATAGTCATCAAAAATTTTGATCTCTTTTCTTGTTAAGGAGAAGAGACAACCCCATAGGGTATTCTTATGGAAATCCAAAGACACCCTCTTCATTTTTAAAGAGGTGGTTCTCCTCTCTTTCTCACTTAGATAATAATTAGGTCACTCATGGATATATGTTTTTATCATTCACACGTTTAATGCATGAGAGTGGAGTAGGACAATCACATATTCAAAAGACATAAATTTAATTCATGAAGAAAGGATGACCATTTCTAAAATTATACGACTTCCATTATCATGGAAAGATAAAACGACATATCTAAAACAAAACAACACAATAAAGAGTAGCAAAAATGGTCCCTTTTCAAAGAAATTTAAATGATTTAGCAACAATCATATCATAGGGATGTAAATGAAAATCATTCTCGAGATTTCATGCTTAAATAGAAGTCTGAAACCAACAAAGTTATGAGCTCCCAAGATAACACTTTGTGGGTTTTCAAAAAATAAGTACAAATTGACTGTTCTTTAACAAATAAAATGTGTGCAACAAATCAACATTACACAATATTCGTGATATTTAAACAAGAAATAGAAAATGTATTTTCCCTGGTGGGATGGGATGGGTCCCTCGTGGACCATAAAAAGGGGTAGTCAGAAATTGGTCTTGCAAACAACAATACTCGGATGAAAAGACTGGAAAATTTACAAATTGAGAAGGAAGAAAAGTAAGGGAGATGCTTTAGACAAAGCTTGTACTAAAAAAAATGGAAGTAGAGAATAATAATTGTGGTTTTTTTTTTCATTCTTTAAATAAGAGGTAGGATCATGAGTGGAACTGTCATAACCATTTCTTTGATCTTCAAGATTAAAGTGTATTAGCGATTTATTTTAACGCACTATTCAACCATTCTTGGATATATTCATGTAACAGTGCTATGTTTATGTCTTGTTTGACCTTAACTTCAAACAAATCATCCTCAATATTCTTCAACATTTCCTACTACTGCTGCACTATGGATGATTGATCTTCATTCTCGTTCATAAAACCAACCAGCCATCGACATATCTCTTCTTCCTGAAAGTTTATGAGGTCATCAAATTCCGTTCCCCATGGGACCCTCAACACACACAATTCTTTTTCCACTTGATCCCAACAATTTTGAGTCCTTTATCAAAAGGGTACCTTCTAGTTCCTTTATAATATCATAAAATTTTAAAAATAATGCACTCTCATTTTCTATCAAAGAATCATAGGTGGCATTCAATTTCCAAAGAGTTTCTATTTTCCCAAGCCATCCAACCTATATTTTCTTCAACCTGCTTTTAGAAGAATATTTATGCTTCCACCTTACAGATTCATCCATGTTGGATATTCTAGACATGAATGTGCTTACTATATTCTTGTAGAGATTCTCATCATTACACAGATCCTCTTATAGATATTCACTAAGGGCACAAATCCTTCCAACTATGACACCAACTTCGACAATGATTTCCCAAGCTTCCCACATAATTCCAAGTATTTTATCAATATTTTTAGCTACATATCTCCTAATATCAAGGAGAAATTTTTTTAATTTAGTGACTTTGGAGCTTGATCCAACCATTTCTTCACGGACATGCTTAGGAAGCATCATAGCTAATGGTTCTGCAAATAATGTCTTTGGGGTAAGGGTTCCCTTACCTACTTTTTCAATCTCTCATTCTCTATCCCCTGCTTTGTTATCAAGTCATCTAGAACCTCACCAGTATCCTGATGGAACTTGAGAACCCCTGAAGGTTTCAAGCCCTTAACTTCAATTTCAGAACTCCATTTTCCTGTCACATTTTTATCCTTTATATTAAATATTTTGATATGGATCTTCTTAGATTGTTTGTTGTACTTGGCGTAATTAAGAGTGATGTATTCTTCCTAAAACATAGTTGTACCCTCACAGGCCAAATCCTCTGCTATCAATTTTTTCTCATCTAGTTTTACTGTAGCCCATGCGATCATGTTGTTGACTTCATCAATTTCCATGTTAGTCGTGTTCAATTCTACATTGCCGAGGTTTGGAGTAACACCTTCATCTGTCTTCTTTTTTTATCTCAGGGACATGAAAAACTACATGTGTTCCTTCCAATTGGTATCATGAGGGGTCCCCACCTTCTCCATCACTTGGACATCATTGATTTCTCTCCTTTTCTCCCGCACTTACCTCCCGATCCTTGTGGCCTAAAGAGGGGCTCTTATGGGGATGATGTGCTATTCCACCTTCAATGTTGGCTGTGGATCTACCCCTTTATCTATGTTGTGGCTACTTGTTTCCTTCGAGGGTAGAGATCTCCACTGCACCAATATTTGAACTTACCCTGGTATGTTCATCTTCATGAGCGGGTTGTTTCTTCTTTTTGGTAATATTTTTTCTTGGGGTAGTTGTCACCTTAGCCTTGACACATGAGTCTTTACTATCATCACTCCCTTTAAAATTTATTTCACCTTATTTAAATATGATCCATAATCAATTGATACCATATGGGACACAAAAATATGCTTCCTGGTCAAAGACACTGAGCGCTTCTTCTTCTTCTTTCGTATTAAACAATTCAAAGAATCTCACCATTTCAGTGAGACTTGAGGAACTTTGGATTGAAATACTAGAAATTTTGAATGGAATGGGAATAAATTGTCACTTTCTCTTCTTATAAAAGAACATGGATCATGTCCTCTACCATCTGCATAATTCATACACCAAAATTTGTCACACATGAACCTGGGAAGAAGCAAGGGTTTCCATTTGAAGCCAAAAATCCTTATGTATGTGAATTGTTCTTCATACACACACACTCTTATGGTTTGGGTCGGGATTTTCCCAACCTACAATTTGTGCAATAACATGCTTCACTCCCTACTTAGGCATAATATATCTAGGTGTGATTTGATAATGTGATATGTGAGAATTTCGGCAGAACTATTAACATCCCACATCTGTATTACTAAAAGGTCAGAGGAGGGGGAACCATAAGGGAAAAAAAATACATAAGTAGAGTGAGGTAAAAAGTATCAACATTCAGATTCAACTGTGGGAAAGTGACCCCCTATGTGTTACTGAGAACCCAAAAATCCTAAATCATTGGGAGATGGAGTCAAAAAAAGATCAAGGTGGGAAGTGAAAATACTTGCAGGGCAAGAAAAGGAAAAATACAAAGGGAATATGGTATGAACAATGGTGAGAATATGATATAGAGGCCATAAATGCCATCGAGTTTTTCATGAAAAATTTTATTTGAGGTGCCACCCATTTATGGGAAACTTCTCCACAATTCCATCCATGCTCCTAAGTATATAAGAGTTAAAGCCACAAACTTTCTCGATCTGGTAGGTCCCAATCCATAGTGCATCAAATTTTGAATGCAACTATGATTTTTCTTTAGCATCGTTCCATAGTAAGACCAACCTACCCCTAAGGAAATCCTTAATTGTGGAACTTTGATCAAAATATATATTTTTTGTCTCCTGCCTTTTGTGAATAACTAATGCGACTTGTGCCCTATGTTATTCTAATTGCATCAACTGGTAATAAAATTCTTGTAAAGAGGTGACCCCATATTCATCCTCTATAATAGCTATTTGCAATGCATTCAATTCCATATGCATAGAGAGTCTGATAATTTTTCCATATACCAAAGAATACGAGGAGTGTTTCATACTATTCTTCAGTGTGATTCTGCTAGCCCAGAGTGCATCATTCAACTTCTTATGCCAACTCTTTAGGTTTCCTAACATTGTCCTTTTTAGGATTTGGATCAACAACTTGTTGGTTGATTTAGCCAGACCCTTACCTTCAGGGTAATAATTTGATGATTAACCCATTGATATGCCTAGTTTTCCATAGAAGGCAATGAATTTTGAACCCACAATAATAGATCCATTGTCAGTGATGAGATTTTCAAGAACACTAAGCCTGTACATACTATTTTCCTCCATAAATTGAATAAGTTTCTCTAAGTCCACTGTCTTTAATGAAACACCTTTTGGCCACTTGGTGAAATAATCTGTCATCGTTAAAATGTGTGCATGGAATTTACTATATTTTGGGTTTATGGGACCAATAACATCTAATCCCCATTGCGTAAAATGGCTCTCTACTGAAATCGTTTTCAATGGCATTGTAGCCCTCCTCATTCTTCTGGAAAATTTCTGGAAAGGGATACATTTTCTGATTGCTGCATACATGTCCTTGAACAAAGTAGGCCAATAAAATCATGCTTTGATTATTTTGTGGGTAGTCACTTTTAACTAAAGGGGAAAAATTCCCACCACAAACCCCTTCATGCATTTTTCTTAATGTTTTGTTAGCCATTGGAGGGTCTAAACATCTCAACAACATTTCATCCATTTTTTTTTTGAATAAAAATGACACACAATGATTATTTTTCATCTTTAGAGATCTTCCTTCCTTTGTATACATCCCAATTGGAAATTTCCCAGACTTAAGGTAAAATATGATATCCTTATACCAGCTCGTTCTAGAAATGATCTTGTGTGGGGGGAGGATCAATGCTTACAAATTCAATACCCCCAATCAAAATACGTAGGCCTTGTCCCCTCATGACCTTCAAAGTATTGATTTCGATGTCATATTCTTGGAGATTTTCTAGCTAATTATCCCATCTACCCTCTGTGAGTTTCTATCTCAACATCGTCTTAACCAATGGATATGGATCATAAGTAATGTCATGTGTTGAAATTATATAATTTCTAAAATGAGAGACAATTTTGATGACTATAAAATCTTGTTTTTCCATGGGTGAGTATTTGAGATGATATCTCTGCAGGCCTCCACTCATGAATGAAATCGGGTGTTCTTCTCCCTTGAGATTTTTTTGAGTTAGAATGGAAGCAAATATATCTTTTGCAGTAAACGTAAATAATATAGGATCCATATCAAGGTTTGAGCTAACCAATATTGGAGAAATGGTGATTTCCATCTTTATGTCCGCAAAAAAATTCTATGCTTAAGGTGACCATTCAAAAATTTGATCCGTCTTAAGTAATTTATTAATTGGATTCACAATTGAGCAATAACCAAAATAAATCTTTGGAAAAAATTAATCTTGCCGAAGAAAGACTGCACCGGCTTCTGGCTGGTGGATGACTTCAATTCACTTATGGCTTGAATTTACCCTATATCTATGCATATCCATTCTTTACTTACGATATGGCCCAACAATTTTTCTTTTGAAACAATAAACATGCACTTCTTTGGATTTATAGATATCCCATATAATCTGCATTTTTGGAATACTTCACTAATGTGTTTCAAATGCAACTCCCTTAATTTTGAATGGACTGTTAAATCATCCTGATAGTCTTCCACCATCTTCCTAATCACATCACTAAAAGCATGGTGCATGTCCCTTTGGAATGTAGTGCCGATGTTCATGAGCCCGAAGGGAATCCTAACAGAAGAATAAGTACCCCATGGTGTTTTGAAAGCTGTCTTGTTCCTGTCATCCATTGCTACGAGCACTTGGTTGTATCCTGAAAGACCATCCAACACTGACATCAATGCGAAACCCATTACTTGTTGCAATAACATCTCTATGTTTGAAAGAGGATAATTATCATTCAGGGATGCCCAATTGAGATCTATGAAATCTATG
>ML784478.1:157851-169392 GCA_009831015.1 Picea engelmannii
GTTTACTTCTTAAAACTCAAGAGTGAAGTTTTTGACAAGTTTTTGGCTTACAAGGCCCTTGTAGAAAAGCAATCTGGACATCAAATTCAAAGGTTAAGAACAGATAATGGAGGTGAATATGTGAACAATAATTTTACAAGCTATTGCACTACATAGGGAATCCAACTGCAACACACTGTTCCATATACACCACAACAAAATGGTGTTGCTGAGAGAAAGAACCACACATTAAAAGAAATGGCTAATTGTATGATCCAATCTAAGCGATTAAGTCTAAAGTATTGGGCGGAAGCCATCAACTGTGAAAATTACATAGTAAATCTCACTCCCACAAAGGCTCTTAAAAATATAACACCGGAAGAAGCTTGGACTAAAATTAAACCAGATGTAAGTCACTTCCGTGTATTTGGAAAAACAACATGGGCTCACATTCCTGATGAGAAAAGGAAAGCATTGCAACCTAAAAGTGAGAAGTGTATATATTTTGGTTATTCTGAAGATGTCAAAGGTTACAGACTTCTTGAATCACATTGTAATGAAATTATTATTAGAAAAGATGTTAAATTTGATGAAAATCTCTTGGCTTGCGAGCCTAATTCGACGATTGTGCCTTCTTCGACCTGCGAGCCATCTTCGGCGTTTGTGCCTTCTTATGATCTGGTTTCTTCTTCAGATGATTATAGTGAGGATGAAAATCCACCTCCGCCTGCTCACCCTCCTCCAGATGAGTCCTTTGAACCTGAACTAGCACCAGCTCCACCGCTTCCTAGATGGGTTTGTTCAACACGAGAAGTAGTTGGTGATCTTGTCGGTGATCCTTCAGATCAACGTCAGACACATTCACAGTTCCAACAAGCCTCTTCTCTTTTGGTTCAAGTTTCATAAACTCATGATCCAAAGACATTTGCAGAAGCTTCAGGTAATCCAGATTGGGATACAACAATGAATGAAGAGTATCATTCTTTAATGGAAAATGATACTTGGGATCTTGTACCTCTTCCAAAAGGAAGAAAACGTGTTAGATGCAAATGGGTCTACAAAACTAAGAATGCATCACATGGCAGTGTTGAAAGACACAAGGCTCGGTTAGTTGCCAAAGGATTTTCCCAAGTTGAAAGAATTGACTATAATGAAACCTTTTCCCCTGTAGAAAAAATGAATTCCATCCGCCTTGTTATTTCCCTTGCTGCTTCACATAAATGGGAGGTCCATTAGATGGATGTTAAATCTGCCTTCTTGCACGGAGATTTACAATAAGAAATCTACATGGAACAACCTCTTGGCTATGTCCAGAATGAATCTAGCCTTGTTTGTCGGCTCAAGAAATCTCTTTATGGTCTCAAGCAAGCTCCCCGAGCTTGGTATGCCAAAATGGATAGCTTTCTTATTACCACTGGATTCTCTAGATGCCATTCTAATCCTAATGTCTATACCAAGAAAGTAGGAAGCCATCTCATAATCCTCGTCCTTTATGTTGATGACCTTATTCTTATTGGTAGTGACTCAAAACTTTTAAACCATGTGAAAACCAGCCTTAAGAAGAATTTTGAAATGACAGACTTAAGCTTTTTGCACTATTTCCTTGGCCTCCAAGTTTTGCAAACCAATGAAGAATTTTTTTTTCCCAGTCTAAGTATGCTTGTGAAATTCTTCGTCGCTTTCACATGGACGATTGTAAACCAACCCCTTCTCCCTTCCAGTCTAGAGTCAATCTTTCTGCCACCTGTACTTCTCCTGAAGTTGATGCCACCCTGTACCGTCAATTAGTTGGTAGCCTCTTATACTTGACTCATACCCGTCCTGATCTTTCCTTTACTATTGGTCTTGTTGCCCAATATATGAAAACACCCCATGAAAGCCATTGGAAAACAACTAAAAGGATACTTCACTATGTTCGTGGTACAATTCAGTTTGGGATACATTACAGTTAAGGGGGGACTCCTTTATTGGTTGGTTTCACTGATTTAGATTGGGCTAGCGACCCTGATGATTGGAAGTCTACTGCAGGTTATGTTTTCAGCCTTGGTTTAGGACCTGTCACTTGGGCCTGTAAGAAACAACAGGCTATTTCAATTTCTTCAGTAGAAGCAGAGTACAGAGCAATGGAAAATGCAAGTCAGGAAGCCCTGTGGCTTCGACAGATCCTTTCAGAGTTTGGATTCCAGCACTATCATCTGACCAGCCTTTGGTGTGACAATCAGAGTGCCATCAAGCTTGCCAAAGACCTAGTTCAACATTAACGTAGAAAACACATCGATCTACACATGCACTTCATTAGAAAGCTCATTCATGATCAAGTTATTGAAGTGCTCTTTTGCCCTATAGAAGATCAAGTTGTAGACATTTTCAAAAAGTCTCTTATAGAAGCGAAGTTTTCCAAACTTTGATCTATGTTAGGAGTTCAGGAAGTTGTCATTAAGGGGGGATAGGCTCTAATTCCTCCTTCCTTCTCCTATTGTGTCACTATTATAAATCCTTCAATCCTATCCCAAGTTGTTCTTAAGGGTGGATGTTAGGATATTTAGACACTTAGGAGTTAGTAAGATCTACTTGGTCTATTGTGTCGTTAGGTAAAAGTGTGTTTTCTAGTGTGTTTCTTTAGTATGCGTTAGTATGCATTTGTAGTTAGGAAATCCGACGGTCACGATATGTTCCTGACATAGAGTGATATGACGGTTCATACTCTCCTCGATCTTAACGGCCATTGATATGTGGTTTAACACCCGATTGGTCCATGATCTCTATTTAAAGAGAATGGAGGGTCATTTGCTGATGATCGATTGTGAGAAACTCTCTCTGTAATCTTTTTCTTTGCATTAATAAACTGCTCCAAGTGGCCACGTTGGCTAGGGCCATGGATGTTTCCCCGCAGGGGTTTTACCACATGAAAACATCGGTGTGTTGATCTTTGATTTGGTTATGTGAGTGGTTACTAAAGGTGTTCATCCTCTGTTGGAATACCTGTGTTGTCGAACAAGTATGTGAGTGTTGTGAAGTTCTCTTGGTGTAGAGAGGAAATGGTCATTGATGCCTGGGGTTTGTGAAAAAATGTTCATGTTCTCCTGTATCAACAAAGAAGACAACAAGTGGGATAATGTTGGGTTGTTATTTTCTTTGCAATGATAGAATAGACATCCGAATGTCTAGTCGAGGTGGATCGATTGGGTGAAGGATTGATTGACGAGTTAAGGCGAGTTGATGGTTAAGCGAAGGTCAAAGTGATCGACTAAGAAATTTGAAGTCAAAGTAATCAAAGGGAAATTCAAAAGGTCATCCAACAAGAGGTCATCATGAGGTCGAGTGGCAACCGACTAAATACCGACTCATGATCTGATTGAAGTCGATTGTAACAAAATACTAAGATTCATGGGATTTGCAACCAATGATCTACGTGGATCTGTAACCATCTTTGGGTGCCACGATTTAGGGTTTTGCATATTTTAAAGCCTATAAATAAGGTGCAATGTAATTGTATTATGTTAATCGATCTTTAGGTCAATATTTAGAGGTTGTTGGTATTGTAGATGTAAGATAAATTGGTTTCATAATTACTCTTTTGTAAAGAAAGAGAATATGATGATGATTGTGTCTTAGGTGTAGACCAAGGCTAGTCATGTAAATCTTTATTCTGAATGAATATGACAACAAGAGAGCAAGACAGTCAAGGAATGTTGGTTTTCCTGTTTAGGTTTCTAGAGTAAAATCTCTGTGTACTATGTTTGTCATTTAATTTCTTGTTTAAATATGTCTTCTCTTTCCTATTAGGTTTAGTTTTGATGTCTATTTCCCAACATTGAAGAGCATACTAGAATTGAGGAGGAACATGTAGAGCATGCATTGTGGGATGCAATGGAGATAAATTCAAAACCTATTGTGGAATCAATGATTGATTCCAAGCTTGTAGTTGATGGGAGTGTTATAGAGTACAAGAATAGGGTCATTGGATTCTCCTAGAGAGATGGAGTTGACCTTGATGATACTTTTTCTTCAATATTCTCTTAGAAAGAGGGATTTTACCTAGCTCATGTTGATGCATCATTTGCCATTGGTTTTGAGGTGTATGGGAGAGATACCCATGATAAAAAGTTGTTGATAATTTTGGTCCATGATGTTGACATGAAGGGTGATAGATTTAGGCACGTGGCTTATAATCCAAAGTTTTTCTTCTTTAGATTCATAGGTGGTCAACATTCTTTGGAGTTTGAGATGATGTGGTAACATTTTGTGTTATTGGATACAATTATACTTCTACAATTTACACGATCTACATTCTAGCACAACAAAATACAATAGTGAGTAGATACATGAAGCTTTATGAGGATGTGAGATCTTATAGTTCATAGGATTCTCATTTAGTGATTTAAGATAGTGATGAGGTTTTTGTTATAGATATTAATTTAGAGGTTAGAACATAATCTGATCTAGAGGTAGACAAGATGATATTGGCAATGGATATGACCTCACCTTCTACTCCTACTTGTAGTGATCTGAGATGGGTTACCCAAACATTATAGTAGGCAAAACAACAAGTAGGAGCAGCCAAATCATCAACGAGGGTGAATATACCTCCTAGGATAGATTCTATCCATGTTGCATTGGCTTTTTCCACTTGTGAGCCTACCAATGTTTTTTAGGAGGTTAGGTGTGATGCCTTGGTGGAGGAGTGTGATGGATGGGTGATAGTTCTATTTCATAAGATAATAATTGGCTTTGAGACAACAATAGGTTTAAATTTTCAAATGGAAGGTTTCATTGAGTTGCAAAGGGAGTTGAGTGGTGTTGGTGAAAACAATTTCCTTGTAAAGAGGGAGTGTTGTCTTTTGGGGTTACTCCAAAAGTGTTCACACCATGTTTATGGGTTATTCATGAGATGTGAGATGCATGGTGTAAGGTTATCCCTTTATTGACCCATGATTGAATTTCATATTGTTGGTGGATTACTCATTGGTTTCTACACCTCATACAGATGCTTGATTGACATTCTTCCTTGGAGTGTTGGATATCTCTAGAGAGTTTGGTGACATTCTACATGTTGGCCACATGGAAGAGGTTTCTTTACATTGGAGGAGGAGTTTTTGGAATTATAGAGGAGGGTGTCGAGCCCTAAATAGCATTGGGTTCCTTGGAATATGCTTTCATAGAGGCTTGGAGTTGACTTGGGGATGCCTAGTTTATGATATTGATCATCTAGGTGGAGTGGACATAGAGAAGCACATGGTCTAGAAGAGGTGTTGGAGCATTGGATCACTTGGAGGAGGAGCACTATACCTTGGATGAGGAGTTCCCTTGTCTTGGAGCCTTTCCTGTGGATTGTTGTCACCTTGGATCTTGAAATGTGTCACTTGTAAATGGAGCACTTCACATGTGTGGACCTACTTGTTTCTTGTTGGTTTCTTGTAGTATATTAGTTCTAATTGTTATCATATAAGACCTCCCTTCACCTCTCATATAAATAGGGGAAAGAGAGAGTCATTTAACATCATCATCATCGTTGTACTCTTTTTTTCGTACTTGTGTCATAAAAGTAAGGTGCTAGGGTTCATGAGGAAACACTAGGAGAAGTTATGAAGTCTTAAGAGGACGTCTTTGTTGGTAGCTTTCTCTTGTGATATGATTGGGTTTGTTCTTGTGAAATAGACATTGGAGATGGTGACAAACATTCATGCACTTGTGCTTTTATTCTTTACACTTACTTAGTTAGATATGTAGAAGGAGGAGCACTAGTTTCTCTCTCTTTAGAAAAAAAAAAGGTTCATATATTTCATACGAATACATTGGATATAAATGAAAAATACACCAATATAAAATATCACACAAAATAAACAATCAACGTTACAGTGAATTAAAAGAAATGTTACATGGCATATTTATATACAAACACACACATTTTAGCTTATCTAATGAATGCATAAGCATCATATCATCATCATAATATGTATCATTCACATGTAGATGTAAGGTTGCCATAATTAAAATAACCAAATAAATTTGGCAAAATGTGAATTATCCTTAATAATTTGGTCTTTAGGTAGATTCTTAGTATAATAATATATTAGATCTCTTTTAAGTAATGATGATAAGTATCATGTAGATAGTACATTTTGTGGTTTTGATTTCTAATATTTGAATGGTCCGAATAAAGGAGATTTGATGGGCGCCCATTGTAATTTGGACATCTCTTATGACACTTTATCGGTTGTTAATAAAATGCACCACTTTACAACTCAAAGGACCGCCTAGATTGCCAAATTGCCAATCACACTTAAATTGTTTTTGAAAAAAACATGAGAAATTAAAAGATGAGTGATTTTGGTGGCAACTTTGATTTTAAACTGGTAGTATTTTTCTCTAAAATCATGAAATGTTAATACCCAAAATCATTTTATGACATAACTTTTAACTTATTTAATGATGCCATTCATGACTTGGTTGTGTTTTTAATCACTCTATGGCATAACTGATAACTTATTTGATGATGTCATTCATGATTTGGTTGTGTTTTTAATCACTTCAATGTGACCTTTTAAGATAGAGAACAAAGAGCACACAAAGAGTTTTGGTTATATATATATATATATATATATATATTTGTAAAATTGAGTTGTACAAAAAAATATTAGAGAAATCGCGTGGGTTTAATATACAACTTGAGTGAGTCTAATGGTCAAGAACACGTATTTCCTTCTAAGAGGTTATAAGTTCAAATTCGAAGGGGGGTAGGGTATGTATACCTCCGTAGACTTTAGCTGTCAAATTGCTTCATGAAAAAGGTCCTTTGTCCCACAAACAAGGTAATCTCATACACCAAAATAGTGCCTAACTTAATTGTAACTTTAAAATTAGATTATAATTATTATATTAATTTCTCAATTACTTAATTTCAAAATACATACATTTAACAAAAACATTAAATTTAACACAAATTGAGTGGATTACTTCAACATTTGAATGATAGGAATTACATTTTCATATAGGTGCATTGTGAATTCCTTACTTTCCTATGCCTCAATTCATATGATAGGAATTACATTTTCATATAGGGCTACTCTGAATTCTTTCTTTTCCTATGCCTTTTCATACAGGTCTATTGTGAGTTCCTTCTTTACCTATGCCTTAATTCATATGGTATAGTGTGAGTTCCTTCTTTACATATGCCTTAATTCATATGGTATATTTTTATTTTTGTAATTTGAGAGAAACCCTCCTCTATGTTCAATATAAATTATGTTCAATATAAATCCTTTGTCATCTTGATAAATTATCTACCATGTCCATAAACTCTTAGTCATGGTTGCAAATTCTTTTCCATAAAACCAAACATATTATTGTTGCAATTTAGTCTATGATTTTTTTTTTGAATTCAACTTGTTTGATGAATTTGGATGGATGATAAAGTTTAGTGGATAAGTTCTTCAACCATTGAGGTTCATTTTTTTTATCCATTTAAGGGATTTTAAATACTCTTAATAACAACGTCAAAGCTTTTTTCATAACATCAAAGCTTTTTGCATACAAAGATAAGTGAATTTTTTCTTAATGCTTTGTGGGTTGGGATTGTTGATGTTTGTAGCATTGTATAGGTATTTTTGCACATGTCTAAGTGTCTAGATGTGTGGAAGTCGTCCAAAGCCTTCTACTTTAATTAAATGAATTATTAAAGTAAAATACTTTTATTAATTAGTTGAGTTATATTTAAAGACATGTTTTAATTAGCATTAGTGAATTAAATCTTAGCCATTGATCTTAAGTGAGGTGAAAAGGAATCTCAACTGTCAATCACTTTGGAGATTAGGGTTAGGTCATAACTCACGATTATAAAAGAAAGGCTAGGGTAAAGGAGAAGAAACTTTTCACACAGAGATAAAATAGAAGGACTTTTGCTAGTGTGGAGTCATTAGAGAGGTAGAAGTAAAGGACTTTTGCTTACACTTGAGAGAGCAAAGAAAGACTTTTTCCCAAGGATTGGATCACAAAGGACTGTGATTCAAGTAGATTTTGGATAGGTGGAGAAGGACTTCCATCTAGAGATCAGTTCAGGGAGAAGACTAAACAAAGACAACTGCAAGTGGGTTTCAACTGATTGAAGCTGCAACAACATTATCACGCCGTATGAAGTTCTGTGTAGTATTTGAGTGCGTCTACGCGGGTCTCAGTGGAGACATGGGTTTGTTTAAGGAAAGTCATGTACATCTCAAGAAGTGTGAAAGTAAAAGGTTGTACATCAACATAGGATATTGATAGGGTTTGCAGGTATTGTCTAAGGTTTTGTGTATTTTTCTGTGGTCCATTTTACTAGGTACGAGAGCCCTTGTAAGATTTGAAGTTATTTGAACGACAATCTTAGTTGATGGGCATAATATCTTTGTGTATTTTGTTTGATATTTTGGTTTCCATTATTGCTTCCACTATCTTTATTTGAGTTGAATATTCTAGCAGGGTATGTTGTTTTGTGAGCTGCTAATTTGATTTACAAAAAGGAAATCACTAGATAACATGATACCTAGGTGTCAGAGTAAGGATTTCAACATGCTATCAAAGCTTTGTCTATGAGAGGGAGCCAATATTAGGCTGCATAAATACATATCTATTATATCTGAGTGACCAAGAGATAGATCTAGTTCAGATATAGGGTTACAACAACAAATCTATTGGATCAAGAGTGTTGTGGTGGGTGTTTGAAGGACCAACCACAGATGCACTATCAACTGCGACATGTCTATCAAATATGCAACAGATATTAGCATATGTATAAACTAGTAGGAAGAAATTGAAGGACAAATTTATGGGAAATAACCGTATAGAGTTAAAACTTGGTTTTGCAGGAGTACGAAGCTATATGCAGGTTGCAGTGGTAAAAATCACATACATACACATGTTCCAGTAAGGAAATTCGTGCACATACGTGAGTTTCAGTAGGAGAAAGTGCATACAAGATCATGCAGGTTGTACATAGGAAATTTCAATAGTGAAATTCATTGAGTGCTTGAGCCACGAAGGACCGTGACTCAAGAGGATCTAAGGAAGGGTGAAGGAGGAATTTCATCTAGAGATTAGCTCAAGGGATAATAGATCTATTGGAGTCAATGACTCATAGAGAAAGCAAAGAAGGAATTTTGCTCAAAGATATCTCAACAAGGGTGAATAATTACTTTCACCTAGTGATATGATCAATCCAAAGGAGAAGGAGGCATCAATAGACATATCTGGTAACAAGGACATATATGGGAAGCATAGCAACAACATGTACAACCGCAGGAAGGTCCAGTAGATTAGAGCAAAGTTCTGGAGTTGTACGAATTGAGCATGTCGTTCATGCCAAGTGTGTACATGGGTTTCAATAGAGAAAATTACATACATGTGTGGGCTGCAAAAGGCACAAATGAATATAGCTTGTGCAAGTTGCAGGTACATGGTTGTACAACAACGAAAAAGGTGCTAGGTTGCAGGAGTTGGTTTTTTCTAAGTGGAAAAAAAATATGCTAGAAGCATGAGATATATTCAATAGTCTGATTGAGAGGGACTCAGATGTTTATGTGGAGCTTGGTGATGATTCCAAGTATGCAGTGAAGGGAGAGGGAACAATTACGTTCCATCTTGAGTCAGGAGGTTTGTTGGATGCTCAAGATGTGCTTTATGTACAAGGAATGAAGAAGAATTTTCTCTCAATATCAGTTATGGAGAACACACACTTTTCCAAGAGAGGGAAAGTACTCATACATTCAAAGGGAGCTAACCCTAACACATCAGTGAGCATGGGGTTAAGGAGGGAAAGTTATACAGGTTGAAGGAAAATCATGTTTAGGCCTTGGTACATGATAGTGACTGCCTATGTGAGATATGGAACAAGAGGTTGAGACACTTTCATTACAGTGCGTTGCCAATTCTGAGGGAGATTGTCACTGGTCTTCCATATTTTAGAGTTGCACAACAGGGCATGTGCACAAGGTGTACACTTGGAAAGAATGCCAAGGCTGTTTTTCCAATTAGTGAGAGTAGGTCCAATGGGATATTGGATCTTTTAGATGTGTGTGAACCAATGTTAGTAGAAGAGGATGAGGAACAGGAGGCTTCGAAGGGAGAACACCATTCAGGGACTTCCAATTCAGGGAGTCAACCTTCAGGTTGGGAGGAGGAGTTATCCCTTTCCAATTTTGTTAGGAGACACATATGGTTCATGCATACATTTAGGGATTCTCAGGATCATGTTGAGGCTTCTAGAAGCACATTGAGGGAGAGTAGGACCTTAATGAAGTTTCCATACTTCGTGGCATATATATATGTAGCATCATCGGTTATGTGAAATCCAATATTCAGGGAACAATTAACCAATGGGGTTGGAGGGATGCTAGTGAGCAGGATGATGTGTGCGACATTGTGCTAGGGCCAGAGGGAGAACTGGTTCCAGGTGGCTCTTTGAGAAGTACCTTCCTCACTAAGAGAAAAGAAGGAATTTTTCTCAAGGGTTGGATCATGAAGGACTATGATTCAAGGAGATCTTAGATTGGTGGATAAGGACTTCCATCTAGAGATCAGGTCAGGGAGAAGATAGAATAGAGACAATCACAAGTGGGTTTTATTTGATTGAGACCGCAACAACATGGTCGCGTCGTATGGAGTTTCGTACAATCTTTGAGTGCGTGTATGTGGGTCTCAAGGGAGACATGCACATATACATGAGTTTGCTTAAGGAAAGTCAGGTACATCTCAGGAATCATGAAAGTACAAGGTCGTACATCAGTGCAGGAGATTGCTAGGGCTTGGAGGTATTGTCTAAGGTTTTATGTATTTATCTATGGGCCATTTTCCCAGGTATAGGAGCCCTTGTAAGCTTTGACATTATTTGAATGATAAGCTTAGTTGATGGGAAAAATATCTTTGTGTATTGTGTTTGAGATTTTGGTTTCCAGTATTGCTTCCACTATCTTTATTTGAGTTGAATATTGCAACAATGTATGTTGTTTTGTGAGCCACTAATTTAATTTACAACAAGAAAATCACTAGATAACAAGATACCTAAGTACCAGAGTAAATATTTCAATAGAGATTACTATTTAAAAAAAAAAAATTCAAAATCTACCCCATTGACACTGTTACATTCTTTCTACAATAAAAGTTATAAATAAAATGACATAAAACTTCTAAAAATAAATGAGAAAATAGTTTTACTAATTAATATAATATTTTTAATATTAATTTCATCATTACATTACATTACATTACATATTATTTTGTTCATGTTTTATTTTTATTTTTAAATACTAACCTCTTGTTTTGTTTTTATCTTGATAAAAACATTAACATAACATAAACCTACAAACTGTGATATGAAACCTCATTATCGGTTCTGGTTCTTATTCAAGAGAGTGGACATATACCAATTTAAACCAACTAAGAGCTTGCATTTCCTTGCAAACTCGCATATAAGACCCCATATCTCTTCTCATTCGAGATATTAGACATCTAACAACCTAAACCAACTAAGAGTATACATGTCCTCACTGTCTCAACACCCACATCAACCTCTCCATTGCATCAAATGCA
>ML784478.1:170370-180995 GCA_009831015.1 Picea engelmannii
GAATCCACATGAATCCTTTGAAGCTAAATATATATTGTACACTAATAACATTTATCCCAAATGTCATTCATAAAATGTTAAAAAAACACCTTGCAACAATACATATCTTACCATACTTAAAATAACAATTTCACAGTACGATATGCCTTCTCTATAAGAAATGAACCAATTCATTCTATGTCTTATATGAACTAAGAAACCCAAGTTAACAAAAATGTATAATAACTTTTCACTCTCATGATAAGAACCTTCTTAGTTACCTTCATTCACTTCTTACTCTACAATATCTACATGCTTCTTATTTTGATACATTTTCCTATGCTCAAGATATTAGACATCTAACAACCTAGACCAACTAAAATTTTACATGTCCTTAGTGTCTCAACACCCACATAAACCTCTCCATTGCATCAAATGCACTTGTACGAGGTAAGCTCACTATTTTTTATTTTTTAAAATTTGTAAATAAATTTAATTTTTTTAGGTGCATGTTTATACATTTTTATTAAAACAATATATTGGCAAAAACAAATTCTAAGAAAATATTTTAATCCTTCGATAAGGCTTAAATAAATTAAAATTGTCCAAACTTAAATGTATCTATTTATCTATTTATTTCTAATGAAAAAATCAAATCCCTCTCTTCCCTATAATGCCATAATGGATAGAAGATCAATTACCAACTATAATAACGGTTCATAAATTAGTGGGAATCAGTGGGATTTGAACCTTAATTGGATTAGAACTAGAGACTTCACAAGGGACTCCACATTGAAACAATTTGTTCAAATCAATTGAGCTAACCCATTGGGTTGGGGGATTAGAACTAGAGACCTCACAATAAACTCCACTTTGAAACAATCCATTTGAATCAATTAAGTTAATCAATTGCCCCCTCTCCTCTCTCTCTATATATTGTTTGATAGATAGATAGACACACACACACACACAAACAAAAGGAAAAACTTATGGGGAAATCCATGTGATTCTTCTCCACATTCATGGGTGGAATTCCAAGTAAACTAGTGTGACTCACATCAGGGGATTCAAATAGGAATTTGTTGGCGTAAAACTACACAAATCCCCAACAACATTTGTGACATCCATTTGAAATAATTCATTAATATACACACACACACACAAATCTATGTGTGCGCTGAGGAACATATGGTGGATGGGATATTTGATCACTTCTCTCGAAGTTGCTTCTCTCTATGTTTATTTACAATGTCATTTAAGATAGTTTGTTAAGATTATTGAAATTTATCCTTTGAAGATTGGATGTTGGTTATTCTTTTTGTTCTTTTTTTTTGATGCAAGGATACATGCATTTTTTGACATGTATAAGACTATGTAGTACTATTATAGGAACTGTAAGGTCTCCCATGACACCTACCGAGAGTGCACACCCGATCCTTGGGCATACTTGAAGATGAGTCAGGAAAGAGAACACATGAGGCATGCAATCGATTGGTCAAATGAATACATGTGGGTGTGGGCATAGCACCTTGGATGTACGATGGTTACACGTGACACCAAGGGGGTACACACCTTACTTTCCTTGAGAAAAATTATGGAGACTTGGGTTGTGTTTGGGCAAGGTCGAGGTGAATTGGGGGCGCACCCAAGGAGTGGACTTGCTTCCATTGGCAACATGGGTGCATTGGAGAAGTTGGATGACCCCATCGACACACCCACAAAGAGTCATGTCACCGGTTCAAATAAATGCACAAGGCAAGGGTGCACAAAAGAGGTTGGGGCACGCTGATCCCAAGGGACATGAAGAGTTGACGAGTGCATGGGTTCATGGGCACGTTGATTCATTTGGGTACATTGGTCCGTGAAGGGGCGTGACACACCTAAAAGATGCGATGGTTCGTGAAGGTGACGTTTGGAGTCCATATAAGAGAACAAGGGCGTACAACCAAGGAATATGGAGCACATAGGCATAGAGAGAAAATCAAGTGATTGAGGCAAGGCAGAACAAAACACAGAGTTGTGAAGACATGGAACACAAGTAGCCAAGAGTGGGATGCACAAGGAGAGTTTTGGGGAAGTCTGAACGTAGGTCTATGTGATTCATGCTGTGAGGAAGAATCAAAGTTCGTGTTAGCTTGGTGAAGTCTACGACAGAGAAGAGATAATGAGTATGTGGAAGGGCACACGTCTGGGGCACGTCACATGAGTTGAAAAAGTGGTCGCGACAAAGAGTATTGGTGGGACGAATCTGTGTATGAGTGTCTTGGTGAGGTGAGGCAAGTCGTGTGACTCTTCCCAAGTTGTAAACCGAGCAAGAAGTTCTCACATTGTAACTATTTCACAATAATAAGACTTAGTCGGGTGTTAGGCACATCATGTGCTGCCCGCACTATTTTTTTGTGTTTCTCTTGTTTATTTCACAACTGTTCTCTTGGTTTCACATGTTCATGAATGTATGATTAAATGATGAAGTGTTAAGCTGCTAAAAATATTGTCTAAGTATACAAGTGAGTTGCACAGAGTCGGAGTGTGACTCCCCTGTAGCTTAGAACGTAAAATGGGTATGCTATAGGTGAAGAGGCGTAGTCCGGACGAAGTACTCTTGGTGTTGCCAAGAAAGCAAGTAAGAAACATCGTGGTATTGCACACCCTTAGGAGGTGCACGATCCCAAGATTTGGGCAGGTGTCCTGTGGGGTTGTGACAGGAACCTAGATAGGCCCTCTCTACCGAAAACATATTAGAATTATTGTTAGCAATGTTTTGATAGCTTTCGCATATAACTTTCTTCTTCTTGAATATTTGATTTTTTTCTTTATATATATATACCTAAGGGTTAAATCAAGTGGTTTGACTTTCCATGTGGAAGTTGTATGGACCAAGGAGGTCACGAGGTACAATCCACATGAATCCTTTGAAGTTAGGTATATATGTTGTACACTAATGACATTTACGCTGAATGTCGTTCATAAAATGTAAGGAAACACCTTTCAACAATAAAAATCCTACCATCACCTAAAATAACAATTTCAAATTAAGATGTACCTTCTCTATAAGAAATGAACCGATTCATTCTATTTTTATATAAATTGAGGAACCCAAGTTAACACAAATGTATAATAACTTTTCACTCTCATGATAAGAACCTTCATAGTTACCTTCATTCACTTCTTACTCTACAGTATTCACATGCTTTTTGTTTCGATACATTTTCCTATGCTCAAGATCCCACAATCTCTAAAAATGGAATAACTTAAGATGCCACAACCTGTAAAATTGGTGGAACTTAAGACGTACTAAATAAATAAATATGAAACAAAGAAGGAAGGAACAAGACTCACACAAAAATATAATATTTGAAATCCCATTTTATCTTTGAGACCCTTCCCTTTTATAATTATTGTTGAAGGAAATTTGTGTCCATGACAAAACAAGATTTTGCTCCTTGTTATGTTAGACATGAAACAAGACTAATTATCTAAATAAAACATAAGACATTAAAAATTCCATGTTTAGCTGAGATGCAAGTTATCTTGAGGAGGATCCTTGTTGGCTAAATGGAGTCATTTTCTTACCTAAGTTGGATTCTTAAGTCATCCATGGTTTTCTTGGATAATAATATCCAGGATCCTATCTTGAGTGTCCTTAAAGATGACAATGAGAGATGTTGTGCATGAATTCCTTACAAATGGTCACTTATCCTTCAATTGATTTCTTGTAGGTGTCTTTGTCTCTCTTCATCGAATTTTCCTTGGATCACTACATCTACTCAACTGGATTCTCAACTTTCTATGTATGCTCTTAGAATAAATATATCGTTGTATTATTGATATGATAAGCATGCTTCATCATAAAGTAGTTTATATTATTCGATGTAGTAAAGTAAAGGTGGGTATAGGTTACCATTTTGTTTTTACTTGGGTAAAGAATTATTTTAAGTCCTTTTCAAAGGTGAATAATGCAAAGTGTTAAGAGGATAGGACGGTAGTAATAAGTGAATGACGAAAGAGACATCAATATCAATAATTCATATGGTTACATATTTCAGGAAGTCAATAAAGATTAGTCGGTGGTTTATATGGTTAGCGCTATTTCCATTTATATAAATGGGACCCCCGCAAGAAAAGTTGGGCAATTTTTGAATTTTCCATAACTATGATGATTTTTTTATTTAATTAATATGAATTTGTGATAAAGTTGAAATCCACATGTTATGTTTTGGTTGTCAATTTTTTTTTTATATTAAATTTGTGATAAAGTTAAAATTTATGTGTTAAATTTTAACTATTAATTATTAAACTTTCTTGATTTCTTTATGGTGTGTTGGTAGAGAAAATCCACCCTGTTATGCAACATTGAATGTGATGTAGGGTGGTGTATAGGTCGTTGTATTTAAAAGCATTTCAAATCTGATGACCTATATGTCACTCCACACAACATTCAATGTTTTGTAATAGGCTTTCAAATCCAATGACTTATACACCACCCCACATAACATTCAATGCTATGAAACATGATGGATATTGTTCACCATGGAGGACCCAANTTCAAATCTGATGACCTATATGTCACTCCACACAACATTCAATGTTTTGTAATAGGCTTTCAAATCCAATGACTTATACACCACCCCACATAACATTCAATGCTATGAAACATGATGGATATTGTTCACCATGGAGGACCCAATAAACCCTAAGGAGAAGGGAGGACTAGGGGAACACTAAGGATACAAAAGAAAATCTAGTGGTGAGAGAATGGAGGTGGAGTTGGAGTATTCCAAGGGTGATATGGAGAAAGTTTACTCTAAAATAGAATAATTCATGGAGGAGAATGACTTGGATATCAATGGGACTCATTTTGAGATCTCTTTTTACTTTTAAGTAATGAAGGATCCTAAATTTATGGTGTAGAGAATTGGCAAAATATGGGGGTTTATAAAAATGGAACACCTTTGGGAAGAAATGAGCGACCCAGGGATTTGGGAAGTAATTAGTGAAAACTGTTAGTAAGGAGGAATTATGAGGATGACCATGTTTAGCTCTTGATTTAAGGTAATAGGAAAATATGGCGAATTTAGACGAAAATTGTTCATCCATCTATGAGGGGAACACTAACCTTGAGTGTCATACAAGGTATCATTTGAGGTGTAGGCAAGCTATCACTAGGCCATTAATTCTTGGGCTAGAAGGAGGCCTTAGTTTAAAAGGGTTTAAGGAGGTTACAGGGTCAAGTAAAGTAGATATAATATGACTTATCTATAGATAAATCTAAAGCCAAAAAGGAGATTAATATTGGAAAAACAAAATCTCTTAAGGGGGCACTGAGAGGATGCCAAACCCCATAGGAGGTTCTTCCATGATTTGCATGTCAGTCAACATTCAAGGGTTGGGAAACCCATTTAAAAATTAGGCCCTTAAAATGCTTTTGGATCTCCACAAACTTGATGCAATCTTGATCCAAGAAACTATGGGTGAGGGGACAAATTTTTTGGTGAACTAACCAAAATTTTAAGTTTTTAAGGGACTGGGAGTTCATTTCTATGGACTCAATATTAGGAAGATCTGGGGGCTTAATTATAGGTGGACGAAAAGATCCTTAGGTATTTCCAATTATTTTATATTTGATTAAGGTATAAGAGATATCCTCTTTTCACAAGAGTGGGGAGAAGTGTTCACAGTAATTGATATATATGGTCCATATGAAGATAGAGTGGTAATTTGGGAAAGTTTTTTTTCCCAAGACATGTTGAGGTTGGGTAAAATAATATCGGCGGGGGACCTACATTTCACTTTCAATAGAGCTAAGAATTGGGGAGTTGAAACTCACCTAGATTGTAAGATTTAAACCTTTCATATTAATGCCACACATACACAAATTATTAAAAAAGAAAAAAAAAAACAATGATAATCACACATATACATAGAGATTTACCCTTGAGACCCAAACTGGGAAAACCAACAACCTGTCTAGAGTCACACCTCTAATTCTTATTCATCATCACCCAACTTCATTGTTTACAACACAATATATAAGATCCCACGACATTCAAAACCCCTAATCTATTGACACAAATTAAACTATAGCCCTAATTCCTTAACCATAATTAGAAAAACATGGACTAAGCCACAGATCCTCCCATGCACCACAAAACCGCCAAAAATGAAAATTGTGTGTTGAAAACTGCTAAAAATGGACGCAAAACCTGCCCCCCAAAAAACTTTGAGGGCTCCACCCCCTTGCAACCCCCCAGACAGGAGGGGTTCCCCCCCACCCCCTGCTCTCGTGACCCCCCCACTGCGCCTTGCACAACAAAGCGCATGGTGTTGGTTGTGCAAATAATACAACACATACCCAACATAGATCCTCTATATAATTTCTTTATAAAAAATTGGAAGATGCGAGTCTAATATTTGTTGAACCTGTCAAACTTTCCCCAACTTGGAGGAATATGAGGGTGGGGGATCACATAATGGCAAAGAGATTAAAAAACAAATTAATCTTTTAGTCTTTGGTGGGTGATCAATTAGGGATAAGGAAATGGATTGGGTTGAGGGGGTTAGGGATTTTGGTCATATGTTAGTGTTTCTTGAATTGGTTAAGGAAGGAAAAAAAAACCCCAAATACTTCAAGTTCAATCCATCTTGGTTGGAGGAAGAGGATTTTGTTAACATAAATAAGAAAAAAGTGGGTTCATTATTATTATTATTCATGTAGGAGATTAGCAAACAACCAATTTGAAGCAATTTTAAAGAACATTAGGAAAATAGTTGTATCCTAGGCCCACAAAAAAAGGGAATAAGACGAACACGAATTAGTCTATTTTGAAAGCAAACTTGATGATTGCATAATAGTGATATTTATGGATATCCTAATGAATCCCTTAAAGGATAAGTTAGGGTTTTGGAATAGAAGAAAATGAGGTTACTTGATGATAAAAATAATTTATGTAGGCTTAAAAGAAAAACATTTTGGCTCTCAAAGGGAGATGAGAATACTAACTTTTTCCTTCAATATTCAAATCATAGGAGAAATTTACATACAACTACCAGTTTTAAAGATATTACTTAGCTAGGGTGGAATATTTTGAATAAATTTACAAGGAGGAGGATAGGGATTCCATTGTAGAGGAAGTGAAAATAACTTCCATTTTCCCAAGATTTGTAGTGGGGGAGCACAATGTGAGATTATTAGAGGAATTCTAAAGAAGAACTACATGTTGTGATGCATAGTTTCCAAAAGGACAAAAGTCCTTGTCTAGATCAATGGACAATTAAATTCTTTATGGGATATTATGAAGTGATTGATGATGATTTGCAAAGGGTAATTGAGGAATCAAGAAGTTCAAGGAAAATGCTATTAGCATTCAATACTAATTTTATAGCTATTATTCCTAAGAAATATATCTTGGGCTCCTTTTAAGAGTATAGACCCTTCGTGCAATTATATATAGAATATCATAACCAAGATAATAGCAATGGGGGTGAAGAAGTGGTTTATGTGTCGATATGCAAAGAGTAGTTTGGTTTTCTGTTTGGAATGCAAATCCACGAGGAAATAAAAAATTCTTAGGAGGGTCTACATTCTATAAAGGGCAAAATGTTATCAATGATGGATGTAAACTTGGACATCTCTAAGGCCTATGATCTGTCTAGTTGGTTGTATTCGAGCTTGATGCTAATCCATATGGGGTATTGTGTTCACTTTGTCAATTGGGTGATGAGATGTGTATCCATGTATCCTTTGTCATTCTTATAAATGGATTAGCTTCTAGTTTTTTCAAGCCAACGAGGGAACTTATAAGGGTGCCCATTATCCACATTGTTGTTTTTGATAGTAGCAAAAGGTTTGAGTAGAGATTTATTGGAGGAAAAAAGGTCTAGAAATTTAAAAGGTATAAATGTAAGAATATCCCTTTTTAAAATCTCATTTGTTTTTTGTTGATGACATACTTTTTTTTGATGGGTCTAGATTGATGTTGTTAAGTTAAAAGAGATCCTAGATCTATATTATGTTGCCACTTGAATGAGGGTTAATCTGTACAAATACTCTATTTCTTTCAATGGGGTAAATGAGGACAATATAACACATTTTATTAAATTGTTCCCCTACGAGTAGATTGACCTTAAAGATGGTTTCAAGTCCTTGGGGTTCATTCTCAAAGCTAATGGATATGGGGTAAAATACTAGGTACAGATTATTTCTAAAGTTGAGAAGAGAGTAAATGTATGGTGTAACAGATGGTTGTCTATGGAAGGCTGACTTACCTTGGTCAAATCTATGCTAGAGTCTATCCTAGTCTACTATCTCTCCTTGGCCTTTATTCTGAAAGGAGTTTTAGAAAAGATTAGGAGGATCATTTATGGATTTTTATGGTCTGAGAATCATGAGAAAAAGGGTATCCCTTATTCAGGTGGCAAGAAATTGCTAAACCAAATATTTGGATGGATGGGGACTCAAGAACATTCAACTTTTTGGAAAAGATTTTGTAGCCAAGTGTGTTTGAACGTTGATCTTAAGTAAGGGTTATGGATCCAAGTTGTCACTCAAAAATATATTGAGCCTAATTTAGCTGATGATTTAATTATGAGTCCTTCTAAGAGTGACCATAATGTATCAATCATATGGAAGGCCATTGTGTTGAAATTTACCTACATAAGAAATTTGTTAATGCATAAGGTTTGCCACGGGGAAAGACTGTGCATAGGCATTGAACCTTGGGTAGGAAGTGGGGAAGGGTACAAATTACCAGAAAATATTATCATATCCTCCATGAAAACCATGTCTTCTTTATAGTCCAATTTGCCTCACTAGTTATGATGCACTGTTATATAAACTTTTGAAAATATGTAGGACACATTTATTTTATGTAGGACATAGTTAGGATAAAAGCATTTCAGAATTATTTTAAGTAGGACATATTCATTTAAAGGGGTTGTCCTTATCAAACGTGAATAATGCGGAGAGGATAGGATGGTAATGAGTGAATGACGAAAGAGACATTAATATAAATAATTCATTGTTTGTTGGATGAGACTTTGTATGATTACATATTTCATGAAGTCAATAAAGATTTGTCGGTGGTTTATATGGTTAACGCTATACCCATTTATATAAATGGGACCCTATCAAGAAAAGTTTGTCCATTTTTGAATTTGCCATAAATATGATGATGTTTTTATTTAATTAATATGAATATATAATAAAGTTGAAATCAACATTTGGTTGTTCATTTTTTTTCATATTAAATTTGTGATAAAGTTAAAATCTATGTGTTAAATTTCAATTATGTTAGTTAAATTTTTTTTGATAAGAAATGCATGAGATGTTTTGAAACGTTTAATGTTTCAAGTGGATATTCCATCTATCATCAAGGACACATAATCTAATATATTAAAAAAGAGTATCGAGTTTTGAGTGTATATAAGAGATTGATAAGAAGTCGTTACAGGGGAAAGAAAATAAAACAAATGGAAAAGAATAAAATATTAAAAATAATCATTAATATTAGGTATTCAATAAAGTATTAGAAATGACCGTTAAGATCGAGAATCCAATAAAGATAAATTAGTAGGAATTTTCAATTAAGTAATAAAAGTGGTAGATGAGATTAGATAAAAATTAAGAACAAAAATAAGGTATCACGAATAGAAATGAAAAAAATGATGAAAAAGATTGTTGAGATAAAGTATAATGATGATGATAAACAAATGATATATATTATTCAATAGAGAGTGACGGGAAGTAAGAGGTTAATATGATTTTTATTAAGGAATTAAAAGAGGAAATGATTTGATACATTAAAATCGAAAACAAAAAAGATTTCATTAATTATAAGAAAGTTTTAAAATATTGTTATAAACTAATGATAGAATATAATAAATTAAAGAGAAAGAAATTAATGAATTTAAAAAGAGATAATAATGAGACAATAATAATTCATATAAAGGGGAGAGGTGAGTTGGTGAAAATAAAGGGAAAGTAGTAATTGCCAAACTTCAACTAGTAATTACCAAACTTCAACTAGGTGAGTCCAAATTTCAACTAGTAATTACCAAAATTACTCGATTTCCTTATGGTGCGTTGGTGGGAAATATCCACCCTACTATGAAACATTGAATGCTAAGGAGAAGGAAGGACAAGGGGAACCCTAAGGAGAAGGGAGGAAAAGGGGAACCCTAAGGAGAAGGGAGGACAAGGGGAACCCTAAGGAGACAAAAGAAAATACAGTAGTGAGAGAATGGAGGTGGAGTTGGAGTACACCAAGGATGCAATGGAGAAAGTTGACTCTAAGAGAGAACAATTCATGGAGGAGAATGACTTGGATATAAATGGGATTGATTTTGAGATATCCCTTTACTTTTAAGTAATGAGGTATCCCAAATTTATGGTGTAGAGAACTGGAAAAATCTGGGGGTTTATAAAAATGGAACACCTTTGGGAAAAACCGAGGGACCCGGGGATTTGGGAAGTCATTAGTGAAAACTATTAGTAAGGATGAATTACGAGGATGGCCATGTTTAGCTCTTGATTCAAGGTAATAGGAAAATAAGGTGAATTTAGAGGAAAATTGTTCATCCATCTATGAGGTGAACAATAACCTTGAGGGTCATACAAGGTATCCTTTGAGGTCTAGGAAAGTTACCAC